>VDFB02271466.1:0-44989 GCA_007258455.2 Sequoia sempervirens | reverse complement strand
AAAACTATCTAACCAAGTGGAAGCACTAGATATCAAAGTTACAAATCTAAATTTGAAAGAATTATAATTTTATCCTTCATGGAAAAAATGTTATGCGTTATACGGTGTGCGTCACTTTTTTAAAATGTTGTTTTCTGAAAAAATCTATTTTCGTGGGAGATGGAAAAAGAAGTGCAATTTGATTCCAACAATTTTGAAAAAAATGTTTTTAGAATCTACAGACAAAATTTGATGAGACTCTAGTTTGTACCATTTTCAAATTCCTCACAGTTTAGCCACTATAGGTGCCCAAATGTGAAGATTTAGTTAAAAATAATAATTTCAGTGTCCAGTTTGGCCAAAATTTGTAAACCACTATTATGGGATCACCGGACTTCGTTGTAACTCCTTGCCCATTTAGTTGAAATGGCAATGAACTGGTGTTGTTTCAACGCTTTAGAAGAGCCATTGCAATTGCATTTTGGTTGTAATTTGTCGGTGGATACACAAAGTTTTCGTCGATATTCCGACGAACATCCGAGTCATTTTATGATGCTGACGACCGACGAATCTGTGCTGTTATTTCGACGTTTAATTCGTCGTAAGAATTTCGACAAAAAAATAGCGACAATTTTTTTTTCGTCAATTTGTCAATGTTCTGACAAATGTTTATCGAACGACCGACGAACTTTCGTTGGAAAATGGAGTGAAATTCAATAGTGACAAAAGGTCGTGAACAAGAATACAAAGATTAGCTGATATAAGGAACTAGTTAAGCATTTTTTATGAAGGTCTAGCATTGATTGTGCCCTTCTACCAACTCATAAGCTTACAACCAACTAATCTTTGGCTTGAATATCTAACAAAGAAAATATGGTTCTAATTTCACTCAATGAAGGTTTCTCAAATAAAAAATTATATTCACAATTATTTGCATTCCATTGTAACTTGCCCACTGGAAAAGTAGAGAAAAAAATTCTTTCAAAATGAAAGAAAGACTCTCCAAGTTTAAAATGATAGGTTTCAACTTTTACTCAACTATTTCTAGCAAAATAAAGAGAGTTTAAAAGTAAGATTAACTAAATATCCCTTTCCATTAAACTCTAAAGGTCTCAATTTCAACTTATATGATAAAGAAAAATATGAGGGCAACACTTGCCTGCACAGTTAGGTATAACGGGTTTGAGTTTGCTTTCACTCATCCCCCAAGCTCATAACTCCAAAATAATTCTCCAGCTATTGGAAACAACTTTTAGATAAAGCTCAATGCCACTACACACAACTTTGCATAGTTATTACTAGCTCATAACCAAACTTTTTCCTGTGCAAATACCAAGATTTGCTTCTTCATGACTAGTTGTTCTCCGTTTTCCACTCCCAGGAGATTGCAATGGCTTCCTACTGTACTCCTCTCTTTTCTCCGTTAAGGGAAGAATTACTATTCCTTTTCCCTTCATAATCCTCCCCAGTGATCTCCACTTCGAAGACTTCTCCCTATTACTAACCCACCTCTCAAATAACTAATTCCTCTTCTTTCTTTAACGCAAGATAAGGTAGTTCTCAATGGTTTTACAAGACGGTTAAGAAAACAAATTTTTGGCAACCTTCACCACTAACCCAAGACCAATTTTGCAGGTTAAAAGAATAGTTTAAAATCCTTTCCATGCGTAGCTTTTGCCACGATGGTAGGCAAATTAAAGAGTAATTCCTACACTGCCACCTTTGTGGATTATACGCAACCAAAGCATGGCTGAAAATTTGGTGTAAGAGCACTTTAAGAGTTGAGAAAAACATCATGGTGAATGAGTCTAAGACACATATAAAGATGCATTCCATAAATTGCCACCTATGTGGCTTTCCACACAGCCTTACATGGCTTTAAACCCGATCTTGATAAATAACTACAACTCTATTTTCATTAAGTTATATGCTCCCCATTATTTGGGTTGAGCCATAATAATAATGACATGCTCCTCTTTTCAAATGAGTTGAGCATAACAAATTTAACATGCTCCTCTTTAAAAAGAGTCGAGCCCAAAACACATAAGCTCCATGGCTAATTTAGCCATTACAAATAATCAATAGGTATATAAGTGCTAAGACAGTCAAGGAATAATAATAATCACATTGTTAAGCAAGGTTGACGATGATGGACATCATGTCATTACACTGGTGTAACCGCTATAATATAGAACATAATGATAACTAAAACAATCAATGTTCAACTTGCCATTTAATATCATTAGTCATCAAATAATAGTGTATATATTACCATGCTTCATAACTATATGAATATACATATGTTTGTGTTTTTCTTTCATAATATACGCATGCATACACTTATATTACATATGATTACATGAACGCACATGTACATTGTTGATGTGTAACTTCGCCTACATATGTACATGCACATCCATTTAAGCATATATATATACACCTATGTGTTTCCTATGTACACACACATGTATACATTCATATATATACTTATATATCAAACAAAAGTGTTATCAATTCCCAAATTGCCACAACCAACGACAATGAAAGAACACAACTCAACTACCTTAGGTTGACTTACATCCAAGTACTCTATTGACATCCCTAGACTCTTTTACGTTTACGGGATCAATACTTGACTGGCGCTAAGCTCAAATGGCATGGCTAGATAATTTGTAACCTTACCCCTCTCCTAGGTGATACTCCCCCTCTCTCACTAGAGGAATTCAAACCATTCCTGCATTTTCACTCAAGCAAAACAATCAAGTAGTTAGCTTGTAAAACATTACATCATGATCATATTATTGCATTTTCATTAATAAATTCTTTAAAGAAAATAGCATTATCTCATAGTATTTCATCATATTCATTTCATCAGATAGCCATCATAATTCCATTTATATGTAGTAGTATAACATGTTGCACAAATTTATCAGAATATAACTTTCTAGGTTCCATAGTCTCATGTTTTATCACATTAATTACCATAAAGTGAAAAGATTCAAGTAATCTAGGGCAGGATGTAACAATATTGAAATAATTAAACGAAAATTCTTAATCCACTTTTCTAGGAAATGGAAGGATAGAGTTGTTGCCAAGAGGGGTATCATTGTCAAGATCTTAGAAGAAGTCACGACTAAAAAAAATGGCATGTTGACATAAGGATTCAAGGTTTTCAAGCACATACAAAGTAAGGAGGAAATATATGTAGATTATTCAAAGATAATGAGTAGATGCATGAGATAGATGATATTTGAGGACCTCCTTACCCCTTTGCTAGGAGGAGGTATGCATGAAAATAATGAAGTATGTGAAAATTGAAAGGAGGTATAGGAAGATTTAATCCTATCATGTTTTATTTTTGAATAATTTTATCAACATGGTGGTACAATGAATATATTGTTTATGGAGGTCAAGGGTCATTGGTTCTAATGAATAGATGCATTATACAAGACCCACTAATAATGCAAATACCTTCCAATGTGGGATGTGATCAACAAGTCAATTTTTGGGATTAGAATGTTGAATCCTTATCCATATTAAGTTTTTCCTAAAGAAAATGTAAGGAAACGATAAGTGATTTTAGAAAATAAATAAAGTGTAAAAGAGGCTTTCACCCAAAAAATACATCTTTAGAACTAGAGTAGAGAAAGTAATATCTTGTGATAAAATAATCAATAGAAAAAAAAAATCACATATAGTAGTTAATAAATGAACAAAGATAAGTCTTATAATCATGTAGACAATAGCTTGATTCATATATAAATTTTATTAGTTATTTAACAATTACATGAATACAACTCCTTTGTAAACGTGTATAAAGGATCTCATGTATAACTCTAAGAAGGTCAAGACTAAGATCAAACATCAAACTTAAAAGATTAGCTACTATCACTCAACCTAATATTAGCTTTTACATTAGACTCTATAGCCCAATTACATAAATAATAATATCAATTATAAATTTGAGAACACAAGCTAGTATTTATAGAGAAATACACACCCAAAATGGTACATTCCCCCCAAAAAAATAGAATTGGAAAACTATAGTTTAGTTGAGAAGATCATGAAATTTCTACAACTCTAGTTCCATGAATTTTCCCATTGATGGCTAGAATCTAACTAGTAGGTACAAACTACATTGAAGTTTTTCACATAGTATAGCACTAGGAAGTGTTGGTTGGGTAGAGTTTCTATATTTATGCATCACATACGACAAAAGTTGTAGGTCATGAATGTTAGATTGGTCATTTTTAGATGATATAGTGTTCATTATCAAAGCTATAAGTTAATTATAGGAAGTTTTGGCACCCCATTTTCATGTGTCATATTTTCTTTGTTCTACTCCAAATTTGTGCATTTGACCATATCCACCCTTTGTTGATAACAGATCTAAGAAATCTCCAATTGGGTCCCTTATGTTGGCTAAGTATCTAAGGTGTTATTTCAAAGTGTATTCTTTAAATATACTTAGTAGAAAAAATTAAATGACACTTTTATGGTCAATACCTTATATTTTATCCTTTAACTTCAAGTGATTTTAGACAATTTTGAAGTTTCAAAGTTTTTCATTTTGACATACCTATTAGACCTATCATCCTTGACATAGCTTTCCCCCGAACTCCCATATTATCCTTTAAGCCCCTTTTCCTTAAAATTTTAGGATTCTAGGTTTGGTCATCCATGCATCCATTCCTCAAAAGTCACTTTTCCCCCAAAAAATATAACTTTCCAAATTTTGGAGTTTCAAAGTTTCTCATCCCAATACACTTTTTAGACGTGTAATCCTTATCATGCTCCCCCCCCCGAATCCCATTTTCCCTTCTAAGACCCTTTTCCTTAAATTTTGGTATTTTGGGTTTGGTCATCCATGTAAAATTTCCTCAAAAGTCACTTTTCCCCCAAAATTAGACTTTTTAAAATTTGGATTTTTAGAGTTTCTCATCCCAACATCCTTGTTAAACTTTCCTTGCTTGCATGTCGAGTCTCAAAACTCTGTCATTCAAACAAAAAACCTTACCTATCTCTCAACACAACCTAAGATGCCATTAATGGTCTCAAAATGGAAATTATTCAACATATGAAGTCTCTTAGTACTTGTGGGCCCCTCTAAAACATGAATGGTGTACAGAGCCCCTCTAAGACATGAATGGTGTACAAAGACATATGGTTATGATTTAAAGGGCATGATTTCAAGTGTAGGGCCATGTGATGGTGATTTAAGAAGACATGGTAGGATTGTAAAATTGTATATGACCATGGTTCTTGCCCCAATATTTCTTGATGATGTTGAAAAACATATTTTTGTTGACCATATAGGTTATTATTGATGCCAAAGGATTGTTGTTGATAGTGGTTATCAAAGGGTGTCAAGGCCGTCAGATGTGAAGGTTATCAAAGTTGAAGAAGATTGTAGGAGTACTAGATTGTCATTTGACTTAAAAGGTTCTAGAGGCATGTTGTTTGCCACTGTGTAGACTATCTAATCTATCATTTCTTGTATCAATTCAGTTGTGGCGTGATTGACTTCATATAGTTAATGTATTTATTATACCATTTCAGGTATGCAATCAACATGAGTGTGATGGTTTGAAATTAGGATATATTTTGGGCCTAGATAGATTTATTAATATGGTTGGAATTTACCTTAGAAATGTAGTATAACTCTACGGTTTGGAAGTAAAGTGTGTCTACACTAGTTCTATCAGTTTCTTGAGTTTTTCAAAGGTGACGCTTAAAGTGCAAGGAGTTTGAAGTGCCGAAAAGTTCATCAAGCTATTCAAAGTTCAAGACATGTGCGGTAACATCTTGAAGTGTGCATAATTCAAATCTTGCATGTGGGGTGAGGATAGGACCTTTTAAGGTTCTTATGGTGGCATAAGGCGTCAAGTTCTTTTGGCGACACAAATTTTGTGTTTGGACCATTGTATTACACGTTTCATGTAATTCGAATTTAGGTCCACCCTATGTTGTCCAGGTTTGTGTGGATCCCTGGGCGACATGGAAGAGTGTTAAAGTAATGTCATGTATATATTTCAAATGTTCAAATGTATTGTTTAGGGTGTGGAATAACAAAGTGCATGTAAGTGTAATGAATGGAAGGTGTGTGAAAAAAGTGTGAAGAAAACATGGAGCACCAGTATTAGAGGGTCATTCTCAGTGTGAGAGAGTGTCAGCCATGTCTCTAGTGCATATCAGAGTTATATTTCAAATTCACCATTATTTTTTGTATTTTGGTAGGACTGGTGTTCTACTTGTTGTATTATTTTGGTAGGGAATAGTGTCTCTTTCTAGTGGGGATTGGTGTCTCCAATAGGTTGGTGCCTACATCACCTTGTAAAATTCACTTATTATATTCCTTCTTGTGAGTGTTTATCTGGTGTTATTTGTTATCTTGTGTTGTGCTTTGATTACTAGCTTGTATGGTTCAGTGCTCTTCATATTCAAAATATATATTTAGCAGTTGTAAAGGTTTTCATTTTTTTTTATCTACTAATTCACCCCCCTTCTCAGTAGATTGTGTGCCCTTTAATTTTTCCATATTTACCTTGAAGAAAGAAGGCAAAAAAAAGAAGAGTTACACAATTAGAAAGATGAAAATATTGTGGGGAGCCTTATGGTTTTAGTTTCCAATACTAAGTAGTATTATTTTGAGGTTGTATTGATGTGGGTTTGTTCAAAATCTATAATAGAATGAAAATAAATTTGAAGGATGATTGTAAATACAAGATCTAATATTGTTTGAGTATCTACAGGAGTTCTTTGTGTATTGTCTTGACATGTTCTTGATTAGTTGGTTAGAAAGAAGGCATAAAATCATTCCAAAGTATTTGTAAAGTATATTCTTAATATCAATAAAGAAATATGAGGGTTAATTGTTGAATTTTATTATGTAGACTCCTATAAAGTTTTGAAACTTCTTTTATTTACTCATTTTCATGTGTTAAACCTAGTTTATGAGTGTATTTGAATAAATATGGTCTTCAAGTATATCTTGGTTAAGGTATCCTATTTGGTTTCAATTATTTTGTATTTTCATAAAATCCATACTCCATGACTAATTGGATGTATGCACTATTTTGTAATTTCTTCCCCATCTCATTACTTTACATTTTTTATTTTTTATATATCCATATTTTTAAAACTTTACTTGATAGCCTTTTCTACTGTATAAAGGTGCATAACCTTGTATATTCAAACCGACATATAGGTACATTGTGACAACCGGAATAGGGGTACATTGAATAGTAGGTATGGTTTCTATCAAGATCATTTTTCAATCCTTGTAGTATTGTATAATTCAACACTTTAGGAAAAACCCCTTGGTTTATCAAAGCTATAAGTTATTATCTAGTACTTTGGAATGTAATTGATAGAAGAACAAATTGTCTCTTCTAAGTGAAGGGTGGTGACATTGTTTTATTTAAACCCAAAATAAATTTCCAAATCAAAGGACTTGAAAATATAAAGAAGAAGGTAACCTAGATACCAGTAGCAAGAACAAGAAGCAAGAACTCATTTTGGGAGACAGTGAGCAAAATGAAAAGTTAAAATTAGTGGTAAGTCACTTAGAACTATCTAATAAGATCTAGAAGTAAGTACATTAGGTAGAAACAATTTATTTATAGATCCATTAAATAAATACCTATATAATTTTAAGGATTTAGATGATAACATGATAATAGTAAATAGAAAAACAAATAGGTTTGATTAAGAGATTAAAATAAATGATATGGCTATTGGTAGAAGAAATAGGGATAGATCCTATGATACACATATTACTTACCCATATCTCACTTCTCCAAATATTTCATACATATATGAAATTAAATAATAAGATCTACTAGATCACCTTAGCAAGGAGGAACAAAAAAATCTAGCAATAGTTGAACTATCAAAGGCTAAAGTAAAAAGAAATGATATTATTATTGGTAGGGTAAATAGGGACATGTCCTATAATGCAAACATTCTTGGCATAAGATATCAAAATTTAGAAACATATATTGTTGGAAAATATCCTACTCTAAATATGTCCCATAGAGATGAAATTGAATAAAAAAGAATGCTAGATCACATTGAATTAAAGAAATAAATTTTGGAAAAGCTTGAATTGCAAGAAACTTAACTTACTACACTTAAAAAGTCCAAGTTCCCTCCCAATGAACAAGGATGAATAAATTCCTTATGAGGAAGGTTATGATAAGAACTATGAAGATTATAATGATCAATATGATTGATTTTGAAGTGGCTCCCCTAGCTACGAACTTATTTGGAGGCATGAGAGCCATGTCTGGCCCTATTGGAGATCTTTAGATCCAATCATGGGGACATATTACAAGCAAGAGCCTACTTTGGAAGATCATTGGTCCAACTGTCTAGATGAGCATGAGGTAAGAATAAAAGACTATTATAGGTTGTCTCTGGATATAATGAGGGTAGGAGATTTTGGTAAAGTGTCCAATGAATTAGAAGATTATGCGAAAGTGTTGCATCTAGCATAAAATATAGAAGGAATCTTCAATCAACAACTTGAGATAATAGACTAAACAACTAGGTAGAGGATTCTTATATAGACAATAGAGTCATAAATGTAATTGCAAGATCAAAGATATGGTTGCAATCACCAAACCAATGTTGGAGCCATTTACCAGGGCTTAAGATTAAAGAAGACAATTGGGAGAACCCTCTAGTACTGTTGTAAGAAAGAAAGTGAGAGAATCCTCTAGAGTTGTTGCAACCAATCAAACAAAGGATAAAAGAGAAATTAGGGTTGCTACAACAAGGAGAAAATAAATTAAAGATCTAGTGGTGATTGAATATAAGGAAGAAGATGATGAAGAGAAGCATACTCATATCATAAGAAGGAGAAGAGTTAGAATTCAATATAAAATCCTTCACCTCCATCTCCATCCCCATCTTCTTCCATAGATTCCACTCTAGTTCCACTCTCCTATTGAGGAATCGCCTCATTGACCTTCACCTCCCCATAATTCTCCACCACCTTCACCTCTTGATAATTCTCCACCACATCATCTCCTAGGAAACCTCCTCCTCAAACTGAAAATGAACCATTATTTCCTCATCTTCCTCCATATCCACCTCTAAATCCCAATCCACCGCCTATCTTATAATACCTCTCCACTACATTCTCCATCTCATCATTCTCCTTCACCTCAAGAACCAAATTCTTCACCACCTCATTGGGAAGAAACAAGTTTGAATCCTACTCACTCTCCACATCCAGTAACTTCAAGCCTTTTGGTATGGCTCAATCATACCATACAAAAGAGGAAAATAAATTATGTCTAGGAGGAGGAAGATTTTTTGTTTTGGAAGAAGTGTTTAGAGGTCAACCCACTAAGAAGAGAGTTAGGAGACTCTCCAAACTAAGGTTTAATGAATAGAGTGAGAGGATATCCCAAGTTGCTATTGGGACCATGGTAAATAATATTATATCACAAATGATGATTGGGGAGTATGATATACAATAGATAAATTTGGGTACTCTGACTAGAGAGAAAGAGAAACAATCCTTGCAGTTGGTTGTTTTAACTGTATTAGAGAAAATAAAAAAAAAGATGAGAACACAAAGGAAGAATTGAAAGCTCAAATTAGATAACTAACTTATTAATGCTAATTACCTAATAGGACCAATGGACTCATCTTCCCTAGCTCCTACACTCATAGCAACATTAAATGAAAATTATCACAAAGGCTTGAATGCCAATTATTTGACTAAGGAAATCATAGCCTTCCTAGAACATTATCTAGACTTGGTATAATAATTTAGATGAGTATTTAAGTAGTTATTTACTTATCTATTCTTTCAGTAATTATAATAAATCAACTTCCACATTGATAGTTGCTGAAGTGGTGTTGGATTTCCCACTTAGCTTGTAACTAGCAATTATTTTTTAGCTAGATTAGGTTGAACCTAAATTTAGTTTTAGTCAAACTCTTTTCAAATCCATAATTTTTGGGATGCCTAGTTGTTATTTATATCTCTTTTTGAGACTCTTTTAAGGGTTAGAATCATTTCAATTAGAGAGAACATATACATTTTTCAATGTGAAGAGTCTACTAGAATTTGTAATTTTGGTTAAATTTTGATGAAATCAAAGGGTCATGCATGTTATTTTCGTAAATGGTTTTCTAACCTTAGTTATGGTCTGCTTCATTTTATTTATTAAAAAATGAATAATCTAGTGAGATCTATTGTTATTGCATTTTACACAAGGTTGTGTCTAAAATTTGCACACGAATATGGTGATTTTATTTAATGCGGCTTGAAGAATCTAATGTTACATTTCCTTGGAAGATTACATCAATATTATGAATGATTGTGTGTAATACTAATCTTTACAATATTGGTTTCATGGGATATCATCTAACCATTCAAATTTGGTGAATAGAATAAAATTTATCATTTTCCATTTGATTTAAGTTTTACCTCTTACCTTATCATCTTTTGATCATTATTTAATTTTAGAATTAGTTATTATAGTTTTGGGTTCATTAAAGTAATTAAATTTTTTTAAATCACACATATGAATGAAGAGTTATTTTCATATCCGTGTTCACAAAGTTGAAATTGTACATGGAAAATTGATCTAAGTCTTTGATTGAATGTTATCATCCCAACTAAATCTAGATAGAACCAACAAATGACCGTCATTGAAATAAATCACATTAACCACTTAGTTTTCCACAATAGTCCAGACCTGGCTTAAAAGGAACCTTGGAGCTTAATATTTACTTTTAAATAGGAGTAAGTGATCTCATTTACTTATAGTTGGTTTTGCTAAAACCACCATCAATAGGTATAGTTTGTTGGAATGAAGTATCCAATATGTTAATCATCATCCAACACCTCAAGGAAACCCCCTTGGTCTTGCAAAGCCAGAAGTGAAGGAGGTATTACCCACCTCAACCATTGGTCCTTAGATTCCCAACCTAAATACAAATTTGTGGTGATCTTCCTAGGTTTGAAACCACTAGAACTCGAGAGATTACCAAACATTAGGGACTTGGGGCCTATAATCCAAATCACCAAAAAATTTCCCTACCTAAATACAACTTTGTGGTGATCTTCCTAGGTTTGACACCTTTGGCACTTGGGAGATTTCTAGACCTTATGTATTTGGGGCCTACAACTTAGATCACCAACAAGATGAGTGCAATAAATCACATGACCAAGAATGACATTCATGGTCACCTCTTTTGATAATATTTTAATTACCTTGATGAATATTTATTCACCAATGTGCTCACTTAATCATCAGAGTAAAATAATGGGAATAGAGGTGAACATGTCAATTAATGGAAAAAAATCAAGTGTTTGGCAACAATGTATAAAGCTTCATAAACTTCTAAATAAAGACAAGCAAAAAAGGGGAGGATCCTAGGGGTCAAATTAAAATTTCTATCATATTAGGATCAATTACAAGTTTTATTTTTTCATTCCATACATAGGATAATGTGTTGGGCCATCAAGTCATCATTGGACCCACCATGTATGCATGCCTATTTTTAGGCAATTACAAATACTAGAATAGGTTGTAAATGACTAAAAAAAATTACAAAAAAAATTAGGAGCTATTAGATGAAAATTCTAGAAGTGGGGTGTTGTGGTGAACTTTAGGTATTATAGCTATGAACCAAGGGCAATATAGCCTTGCAGGGGTGTTCCATATAAATTGGAATTTTAAAAAATGATTCATTTTTGGTGTGTGAATCTATTTTGTTTGTAATTTATCCTCACAAATTCCAGCATGTGAAATACTCCATATTTGAGCTAAAGGGATAAGAAAATTAGGTTCCAGGACTATTTTAGTCAATCCCTTATTCAATATATTTCAACTTATGTTGACAAAAGAAGTATAAAAAATAGAAAGTGTGTAAACCTATGTGAGGTGTGTTGAATGCACACAAGACAACTGAGAGGAGGGGGTGAATCAGTGTACATTAAAATATCAAAACCCTTATAAACATTTAGATTCATATCAACTTAATTAATCCTCAATATGTTAGAATTCAATTTAGCATGAAGGAAAATAACATAAACTGAAACACATCAACACCATGCACAATAAAACACTAGATTAATGTTGAAAACCCAAGAAGGGAAAAACCATGGTGAGGATTAGCTCACAATATAAAGTAATTGCAACACTGAATACAAAAAAGGATCACTGCCCAAAAGAAAGAAGGGCTCACTGTCATATTACAGAAAAGAAGAAAGAAGAATGTTACAGTGAGAAATCCATCTCAATGCAACAAAAAATTCCACCACAACATCACCAACACATTCGTAGCCTCTCTAAATATTGTAGACACCTTTTGCTCACTACTTTCAGTGGTCTAACTCATTAAAGCTCACACTGCACTTCATAAATTCGAGCTTCACAACTCTACAATTTGCATCACACACTCCCTACTTACAATCCTCCATCAACACAACACTTATTTATACCTTCAACCTTGAAAATATTCTCTAAAGTCGGTTATGCAGATCAACCATGCAAATTTAAATTAGGTCGTCACTAAACATTCCCACAGTGGAAAGGAATGAAAGCGAACCACACCACATCTTAACTCAGACCCAAATCATACATATACACTATGTCATGCTTCTACAATCACTGAAGGAAATCTGAAATTAGTTTAAACAACCAAGGTTGGTCAAGCCTGTGTAAACACCATTAACATTTAAGTACATGCTTCCTCAAATGCAAAGACAACTCGTGGAGCACACATAACACTTGAAAACAATCTAGAATATTCCACAAACACCTTGAAATCCAACAAATTCCTACGCAACAACTTTCACCTAAAGAATGCACAAACCAAGAATAATTTCAACTAAAGGTAGATATGAACCTTGTCAGCACACTTCCAGAATCACAAGACTAGAAACCAAACTCTGAAGAAATGTGGAGCAAAATGATTTCTCCCAGACAACACTACAACACAGTTCCCACATTGGTGAACACAACTTCTTCTAAGCAACGATCCAGACCAAATTTTTTTAGATATAACAAATATGAACACTTATGATCAACATATCTGAACCACACAAGTAGATCCTCAACAATGAATAAATGCAAAGCAAAAACCAGAACACCACTATGTATGTTAGAACACCTCTACAACACATTATTTCCTCTTTTATTCAAATTTTCTCAAAAAAAATTGGAAACCAAACACTAGAGACGCATACACACCATCTTCAACACTTCCTCATCACCACTAAACCGACAACATCCACACATGGAAGCTTATCAAAGAAACACTAGAGGTTGACACCAGTAACACTTACTAATGACAACCTAATGAAACTAATCAAAGCAACATCACAACTTCTCAACCATCGCTCATTGACATCAATGACAACACCAACTACTCATACTTGCAACAATCTCCCCCTTTGTCATTGATGACAACACATGATGTGAAAAACCATCAACAACAAACATAACAACTCTGATCACCAACACACTACTCCATACCAACTTTCTCTTCCCCTTACATCATACTCTCCTTTACTCTCTCCCCCTTTATTTTTCACATTACTCTCTCTCCCCCTTTGAAATCAATGGAAAAAGGGCAACATATTTACATCACTTTCCATTTTTTCATCAAATATAAATACTTTCTCTTTCTCCCTCAAAGACAATACCTATAAGGGACAACAACTGCACTGCAACTACCTTTTCCTTCTTACTGCTCTGCATACTCCCCTTAGGAGCACACAATAAACTATATGAACCAACAACCACTGCACATATATTTTGACACAACTGACGAAGGAAAACAACCTACACCATCACTAACTCCCCTTGAGTGCAACAAACAACAAAGCCACTACCTATCCCCCTGAGAGGTAGCCTCCAACATCAATCTAGAATAAAGAATGACTCTTGAAACCTATGGGACTAATGCATATCCTTATGCATCTAGTTCAAAGAAGGAGGGGTAATAACCCCTAACTTCTCCCGGAGATACTTAAAAGCATCCTTAGGAAGAGCCTTAGTAAATATAACAACAACTAGATCTTTTGTAGTCACAAACTCAAGCTTTACTTCATTCTCTACAACCTTCTCTCTTAAAAATTGATACTAGATTGAGATATGTTTTGTCCTTGAGTGCATAACTGAATTCTTTGAAATGTTAATAGCACTTTTATTATCACAAAAGATAAAAATTGGTTCATCATATACAACTTTGATATCCTTCAAATTTTTCCTCATCCACAACACTTGTGTGCAATAAGATGTTGCTACAATATATTTTACCTCTATAGTAGATTTAAAGACACTAAATCTTGCTTCTTGCTTAGCGAAGACAACAATTTGTATCCAAGAAAGAATGCACCACCACTTGTACTTTTCCTGTCATCCACACAACCTACCCAATCAACATTTGTATAATCACTCAGTTAGAAATAAGTATCCTTTGGATACCACAAGCCATGTTTTGGAGTGCCTTTCAAATATTTGAATATCCTTTTCACTGTTGCAACATGTGACTCTAGGATCTTCTTAAAATCTAGCCGCAAGAAAAACTACATGCATGATATATGGTTTAGTAATAGTTAGATATAGAAATCCTCCAATCATTTATCTATACTTGCTCTGATCAACCTTAGGAGATTCATCATTCTTACTTAGCTTGTAACCAGTAACCATAAGAGTACATACTAGTTTAGAATCTTTCATTCCAAACTTCTTCAACATTTCCTTGACATACTTTGATTGTGAAATGAATATACCTTTCTCTGTTTGATTAATTTGAATTCCAAGGAAGAAATTCATCTCCCCAAACATAGACATATCAAACTCTTTTTGCATCTCTTCCACAAATATTTTACACATAACCTCATTTCCTCCAAAGATTATATTATCAACATACACAACCACAATCAAGATTTGATATTTTTCAACTTTGAAATAAAGATTACTATCTGTGGTACCTTTATTGAATCTTTGTTGTATCAAGTACCTATCCAACCTTGCATACCAAGCTCTAGGAGCTTGCTTCAGTCTATAAAATTCCTTCTTTAATCCGTAGACCATATCTTGTTTGTTTGATAACTGAAATCCTTCGGGTTGTTCAATGTATACTTCTTCTTTTAATTCACCATTCAAGAAAGAAGACTTTACATCCATTTGATAAACTTTAAAATTTTAATGTGCTACAAAAGCCAAAAACATCCTGATAGCTTCCATTATTACTATCGAAGAAAATGTCTCCTCAAAATCTCTTCCTTCTACTTGTGAGTAGCCTTTACACACAAGCCTTGCCTTGTTTCTTACTACTTCATTCTTTGTTCATTTTGTCCTAGAATACCCACTTAGTTCCAATCACATTCTTGTTTGTTGGTCTTGGGATAAGTTCCCAAGTCTGATTCGATTCTCAATCTGCATTAGTTCTTCCATAACGTCGATACAATATTCATCCTTGCATGCTTCAATCACTATTTTAGGTTCAAATTTAGAAAGTAAACATAGATTTACCTATTCTTTAGCCATAACAGCTTTTATCCTTATTAAAAAACCTTTGTTTTTGTCACCAATGATCTGATCTTTAGAATGATTCTTTTGCACATTCTTAGGAGTCTTAGGGATCCTTTCCAAAGCTTCTTCCTCTTCAATCTGAACTTATTTTTCCTTACCTTTATCTTTGTCATTTTCTCTACAAGAGGACTCATCTAATTCATATCCATCTATCACTATTGAGTTCTTCTATAAGTATTCATCCACTTTGACACTTGCACTCTCAACAATCATCTTCAGCCTCTTGTTGTAGTACCGGTAAGCTTTGCTCCTTGTAGAATATCCAAGGAAGATACCTTCATCAAATCTTGTATCAAAATTTCCTAAGTTGTCTTCATCTCTTTCGATATAGCATTTGATTCCAAACACTTTGAAAATTTTGAAAGAGGGATTCTTCCATACCACAGCTCATAGGGAGTCTTTGCACTATTTGATCTTGCTTGAACTCTATTACTTGAATGTAGACAAAAGTATGAATTGCTTCTCTCCAGTAGACTTTCGATAGGTTTGCCTCTTTCATCATTGATTTTGCAACTTCCTAAATAGTCCTATTCTTTTTTTCAACCACTCCATTTTGTTGAGGAGTCCTAGGGGTAGATAAATGCCTCTTTATTCCATGATTCTCACAAAAAAATTTAAACTCATTGGAGGTGAATTCCTTACCTCTATCAGACCTCAAACACTTGATTTTCATGTCCATTTCATTCTCTATCATAACTTTGAATGCTTTAAACTTATCTAGAGCTTATGATTTTTTTTTGAGAAAAGTAACCCATGTCATTCTAGAATAATCATCAATCAATAACATGAAATACTTGTCACCTTGAAGCCTTCTTACTTTGGTAGGATGACAAGGTCTATATGTTCCAAATCCAACAGTCTGATAGTAGATTGTTCTTCAACCTTGAAACTTTTTCTTTCTTGCTTCCCAATTTGACATTCCTTATAGACAACATTGATGGGTTTTGTAATCCTGAGTAGATCTCTCACAGCTTGAACTGAATTGATTTTCACTAGGCTATCAAAATTAATATGACACATCCTTCTATGCCATAGCCAACTTTCATTAATCTGAGTCATTAAGCAATGAACATCAACACCTTTAAGCTGATAAACATTTCCATTTTTCCTTCTTCCAACAACATCCACAATTTCAAAGCATTTTCTGATCTCACATCCATCATCTTGAAACATAAGATTATAGCCCTTGCTACACATTTGTCCAACATTCAAGAGGTTATGCCTTAAATCTTTAACATAAGGAACATCATCTGTATTATGCTTTCCATCAAAATTGATAGAACCTTTTCCACATATCTTAGTAAATGTATCATCACCGAACTTAACTAGGTCCCCTTCATATTTCTCAAGTTTAACAAACTTACTTTTTTCATCGGTTATATGATTTGAGCATCCACTGTCAATGATCCAACAATTTTTCTCCTCACATGAAGAGCAATCACCATAGCATTATGACTTTCCTCTAGAGCACTTTCCTTCACACATCTCTTAGAGTTAGTAGTATTAGATTCAAATTTCATAGCCATGAACAAGCATTCACTATCCTCATCATCCCCATAGTTAGATTCATCATTAGATATACTGGCATCTTCTCTAGCAAAATAACTTTTCTTAATTGCTTTATCTTTTTTTTCCTTATTTTTGTCATTCAAAGATTTGTTTGGACATCTTGAAGCATAATGACCTATCTTACCACAATTGAAACATTTGAAAGGTAATGTTATCCACTGAAATTGCACCCTGTTGAACCTGATGTTCAACACCTCAGTGTAACATGGGAAGACCTCCAAAGATGTGGGTTTCTTGTAAGCAGAGGTCTACCTCCGGAGAAGGTCGGCTTCCTATGGTGTCACCTAACTACTGATCTTGTAAGGAAAAGGGTGAGAGAGAATACATAAAAATAAAACTAAACCCTATGGTGATACACCAAAATGATGAGAACAATGAGACACTCGAGTTACACTTGAGTACTAATGATGGATATGGTACTGCACAACAAGTTTCTATAGATTATGCATAAGTATTTCACAAACAAGTTTGACATGCACACACTTTCAACAAGGAAAAGTAGATTTTTCACAAATTAAAAGCTCATGTGCAATTAAGTAAACACAGTTTGTAACCTTCATAATACTACTTTTGCAAAGAAAGACATGCTAACATGAGATGAAGCTATAAGGAAAAGAAAGATTTCATGAAGTAGCTTGATCAATCACCTGAAAATGCACAATATTTTGCAAGAACCAGAAGGAAAATTGAACCATCAATGGTAACCAAGGTAAATTTTATATATCATGCTCCAAATGAGTTACAAAAGTTTGCTAATCTGAGAAAGGACTGCAAATGTCACAAACTTTCGAAAAGCATCCAAAGAACCCTTTTACAAAGAGGCAAAAATGCCATATATACAAAAGGTGTGTCGGCCCCATAGGGCTTACAAAAATATCGACCTCCAGAAAGATCTACCCTTAGATATTTTTGATCAAGTTACATCTGCATTCAATGTGTATCCCCGCTGTTCACGTCAGTGTGAAGGATCGCCCTTAGGAGGAGCCTTCAGATCTTTCTGTAATACTTGCATTTACTTCTGGCCTCCGTGTCCATATTTGAACCTCCTTGAAGGGCCGCTTTGAATGCTTTAAAGCATTATCATTAATGCTGATCCCCCTGTGGCAGTAGCAATCCCAGTTGTCACCGTGACTCACGGTTTCTTCTTCCTTTCTACCTGATTCTTACTCTAGATCTTTCTTCAAGTTGACCATCTTCGAGAAGCAACATCTGACCTACCCTATTAGATTCAAACACCATGTTCACCGAGCTGACTGATCACCTTCGATCTCAGAGTAGATCGATGTCGTTATGCTCTGTTGATCTTGTTCACAGGGGGTAGTCAAACAGTCAAACGGTTCATGGTCCGTCCTTAGCTCCCTCTGATTGGTCGAACTCATGCCACGTAGATTCCTAGACGGTCAAAGGTCGCTTCATCAGAATCGCATGTCGGTGAGACACTAATCGTGTCTCCCTAATGCGATTAGACCTCACAACAACATTTGGCAAGACATCACCAGGTTGGCAGGACTTCATAGCGAACTCCTCCATACTCCCCGAGCTTACTTCATTTCGGCAAGACCCTATCGGGTCAGCAAGACATTTCGTCAAAGCCACCTTGTTTTGACGAGGGCCTATTTCAGTCGAGGAGACTTTTCTCAGTTGGTGAGACCTTTCGCCGAGCTTCTTTCCTTCGCCGAGATCTCCCTTCTTGTCAGGGAGACATCATTCGGTCAGTGAAACCTTTCGCCGGGCTCAAATCTTTCCCCGACGCCGCTTTACTTCGGCAATACATCACCCTATCGGTGAGACTTTTCCCCCTCGCTAGCCCCGGTCGCCAAGACTTCAACCTTTCTGCAAGACGTTATATCGAAGCCCCCCACATTACACCAAAGGCATCTCATTTTGACGAGACCTTCATCTACTGACAAGACTTCACGCTGAAGCCTTCATCTCTTGGCGAGCTCGGACCTTCCTTCGGGGAGACCACCACTCTTTTGGTGAGACATCACTCGGTCGCCGAGACGTTACAGTGGGGTCTTTCTTTTCTCCTCGAGACATCTCCTTTCGCCGAGACTTCCATCCTTCGGCAAGACCTTATGCATTCAGAGAGACATATAAAACTTCACAGTGACCGAGATGTCTTGGCGACCATGAGGATTTCAAACGGGCATCACATACTGCTAGTCGGCAAGACATTCAGCTGGTCTTAGAGACTTTCTTATCAAGAAATTTATGCCTAGATCTGACTGAGGCATGCTTTCTAACAGAATTCCTTTAGAAATACATCAGGTGTATGATTCAATCCTGCACAACCAAGTCCCCATTTGGCCTTCAAACACCTGAAACATAGGTTGCCCTGCCTGATTGAGCCTGTAGGTGAAAATTGGGTAACATTTTTGGCAACCTCAGCTGGATGTTTGCCTGCTAAACATGCACACCAGTAGCCTAGGCCTAACCATTGGGCATGGAGTCATTTTTCTACTCTTCAAATTTCTAAAAACCTTGTAACTCAGCACAAACCACACAAACTGAAAGTAACTACTGCAATTCTGTTGAAGACAGAATCTGAAAAACCAGGTGCAACAACTACACTTATTGAAAAACATGACAAAACTAAAAATGAAATGTGCCAGCAGGCACTTATTGAAAGCATAATTGAAACTCTACCCTACCCCACAGTAACCAATAGAGTTAGTGCTCAGACATGACCATTCACTGGTTGTGAGAAAAAATTTCCCTTTCTCACCAACATAGGACATGCTTCCTGCTTGCAAATTGTCCAACATCGATAAAGGAAAAGGAAATTCTGAGTGCATAGGCTAAACACCTCCTCAATCATGAAAACTGCCTCCCTTTCTATGTTAGACAAGAGGTGCCTGTAGTTGTTTTGAATATAATAAGCCACCTGCATTGATGACTTTTGATATTGAATCCCATGCTCCCAAGCAGGTAATTCAACTGGTAACTCCTCTTGGCTGCCCTTCAACTGTACTAGGTGCTTGATAGGACATCCCCTTGTCGAGACACTGAATTTGTAACTTTCAGCCCCTTGTTGATCTCTAAAGACTTCATCTTTTCCTTGAAAAGATGTTGATTGGAGGTAATATGCAGGTTGTTCATTGACTGCTATAGTCTGATCTTCTTGAAAGATTTTTCTATCATTGTTTATAGGAGGATCAACTATTTTTTCTTTCAGCTCTACAATGAAAAAGGAGTACTGCTTCTTTGCATCATGTATAATAGCCTCTGAAAAGAAACCACTAGTGTTTTTGATGGTCAGATCTTCTTGACTAAGGAGCTGATATCCCTGTTGGATAACTAAAAACAAATCTTCAAACTATTGTTCCTTATGCTCTTTGTCCATGACAAAATATAACTCCTCAACAAAGTGGGGTAGCTCATCAAATACATTCATAGGCTGCAAGGCATTATCTTCCACCACCTTTTCAATAGTCTCATTGACTCGAATGGGCTGATCACATGCTTCCCTTTCATATGATACTAGCTCATCTTCTATGTTAGAACAAAAAGCTTCTATGATATCATCTAACTCATAATTTTGCATTAAATCTAGATGGGTTTTATCATTTAGTTGCTCCATGCTGGGCACAGATGCTATCATGTATGTGAGATCTTCATTTTCACCAACAAATTGAGGAAGTTCATTGAACAAGTCAGCAATATTCTCTAGCTGTTCCAAACCAACTAGTAAAATAGGTGCTTGTATGCTCCCTTCAGCTTGCTCAATAAAACCAGGTAGTTGGTCAAGCAGACAAACCAATTGTTCTTCTTCATGTGGCTCCTTTTCCAGTGAAAATTGGGCATCCTCTGTCTGCAAGTGAATATCTTCAACTGACAATTCCTGCATTCTGGTTTCAGCCATCTTATAAACAACATCTGAATTTTTTTTAAATGAATCAAAATCTAAGGGGTTCAACAATGAACTTGATTCAACATCATCTTCACATGTGCCATTATTGTTTTGCTGACTATCATCAATCGACAATTGCCCAAATTGTTTGATGTCTTCTAGTTGTTCAATCCTTTGTTGTTGTTGCTTTCTATATTCCTCCATAGCTAGACATAACAAATTTGGAATTCTAGTCTCCTCCATGGTGGATGAACTAACTTGATCACTGGGATGCTCCTCTTCTTCAACAACTCTCTTTTCTTTGAAATTCCCCTCAAGCTGCCTCTTTTGAAACTCCTCCACTAGTTGGTGCTGATAATTTGAGTAATCTTGAGTATTCTGCACCTGAGCAGACAAGAACTTCATTTGTCCTTCCTTAGCATCTATTTCCTGTTTAAGGTCTTCCTCGAACTGGATTCTTTCTACCACTCTCTCTTGATCATAAAAGTAGACTTGTTCAGCCATTTCTTGCTGCTGCATAATGGTCCCTTTCTGCCTCTTGATATCAACCAACATCTTAGATAGGCATGCAAGCACCTTACTAATATCATTAATCTCCATATTGTGAAGACCTTGACTTAGATCCCACAATGTATGATCAATTTGTTGGAGCAGGTCCAATATGTTCTGGTATGGATGTTTTTGAGGTTGATTAGATAAATAATCATAATGGTTAACCTTAGAAACCTCCTCTTGGGGTTGATTTTGATCAAATATTGATTGAAACAAAGGCTGAACCGGAGTGAGAAGGTGGGAAACATGATGAAAATGCTGATTAGTTATTGATGTACGGGAAATTGGGCTGAAACCAACATTATGGTTGGTCGAATGTGACTAATAAGGTGTAGGAGCAACATACTCATGATGTGGAGGGTAATAGTAAGCATTTTCATGAATATTTGACATCTTTTCATTCAAAGAGCTAGAATCTCATAACTAATAGATTCTTTTGAGACATACCAACACTTGTGCCTGTGAAACTAGAAGATTTGAGCTCGGAGTCACTAGGTGTTTGTTCAAACTGCCTCCAAAGGCTGAATGATACTGAGGTAGACACCAAATCTCTCAGTATGTTGAATTTCTTATTAATGCACTGGCTTTTCTACTACTTCCCAAACTCAGAGTTGCCATGATATGCTAATGTTATCAGTCTGAAAGGCTTGAAACTTACTGGCTGCATATCAAAAACTAGCAGTAATATGTACTCTTTCAACTATTTTGATCTGAACAGTCCCACCAGGCATGCCAAAACTGTTATCCACCGAAATTGCACCCTGTTGAACCTGATGTTCAACACCTTAGTGTAACATGGGAAGACCTCCAAAGATGTGGGTTTCTTGTAAGCAGAGGTCTACCTCCGGAGAAGGCCGGCTTCCTATGGTGTCACCTAACTACTGATCTTGTAAGGAAAAGGGTGAAAGAGAATACATAAAAATAAAACTAAACCCTATGGTGATACACTAAAATGATGAGAACAATGAGACACTCGAGTTACACTTGAGTACTGATGATGGATATGGTACTGCACAACAAGTTTCTGTAGATTATGCATAAGTATTTCACAAACAGGTTTGACATGCACACACTTTCAAGAAGGAAAAGTAGATTTTTCACAAATTAAAAGCTCATGTGCAATTAAGTAAACACAGTTTGTAACCTTCATAATACTACTTTTGCAAAGAAAGGCATGCTAACATGAGACAAAGCTATAAGGAAAAGAAAGATTTCACGAAGTAGCTTGATCAATCACCTGAAAATGCACAATATTTTGCAAGAACCAGAAGGAAAATTGAACCATCAATGGTAACCAAGGTAAATTTTATATATCATGCTCCAAATGAGTTACAAAATTTTGCTAATCTGAGAAAGGACTGCAAAAGTCACAAACTTTCAAAAAGCATCCGAAGAACCCTTTTACAAAGAGGAAAAAATGCCATATATACAAAAGGTGTGTTGGCCCCATAGGGCTTACAAAAATATTGGCCTCCAGAAAGATCTACCCTTAGATCTTTTTGATCAAGTTACATCTGCATTTAATGTGTATCCTCGTTGTTCATGTCGGTGTGAAGGATCACCCTTAGGAGGAGCCTTCAGATCTTTATGTAATACTTGCATTTACTTCTAGCCTCCGTGTCCATATTCGAACCTCCTTGAAGGGCCACTTTGAATGCTTTAAAGCATTATCATTAATGTTGATCCCCCTTGTCGCAGTAGCGATCCCAGTTGTCACTGTGACTCACAGTTTCTTCTTCCTTTATGCCTGATTCTCGTTCCAGATCTTTCTTCAAGTCGACCATCTTTGAGAAGCAACATCTGACCTGCCCTGTTAGATTCAAACACCATGTTCACTGAGCTGACTGATCACCTTCGATCTCAGAGTAGATCGATGTCGTTATGCTCTGTTGATCTCATTCACAAGGGGTAGTCAAACAGTCAAACGGCTCATGGTCTGTCCTTAGCTCCCTCTAATTGGTCAAACTCATGCCACGTAGATTCCCAGATGGTCAAAGGTCGCTTCATCAGAATTGCATGTCGGTGAGACACTAATCGTGTCTCCCCGATGTGATTAGACCTCATAGCAGCATTCGACAAGACATCACCAGGTCGGCGGGACTTCATAGTGAACTCCTCCATTCTCCCCGAGCTCACTTCATTTCGGAAAGACCCTATCGGGTAGGCAAGACATTTTGTCAAAGCCACCTTGTTTCGGTGAGGGCCTCTTTCAGTCGGCGAGACCTTTCGCCGAGCTTCTTTCCTTCGCCGAGATCTCCCTTCTTGTCGGGGAGACATCATTCGGTCGGCGAAACCTTTCGCCGGGCTCAAATATTTCCCCGACGCCGCTTTACTTCGACAAGAGATCACCCTATTGGTGAGACTTTTCCCCCTCACTAGCCC
Source organism: Sequoia sempervirens (assembly GCA_007258455.2). Taxonomy (NCBI): domain Eukaryota; kingdom Viridiplantae; phylum Streptophyta; class Pinopsida; order Cupressales; family Cupressaceae; genus Sequoia; species Sequoia sempervirens. Next base: position 21,082 of record VDFB02271466.1, on the reverse strand, counting down.
CGGTCGCCAAGACTTCAACCTTTCTACAAGACGTTATACCGAAGCCCCCCACATTACACCGAAGGCATCCCGTTTCGGCAAGACCTTCGTCTACCGACAAGACTTCACGTCAAAGCCTTCATCTCTCGGTGAGCTCGGACCTTCCTTTGGGGAGACCACCACTCTTTCGGTGAGACATCACTCGGTTGTCAGGACATTACAGCGAGGTCTTTCTTTTCTCCTCGAGACATCTCCTTTCGCCAAGACTTCCTTCCTTCGGCAAGACCTTATGCATTCAGAGAGACATATAAAACTTCACAGCAACCAAGATGTTTTGGCGACCATGAGGATTTCAAACGGGCATCACATACTGCTAGTCGGCAAGACATTCAGCCGGTCTCAGTGACTTTCTCATCAGGAAATTTATGCCTAGATCTGACTGAGGCATGCTTTCTAATAGGCTTTCTTTAGAAATACATTAGGTGTATGATTCAATCCTGCACAACCAAGTCCCCATTTGGCCTTCAAACACCTGAAACATAGGTTGCCCTACCTGATTGAGCCCGTAGGTGAAAATTTGGTAATAGGTAAATTATCTTTGTATTTACTAGTTACCTTTTTCATTATCCTCACAAAATTTGCTTCTATATCATCAAGATCAATCTGATCTGATTCCTCAGTCTTTTCTAATTTTCCATTGGCCTTAAAAGTAGTCTCAACTTTTACATTACTTGGACCAAATTCTCTCATTTCAAAAACAAATAAGGCACCATACAACTGATCTGTAGGTTATTTGCTTAAATGTTGAACTTCCTCAATAGCATAAACTTTGTGGCTGTAAGATTTAGGAAGAGTTATCAATACCTTCTTTACCACTTCTTCAAGTTTTCCACCAAGGACTTTGATGGAATTGACAACTTCATCCACCTTTTGCATGCAGCTTGTAATGTTTTCATCTTCAGACATCCACAGGTTCTCAAATGTGATCTTTAGATTTTGCATCTTAGCTTGCTTGACCTTATCATCTCCTTCATAATTACTTTCCAAATTTGTCCAGATATCTTTAGCAGATTTCAAATTCACAACTTTCACAAGTTTAGTGTTAGAGAGATCACTTAAAAGAGCATACCTTGCCTTACCATTATTCTCATAGGCCTTGATCTCATATCAATACTGGAACCATTATTAGGCATAGTATATCCAATCTCAACAGACTTCCAAACTCCAAATCCAAGAGATACTAAGAAACCTTCCATCATTGTCTTTTAGAATCCATAGTTCGATCCATCTAAGGAGCATCCCTCTTGTGCCCCATCCTAGATCTGCCTCAAATGGTTTAAAATTTTTATTCCAAGGAACCTGGCTCTGATACCAATCGTTGAATGCACAAAAGACAAGTGGTAGGGGGGGTGAATCAGTTGTACATTAAAATTTCAAAACACTTATAAACATTTAGATCCACACCAACTTAACTATCTTGAATTTGTTAAAATGATTTAGCATGAAAGAAAATAACAAAAACTGAAATACATCAACACCATGCATAATAGAACACTAGATTTATGTGGAAAACCCAAGAAGGGAAAAACCACAGTGAGGATTAGCTCACAATATAAAGTAATTGCAACAACAAATATAAAAAGACTCAGTATTGGAGGGCTCATTTCCCAAAAGAAAGAAGGGCTCACTACCATATTAGAGAAAAGAAGAAAGAAGAATGTTACAGTGAGAAATCCATCTCAATGCAACAAAAAAGTCCACCACAACATCACCAACACATTCGTAGCCTCTTTGAAGATTGTAGACACCTTCTGCTCACTGCTTCTAGTGGTCTAACTCATTAAAGCTTGCACTTCACTTCACAACTCTACAGTTCACATCACACACTCTCTACTCCTCCATCAACACAACACTTATTTATACCTTCTTCAACCTTGAAAACATTCTCCAAGGTCGGTTATGCACCTCAACTGTGCAAATTCAAATTAGGTCGGCCCTAAACATTCCCACGGTGGAAAGGAATGAAAGCAGACCATACCACATCTTAACTCATACCCAAATCATACATATACACCATGCCATGCTTCCACAATTGTCGAAGAAAATACAAAATTAGTGTAAACACCCAAGGTCAACTGAACCTATGTAAACACCATTAACATTTAAGTACACACTTCCTTAAATTGAAAGATGACTTGTGGACCACACATAACAGTTGAACACAATTTGGAATATTCCACAAACACCTTGAAATTCAACAAATTCATTTGCAACAACTTTCACCTGAAGAATGTACACACCTAGTACACTCTGATAACCTTCCATACACTGTAACTCAAGAAATCAACTTATAGAGCACCAAACCAAGAACAATTTCAATTGAAGGTAGATATGAACCTTGTAAGCAAACTTCTAGAACCACAAGATCAAAAACCAAACTACAAAGAAATGCATAGAAAAATCATTTCTTCTAGAAAACATTGCAACACAATTCACTCATTGGTGAACAAAAATTATTTTACACAATGATCTAGACCAAGAAATTTTGGATATAACACCTATGAACACCTCTGATCAACATTTCTGAACCACACAAAAAGATATTCAACAAAGAAGAAATGCAAAGAAAAAATCAAAACACCACTTTGTATGTGAGAACACCTCTACAACACATTGTTTCCTCTTTTATTCAAATTTTCTCAAAAGCACTTGGAAACCAAGCACTAGAGACACATACTTATCATCTTCAACACTTCCTCATCACCACTAAACTAATAACATCCACAATTATAAGCTTATAATCAAAGCAACACTAGAGGTTGACACTAGTAGCATTTACTAGTGATAATGTAATGAAACTAATCAAAGCAACATCACAACTTCTCAACCATCACCAATTGACATTAATGAGAACACAAGCATAAGTCTATTGACATCAATGACAACACCAACTACTCATACTTGCAACAAGGTGAATGTGATGTATACAAAGAAGTGTAAACAACAGTTCATAATCTAGGAGGTAGATCTAACACAAAGTGGTGTGTTATAGTGATAGAGGGCACAAGAAGTTGGAAAATTGTGACTGTAGAGGACAAATAGAGGGAAAAAGAATTTAAATAAGGACATATATTTAAAAGGTGAGGGTTTTTAAAATTAGAGGATTTGATAAGGATTTCTATGGCTTGTGGGTGATGGAAATAAGAGAAATATGATATGACAATGAAAACAGGGTAGGAAAACTATGTTGAAAAGATAACACAACTCAAGGGTACAAGGGAGATTCCATAACTTTAGCTCTTCAATGCTAACTCCATTATCTTCTTTCCTTGACAATGTATGTATACTTTTTCTTTAGAATGTAGAAAAGAATTAAGTTTTAAAAAAAAATTCTGAGTACTTGATGAGTGAAAAGTGAAAAAATGGGCTTATACTAAGCTTTTAGGGTCATTGATTGATAAAACCTAGTTATCGTTAGGTCAACAACAATCCAATAAAGTTTTATTTGATTTAAGGATGGAGCTATGCTTGTTTGAGGGTGGTAATGCCTAGGTTTTATTTTTGTCCCATAGACACAAGTAATCCTTTAGGATATAGGTTCCAACTTTAGAGAGGTGATCATGGGTAAATGTCTTAGGCTTTAGAAATTTGATAAAGTCAATTTGTGATCATTGAGGCTAGAAATATGTGTAAAATAACCCAAAGAAAATTAGAAAAAAACATTGAAATGAGTGTAAAAAAAATGTGGATGTTGTATGGTAAGCAATTTCCATTATTACATGGGTTAGTTGAAACAAATGAGATAAACACTCACACAAAGCATGAGCTCAATAGGTAAATGATGACACACTATTACAAGGTATGGCACAATAGTTTTTTGACCTAAATCTTTGAGTTTTATAAGCAAAGTTACCATGACCATTTACTATGAAACAAGAACAAGACAATAATGATGAAGATACACACAAGACAAGATGCAAATTTATGAAGTAAAGATATGGAAGTTAAAAAATATATATACATGGCCACAATAAAATTGTCTTAGATTGATGATCAAGAAGGTGGATTTGAAACCAAAAAAATACGTTGTACCAAATTAAATCTATGGCTAAAGATAGGATTTGCATCCATAGAAATGTCCTAGACTCATAGCTCAACCCTCCACAAAGTTTAGTGAATATTCTAATCTCGAGGTGAAACACACATAGAAGATCAATTTCCAATTCCAACACATATATTTTAAAATCTACAACAAATTCATACATCATTATATTAAGAAGTAACTATACCTTTCCTTCACATTTTATTTCCTAACTTAAATTTTAATTCTTAAATATCTACTTTCATTACTCTCAATTATTAATCTATAATAATTTATGCTTATATATAAGCTCAGGAAAAAGTTTATTTTCCTTTAAAAATGTATCCACACAATACTTAGGGGAGAGGGGCCAATAGTCGTGCAAGCTAACTTTGTCAACATGTTGTGATTGACTGGAATATTGTAGGACCTTAATTTTTTTTTGAAATGTGGACTGACCTCTTATCTATCTATAACTAAGGTTTGGATGTGTGACTCATCATGTAACTCGCCACATTAACACATCTATTGAGTAGTGTCTAAAATTTGACTTTTTAAAGATTCAACCAAAACTTAATCATGGGACCCCTAGTAGTTGAAAAAAAAATCATTTGTTGCTTGTAGTATATCATATTTTTATTTAAAATAAAACTTATAAAAAACATAAATGGATCAAATAACTATTGGTAATCATAAATCTTTGTTATCTCTATCTTCTATATTCAACACAAAAGGACCAATAGTTGAACACAAAAAACTATTTATTACTATAAAAACAACACATAATAATTTAAAATACATCTAATATCAAACAAAATTGGACCAATAGTTGAACAGTAAAACTTTTTAAAAATCCTTCACATTAGAGAAAATACATGATATAAAATACTCCAATGCTTATCATTGCTATCTCAATCATTGTACACATAATAACAACATTTTCACTATGATACCAATACTTTTTTAAATGAATGTCTTATTTTATTATTAAATAAACATTTTATTTTATAAACCACTAATATTTTATTTGAAACATGCACAACTGTGGCCCTTCTCCCGTACTAGGTAGCTCTTGTATGAGCCAACCTTCCCCACAAAGCCCATTTGCTAATCGTTATTTTAGGAGTTCGACGAGAAAGCCGTGTTCGCCGCCATTAATTTGGTGAAATAACAAGCTTGGAATACAAGTTAATAAACATTGAACCAAATCCATTGCTGTCGAAAGTTTCCAGAGAAGAAAGCAGAAAGAACGAAGGAAATCATTAGCAATCAAAACAAAGTTTTCCTGGTATGGCATTATCTATTACATTCATCATGAGTTGGAGCTTCAAATGCCTTTAAAAGGTGTCAATTCAACCAGCTGATGGGATGGGCGAATATGGATCTTGAAAAACTTTACCATTGCCAGGCCGAGAGAATACCACCTGCGCAGTCAGGTTTGCAAATATACTTCAGATATAGTCACAAAAATCGCTTTGATGGCTATAAAAGATATTTCACATTAGTGAAATTTTTCGTTCCATTTGTGGTCGAAAAACTGAGTAAAACCAACATACTTCTTATGTTAGAGGGGCATACCTGATAATCTCTCAAGGTAAGAGTCTTAAATCCTGCTGCACAGTATAAAAAATAGTAGTCCCATGTCCTTATAAAGTGTTCGTTGAAGCCCAGCTTTAAAATCTCGCTGTACAAAAAAGGAATGCATTTGTAAATATTTTTCAGATAATTCAAAATCCACATGATAGCATATTCATTTCCTATTATTCTCTCTGAATTATTTAATTGGGAGGGACAGGTAGCCTGCCTGCGATGCGCCTGAAAGTTTTTCCTCCATAATAGCAGAGTCTGATAGTAGTGTATGCCTATATTTTCCACATGCTCCACGCTGATTCCACCAAAACAACTGCACATCAGTGTTGAATCGATAGAAAGCATGTTTCCTTCATTCTCAACCCAAGTAAGACTTGATTGAAAGTTAAATGGATGTTTCATGTAGAGCATTTTTGTTTCTTTTGCAGAAACAATTAAACTGATTGAAAACAAAGATTTGTAGCGAGATTTAATACCATAATCTAGATGCAGCTACCATGGCTGAGGTAACTCTGCTCAACGAAGGCAGGCATCCTCCAGGGAATATATATTCTTTAATGAAGTCAGAACTTCTTCTGTATTCATCATATCTTGTATCAGGTATTGAGATAAACTGTTGATAGATTTTACCAAAGATTAGTATGGGATGAATTCAAAATCAATCACATGATTGAACAGTAGAAACTAAGAGGGCAACAAAAAAGAGGACACAATGTTAAAGATTTTGTCATTGTGAGTGCTTCCTTCGTCTGATATATTTTGTTTAAGGTAGAAATGAAGTACTTGCAGCAAAATATTGAGTTGAAAATCAAACTTAAAATAATAAATACAAAGAAGAAAGGATTGTGAAAGCCAACCTGCAAAATAAGAAGACCATCTTCTGCTAACAGGTACTCACATCTGCCGAAAAATTCCTCCAAAAACTCGTGTCCAACATGTTCCACCATCTCACTTTAGACAACACGAACTTGGCAAAGTCAGCGTGGGCATAATTAAAAAATAAAATGAATAGCATGTTCAGCTCAGAGTTATTTCTTTGAAGCTTACCATGATATGATTCTGTTGAATTTATGAAACCCTGGTAATTCTCGATAATCACACAGAAGCAGTGTTATTTTATCCTGGAAATACACAGAATCCTATATTACTAAAAAGATACAACAATGAATATAACCATGACAAGCTAAAAAATATTAGACAGTAACCATTTTCAGGTATATGACTAATAAAAAAGTTTAGAAGATGAATGCTAGGGAAAAAGCTTAGAAAATTGCGTGGAACTTAATTCAATATAGCAAAAATTGGGAACAACTCGCGGTAAATCTGGAGTTTTCGGGATCGAATCATTTATCCGATTACCTTTTTTTTCTGGGTCAACTCAGGCATGCTTCCTCAGACAGCAAAAAATTGGGAATAACTCAGGAAGAGAAAAGCTATGGACAAGATTTTTTCAAATAAATTGGAGTTTCTTCTCTGTTTATGTGAATCTATCAATGATTTTTAATTTTTTAAATTAAATTTTTGATTAATTGAATTTATTTAAGATATTGGTTTGGGTATATTGCCGATATTACAAATTTTGGGGTAAGGTTTGTTTTAGATTTATGTATATAAAAATCACAAATATATACATATACTGTCTAAAAATAAGAATTGACTTAAGAATAATACAACATAATTGTATATAAAAAATCTACCATACAAATTAAAAATAGTATTTATATGTCAATTTATCAAACTTGAATGTCATAATATAAGTTCATTATATTAAATTAATAGAATCAACAAGATCGTCAACATCAAGATTGAATAACTTCAACTACAATTGAATGAACTCTAATTTTGAATGAAAAAACATATAAATCTCACATTTTGAAGGGAGCAAATTTACACCCTTGCCTGTGTGGGAACATATTCACATCAAAGTTGGGGCTATACTGACATACTTCTTTTTTTTAATTGTAATTAGTATTACAGATTATATATCTCATCACAAATATTACACCATAAATCATTAAAAAAAATTGTTTTCAAATTTTCTTTTACCATTCTATCCATATGTTTCTAGTTAGAATTTCACCAATACTGATACAATAGATTGCACTGTGAATTATTAAAATTACACACAATTCTCTCTCTCTATATATATATATAAACACATCTGTGACTGTTAGCTGTTTGCAGCAGGAAGGAAAATAAAAAAAATCTTACAAAACAACAGCAATATTCAATCCTCTACCTCTTTTACAGTAAATTGCTCACCCACAGGAACCAGGAAATACAAGTATTTTTCTGCAAGCAAGGCAAAACAAATATTTCTACGCCCATACGGTTCCAAAATGTGATTGTAACTCATTCCTTTTGTTCTATTGTCGTTACACATGTTAATCCAGAAAGGCTGCGGGAATTCGCTTTTGTGGAACAATTGTGTTGTTTACTCCCGTGAAAATCATGAATTGATTTTTCATACCTCAATTCTCCTGAAATGCCCACCGTAATTGGTGATTCAATATGGTTAATTCTCTGCGACCCCTCTATTTGTGTTCTTCCAAGCAGCTTGTAGCGGCTGGAAACAATAGAAAATGATTCTTTTGGCGGCGTCCGTGATGAATCGTTTAGCAGTGTATGTGCTTCCATAATAAACCATTCTCCTTTTGGCTGCATTTTTCCTTAACAAGTTTTGGTGGTTTGCGCTATCAGTGACTGCAAACACGTTTGGGAGTTTTGTGACAGCAATTTTGATAGATTATAGAGCCTGTGCTCTGATGCCACTGTCAGGTCAGGACTAATGAACAAAATAGAATGGTGTAATTTTATTAATATAAAAATGAAAATTACATTTTTATTTTGACATAAACTAAAAAAATAACATTGCGGTTACCTAGGTGTCAAAATTTGCCAAAGAGAGTTTCATGCCATTTCAGCATGCAGGACGCATCCTAAGACTTTTCACACCTTTTAAATGGGGTCGTTTTCAGCTATGGCCGTGAAGCTATGCCTACGGCAATGCGACCTAGAATTTTTTAGTGAGTTGCTAGAGCATTGCCTTGAATTGCCGCGTGGGTCATTTTGTCCGGGAATCCTCCCATGCGTTGATATCGTGGCTAAGATCTTTGATAGTAAATAATTCTTTGATAAAAAGATGTTTTCACTAAAATTTGCAAGATTTTTAGCTCTATAAATCCTGGTCTGCTTGTCTCTTTTGCGATTGCTTTTGACTTGCTTTATGTTAATGGTGCATGCAAGATTAGATGTCTAATGACCTTGGTGTGCTCTCTCTGATTTAAGTTATTGTCCTATGATGACACTGGAAGGAAAGTTCTGATCTCTGGAGCTAGTGATATGCCATGTCATGCAGTCCAAATTGAGCTGAGTGTCCAATGAATCCCACAAAGATTCTTGAGAAGTAAAGCTGCCACAAGGACTGTCTCAATTAGAGTTTCAAGACTTCCATGGCAAACACTGTCGAGAGTTAGAGTCCAAGTGGGTGCACCATAGCCTTGATCATGTGTACTTTGATGATGATATGGTTGGCAGGTAAAGCAAATTTCATTTAAACTGGTTCTTAGTTTTGGTCCTTGTGCCTTTATTTCTGTTCAAATATGTCTAGACTATATGATATGTTTTGGAAATTGATATTTCTATGTTCTATAGAGTCAAGGCTTGGTATAAGCTGATTTTAATGTATAGTCTACCTAGCAAATTTTAATATTTTTTATTATTCGAGAATTGGTACTGTAGCTGGTTTTGTCTTGGTTATGTGACGCTTGGTGATTTGGGCAATATTATGGTTTATTTCTATTACCGCTTCTAGCCTCCCCCTTAGGGCACTTTTTGGAATGTGCATTATTGTGAATATAATACATGATATATATTTATGCTATTTACTTAAATGAATGAATGAATGAATGAGGGATTTTAATGATGTCCATGAGACCAAAAGTCTAAGGGACCAAGAACCACAAAACTACAAAATCTCCAAATTCTTTTCGATGCTGGATCTTCTACTATGACTTTTGATAAAAAAAACTAATAGTCTTGCTGATCTGTTCTTCATTAAATAGCTCGTGCAGGTTGTCAATCTTCAAATTGCCTTCATATTGACTACGAATATCCTCATATGTCGTGCACTCTATGATAAAATTCCATTCTGTCTGTACCACTCCTTTGCTACAAAACATGCAAATTCTATCCTCTCACTCTTCCTTAGGTATAGTCCACCTTCCTGTTTCACATAGTGAGCTTTCTTCCGCCCACTCTACTTTGTCCACATGGCAGCCATTAACTTTTTTGTGACATAATTTTTAATTTCCTCATTAGTGTAGGACAATCATGTAAGTTGATGTCCCATTTGTTATTTTGTTTCATCCGTGTTTTCTTCCTGTGGCCTAAAACCTCCTTTGCAACCACTTTGGGCCAACGGTGGTTATCCATGTTCTCAATCTTTTTTAGGTAGTTTAGTAAGTGAGTTATAGCCGACGCCTCCAAAGGTAAGGTTCCCAATTCAGCCAAGATAATTTCATAAGGGACCGTGATTTTGATTTTGAGGTTGCAAGTGATCATGTGCTTTTGGATTCTTTCTAGCTATCTCCATCTATACTTTGACATGCTGCTGCCCCAAACTTTGCAGCCATAGAGAACCACCAGCATGACCAACAAACCAAAGAGGGTTTTTTTGGATTTCTAGTCCCAAAGTTCAACTTTCCTACACTTGTTTTGAAATAAGAAAGAAGCTTTCCAACCCCCTTGTATCCTTTTTGTTCTACTAGTCTCCTAGTTGAGCTTATAATGAAAATAAATCCCAAAGTACTTGTATTCTTTCACTATCTCCAAAGAGCTGTCTTCAAAAAGGAAGTTATCTTGATTCCTTTTCTTCTTCCGGGAGAAGATAATGATTTTAGTCTTGGTAGTGTTCACTTGCATTCCAACTTCCTGACATAAGAGATCCAAGGCCTTCAAAAGACCCCTCAAACCATGGGCAGTTTTTGAAACTAAGATAAGATCACCTGCATATAGTAGCAACTTCACCACATAACCAGCCAACTAAATACACCGCCCCCCCTGCCGCCCTTCCCCACTAGTTTCATTTAACCAATCTTCTAGTTTATTAATGTATAGCCCAAAAAGAGTGGGGGATAAAGGACAACCCTATTTGACCCCAATATCACTACCAAAACATTCAGACATACTTTCACTTGTTCTAATTTTAGCTCTAATTTACTCATAAATTCTATGCACTGCAGCCCTATATTCATTTGGTATACTTAGTTCATCCATTCTATTCCATAGTTTGCCTTTAGGCACCATATCGAAGACTTTTTTAAAATCAACAAAGCAACAAAAAACTTCTTCACCTTGAGTGTCCCATATTTTTTCAATTAGGTGCCTAAGAGTGATGTAGTGGTCAATGGTAGAGTATTTAGGCCTAAATCCAACCTGGCCTTTGCTCTTTTTCCTTATTTTTCTGCCAAGCTACTGATTCTACACTCTAACATGCTCCCAAAAAGCTTGCCAAGAATAGGATTCACCATAATAGTGCGACAATTAGATGGGTTATTGATATCGTCACTTTTGTAGAGAGGGATGATGACACTAGTTATCCATTCCGACAAAAAACTATTATGAGTGACATCATTGAACATCCTTTTGATGTGGGGACCAAGGATTTCAACTTCCCACTTTAAAAATTCAGCTTGCAACCCATCTATGTCCAGAGCTTTACCATTTGCTAAATTTTTTATACATTGTTTGATATCTTCAACCGTGAAGAGCTCCATTGGTGTGTTAACTATGGGAGGAGAATTTTTCCCTTGGGTCCTCTCACAAAGACACTTTGCATAATCTAACCATTGCACACCTATTATGTTATTCTTATTCTGTTTTCTCTTTTGTTGTAACTCCCTCCAAAAACCTTTGGGCTTGTGCTTTCCAAGAGAAATTAGCTCTTTCCTTATTGTGTTTACATAATTTTATTTTTTTGTTTGCACCAACTTCTCTCTCATAATTCTTCTTGTTTTCTTTTTTCAACCCATTCTCTTTCAAAGTTCTCTTGGCAGCCTTACACTCTTCATCATACCATGGGTTGGCCAAAAAATTGTTTACAACCCCCTTCTTTGGGAAAGATCTTTTACAAGCATCTAAGGCCTTATGAATTAGAGGAATCAAAAGTTTGCTGCAAATACAACCACCAGTCCCATTGGCAGCCTTGTCACCTATGTTATTCTCCATTTCAAGTAAATGATGTTGTAAAGCAGCATTAAAGAGACCCTAATTTCCCTGATTCATGACTATTTTACCTTTAAGAATAGTTTCATTTTTGTTTGTGGTGCACCTGTTTATCGTCTTGGTTGTTTGAGACAATGCCAAGTTTCACAAATAGACCTGTGCATGGTCAGATTTCATCTCAAGGGGACATTCTCCAATCTCAAACTCCAAAACTCTAGAAATAAAACTTTGAGCAAATTACGTAGTCCACCACACTTTGGCCATTATATGTTTTGAACATGATATTACCAGAACTTGGCCAAACTTTCATGCCATTGCAAATAACCAAGTTATATAAGCTGCAGATCCCTAATAATTTTGCTCCAAAGTGAGATACATTCCCATTACTGTCTTGTGATGTTCTTTCCCATGGTTGATCTTCTTCCTCTTCTAGCCATAAAGGATTGTTGTTTCCCCGATCTTCATTATTCAGTTAAAGAAATTGATTGTTAGTTGTTCTTGCATTAAAGTCACCTAACAGAACAATTTCCCCCAAGGTGTTAAATAGTGAAATGTCTTTTTTGAAAGAGGCATACAGATCTTCACTATCTAATTTTCTCCTTTTATAGATCTTTGAGTTTTGCGATGCAAAATAACAAGTAACCAATTTGAAGGTAACCCCATTATCTATTATTTGCAACCATATGTATTGCTTATTCGGATCTTCTTTCTTGACTTTTACAATTCCACCCCAACTCTCTTTAATCAAAATTGTTACATCCCCATGCCCTTTTCTTGTTTCACTCCCTTTATTCCAAACTAAAATTTTCTTGTATCCTTCAAAATTTGGAACTTTGCAACCATCATGTTCATGTGTCTTGGTAAGGATAATAATATCTTTCCCTTCTGTTATGGGCCCCAAACCCGATCCTCGTCTCCATGGATAACCTATATAGTTCCAATTCACTATATGTAGGTAATCCTGTGGGGCCCCTAATCAAGAAAACCAATCTCGATAGTAATCATATTCACTAGGGAACTTGCCTGTAAAGATAAAATCAAATGCATGATTGAAAAGGATGTCAAATTCATGTAGGAATCTCATGTCATGTCATTAGATTTGGGCTACAATCAACTTAATAATTCATCCTTCATTGTGTCATATCCCCTTGAAAATATTTTTACCTTTCAATCAGTATCTCATTGTATAAACATTATTTTCAGCATTTTTTATGTGAGAATGATGATAAAAAACACACCAAAATCCAAATGTTGAAATGTATTTGAGAAATTCCATATAGTGGTTGTGATGTCCCCGTTTTAATAAGACTTTAAAAAAAAAGATCTAATTAATTATTTAAATATTAAATTGTCTTTATTTAAATATTAATGACTAAACTATTGCTTTTATAAGAAAACTCTCAGTGTTTGCGCGCTATTGCTTGGACGAAAACCCAACGTGGCAGATCGTAGTTTCATTTCCGTTCCTATTGTCGGAGCCAGTATTGCTAATGAAGGAATGTCAGAGGCGACGGGAGAATTTATCATTAGAATCGAAGAATACTCCATATGCTAGCCAAGACAATACACAATCCCCTGCTCGTGGATCGTGATTGGAAGAGCTTGTAGAGATGCAGGAATCTCTTTAGTGAAGGCAACCTGGTCTTGGCCACCGTCGGCGTGGGAGAATGAGCATTTAATGGGTTTGCATTCCGGGGTCAATATTTCATGCTTTGGCCGCTGCGATATCTATACACTGGAGGATACAGTTCGCAATCACCGTTGATTGGCAGAGGAGATTATTGGTGCTACCGAACGTTTCTAACTGTTGCGTGAGATATCCCGATATCGGGATTGTCATTGTCATTGCTCTTATACACAGTGTACCATTTTGAGTAAATACACGGTTATTGGAGCCACCTTTAATTGATTGGTATTTTTGATGAAAACCAACGCCGCGAGGTTTCAAATGGCATATGCATGATCACATCCATTATTGTCGGAGCCGTTGATTTATCGGGAGTCATTCGGCCGACACTCACGTAAAGACAAATCGATATCTTTATTCATATTGAACCGAAGGAGGAGGGGAATGAAGTATCGTCTCTTCTCGTATCGAACTTTCTCATACTTGTCGGGGACTGATACGTGAACGCCATGAAAGATCAATATTGTCGTGCTGGAGTGCTTGGAATTTGGTGGTATCCCCTGTTCGTGGTGTTGCATATTGACAGAACAAATATTATTCGATGATGCTTCCTGACTTATCCTGGAAATGCCGTGCTTGAAACCTGACATTATTTCCTAGTGTCGTGGGATCATATTTGAAGACTGCAACCAGATATATGTGTTGTTTCAAAAGGGAGAAGACTTGCCGGGTATGTTCAATGTTCCAGTATAGATTATTAAAAGTTAATTATCATCCCTAGTAATTTCTGGAACTTGTTATTCTATTTGAATGAACTGCACAGTTTGTGTAAACTGCAAACCAGATCAATCTTGTGTAATCAAGTCTGAATGAATTCCTCTATACATTAATATGTGTGTATCTCTGAAACAATATTCTTATTCTGAGAAAACAATCTGTGATTGGAAGAATAATTTTTGTGTAACTTGAAAATTGATGCTAAGAGACATATTTATGTCCGTAAGCAACTCTGCTTTGATATAGAAGTTGGATATAAATATAATGTTCCTCTGGCGTGCAAACTCTGGACTCATAATACCAGTTACATTTCACTGTACTGTTGGCTATGATATTAAACATTTTGAGAACAGTATTTGAATCAAGCTTTTGAAGATCACTCAATTAGTTTGAGAAACACATTATCAAACCTGGGCAAAACGATAATAACCTTGGCCTGAGAGGTCGGGGTCATTACAGTGGCCTACAATAGAAACAGTTATTGACTAACCTACGAATAAGCTTGCATGGTGGATATATTGGGTTAAACTTAAAGGTGCTAGACCTATAGAATGCATTGGCTATTTTCAAGTCACGTAATAAAATATCATATATGTTAAAAGCTGGAGTATTTCAGTTACAGTAGACATGGGATGGTCTGTTTCAAATGTTAATGTTTTAAGATCAGATTTGCAATAACCAGAAATGAAACACAAGAACAAAGAACACAACAATATATTCTAGGAAAACCCTCCTTCTTGAAGGAGAAAAACCCAGCTACTAATATATCACATATATTATAATGAATCAGAAAATCTGCTTTACAATCTAGGCCAACACAAGGCTGAAATTATTAGCCCCACTCTTAATGCAACTCAAAATAATATCGATCTCCTTGAAGATGAAATTCACACTTGCTTGATCATTGAATGCACTTGACTTGATCATCCTTATATATAATTTGGTGGAGAGGACGCACCCTTTCATGATGCAAGGTCGGCCACCAAAGGATATGTCTCATATGAAATAGTGCGAATGTCAAGGAGAGGTCGGCCCATAATAATTAATATGTATTCTTCAAGTGAAGCGCCTCTTCACTAAACAAAAGCAATAAATAAATAGCCATCGGCTATATGAAATTTATTGATTATAAGTGCACAATGTGGGAAGTATGAAGCCCGATGCTATAACAACAACATCAAACAAGGATTCCAATAAACAGGAAAGAATTTGCCAATATTTTTACATACCAATATCTGGACCATAAATAAAATTTTCATTTATGATCTATAGGAGATTTCAATAGACAGAAAGCCATATAAAAGAGGAAATTGGCAAACAATGGATAATGATGGTATCATAATATAATTTGAAATGAACTCTCAAGCCGGATGGCATTGTTTTAGTAAAATATATTGTATACACTATGAATATCAAAGCATGATAATCAACCAAGTAGTAAGGTGCATGTTATCCAACCCTTGATAAAATTGTGGTTGATGAGACAAGAAAAAATTGCATTGTGTGCATATTGAATATCCAAGGAGATTTTCTATTTCTTGTTCTTTTTGCCTAAACAGTGAAGCCTAAAAAGAATCAATTTCTCCAAATACAGAACAACAGAAGGTTGTAGAAAGAGGAAAGTACATATGCAGGGATTAGTAAA
Organism: Sequoia sempervirens; assembly: GCA_007258455.2. NCBI lineage: Eukaryota > Viridiplantae > Streptophyta > Pinopsida > Cupressales > Cupressaceae > Sequoia > Sequoia sempervirens. Next base: position 5,158 of record VDFB02271466.1, on the reverse strand, counting down.
TATGTGATGTAGCTTAGAAATATCTACCTGAAGGCAAGCCTCTTCTACTTTCTTCTGTGCAAATTTCAATTGCTCTTCCGATAGAGTAATTCCTGTGTATTTGCATCCAGTTCGCTTGACAACTTCTATTGCTAAACTACCCCAGCCACAACCAATGTCTAGTATCTCATGGCTGGCATCTATTCGAGCCTGGTTAAAGCTTTGAAGAACATAAATGAATTAATAGAATTTAATAGAAATAGTCACTTAAGGCATCTATCAATTAAATTTTGTTTGTCATAGAGTGTGTAAAGGAAATTATTTGAAACTAAACATGTATAACCAGGTTGGCTCACTTTGTCTATCAATAAGTGTATTTTGCGCATCTGGGCATCCTTCAGCGGTTCATCTGGTCCCTGAAATTCATTTCCAAATATGTGTATAAGATATCATGGTCCCTGAAGTTTATTTCCAAACATAAGTAGAATATAACATTTATTATTTTTATTTTATTATGGACAACAGTCCAGAATATTTGTGGAACCTTTTAGTGGAGATCATTCTGAAGAAATTTATTTGGTGACAGTTAAGACATGTGCTGAAAGATCAATTATTTATTGTGAAATCTAAATTTAAGCAATACATTTCAAAGCATAATGTATAATACTTAGCAACTGATATGTTGGGAAACTAAAGACAAACCTTGAAGATTGCAGAAGAATACGTCATTGTTTCATCTAGAAAAAACGAGAACAAATCATTGCTCTGCATTGAGACCAGAAGAAACATTTTAATGCATTTCTCATTCACCATTTATTCTCTTTACTGATATTACAAAAAAAATTGAAGGAAAGAAACCTCAATCATATACCTCTTTATTAGATATTGGTTTCTTTCAAAGGTAACATGAAAAATAGTACTGTTTAGTATTTAATTTAACAGTAGATCGCAAGATCTGTGTTTTGATTTCATTTTGTCAGGCTCATGATCAAGCATCAGGCGTTCACCAATGGGGAAAACAATTTATTATATTTTGTTAATTCAATTTAGAAAACATTGTGTATATATGAGGAGAGATAGGATTGAATATTTTTATAAAAAATTATTTTGTTATGAAGGATAGTTGTAGAAGAACGAAGAGCAGATTTGATGCAAAGGATAGTAATACAGATTTACTTTCAAGTAAGGTCAAATGCTATTTAGCTTCTTACATTTACTAAATTAGAATTTTCTACAAGGAAGATTTAGCCAATTTTCAAACTTGATTGCAACCCAAATGTAACACAAAAATCAATTACTTGCGGATCCTATTCTGGAATTCCTTGTGTGTCGTATAAATCCTTTGATGTAACTTCACAGGATCTCAACTGCTCTCAGCAGCATGTGATGTAATTTAACAATTCAAATGAGCATTTTATGTGGGTTCTTGTAAGGCTTCCACTTTCTTTTCTCTGCCTTTTGGATGGTTTCTTTCCACCTTAGAACCATCCCAGACGGCCTAAGGAACGTGCCTTATGGAACCTATTTTCTATTTTTCCTTTATTAGATCTCCCACTTTTCTTGTTTTTTCATGTTAATATTTTCCCTTTTCCAACCCAGTTTTTGAATTGACCATTCTTCTTTAACAGATTACATAAAATGCAATACACAAAATATTGAACAAAGAAACATGCAAAGATAAAAGCACCTGCTCATCTAGATAGACTACACTTGCAGATCTGGCTGTAACATGAGTACTCATACAATGGCAGTTCTTAGTATTTGTAATGTCAGTTCTTAGTATTTGTAATGTCCCTAATAGGAGTTGCACCAAATCTATTCTAAAGTATCAATTTTCCAAGCAATGAGCTCTAGAGGATACCTTGAATTGATTTAGTCCCTACAAACAAGTTAGAGATCCATCACCAAAATAACCTAACAAGTAGAATATTATTACTCACATCAAACATCGGAATTAAGCATGAGTAACTCTATATTAAATATCATAATTAACATTAGCAGCTTCATAATGAACTAACTAATCCAATCACTAACCTACCTTGGGGTTGCTCAATTATGGGTCATATGAAAGAGGATGTTGATAGAATATCTCGGTCTCTCCCTCCTCATGTGGCTCATGCCATTCATATGAGGGGGTCCCCTAGGCCTCATGTGGAGGCAAGTACCCCTCTGGCCCATGTGGGCTCATCTTGTCCCCCCCAGGTGGTATATCTAAGAGAGACCCCTTTACTGCATTCCCTTTTTAATCCTCCTTTCCCACCATCCTTTTCCATTCCCTCATGATTGATCTCCTTATATATATGATTATTCTTGTATGAATTCATATCTTTATACAAGTAATTATACTCAACTTACCCTTTTTATTGTTTGTCATTTATTCTTACCTATAATTCCCTTCTCCCATCTCTTACGCTGTCACTTGACTGTGCTCCCCTAGTTTAATATTCATCGCTGCCTTCTATAGTGCAGCATTCCCCTGATTAAGGTATCGCTGTTGTAGAGCCTGCTTTTCTCATCACTGTCTTACTAGGATAATCCTCTTCCCCATCTGTTTCTCTATTCCTCTGATCTGCTTTGGAAATATCACCTTTTTATACCCTGCTTGACCAATGGTCATAACCCATCGCTGGCCAAGGGGCATGTCCTTTGTATCTATCGCATCAACTTGGATAGACGTAGCTTTTGGTTTATGTAGTGATTGCTGGGATAAGTAAGATCGATGCATTGTAAATGCTTTTTGGGAATTGATGCTATTTGTTTATTTATTTATTTAATAATTGCTTTCACATTCAGTTTATTGTGTATGTTTCTTATCATTGTAATAATAACAATTAACAATATCAGTTTGTTTTATAATAATTATATTATAATTATAATATTATCAATGATAATTTAATTATAATTATAATAATATTTAAATGGTAATTATTTATATTTATAATATTAAATTATAATTATAATTATAGTAATATTAAGTTGTTAATATTTGTAAATACGTAATTTGTCACATTTTATTTATTTTCATCACACATTTTGTTATTGTAATGTTCTATTTCAAAGAAATGAAAGTATTCTATTAACAAATATGTTTGATAAATAATAAGAGATATATCTTTTAGGGCTTTCCATCACTATCTATTCTATGGGGAAAAAGCCTTAATTAGTCCATGTCTACTTATCATTCTACTCTTCATTCTTCCTAGGAAGATGAAACATTAATTATATAATAATTAATATTAGGGGTTGTAACTACATGCTTAGAATGTGAGTACATGACATGCCCTCCCCATTAAAGAACTTTATCCCCAAAGCTTGCTTATTCATCCTATTTGCACTCATTGCCAAATTGCCCTTTGGTGAGTCTAAAATGTAGTTGTTTTTTTTATCTTGAAGTCAACCTAAGCTCTAGTCATAACCAGATCAAATGTCAATCTTTGAGTCTTGAAAAATAGCTAGCTCCATGTAGCTCATTTGTCACATCCCCGTAGTTGAAGTCTAGAAACTAGAGGAAGGGGAGGCCGACAATTCCATTAAGAGGCATGGTCGTCCATCAAATCTTAAAAGGACAAATGGATTTCGCCAAAATGTGTGGGAAGAAAGATTAGGCCAGGAGATAGTCACAATAAAGAGGTGAAGGCACATGATTGACTAAAAAGGTCCATGCCATTAATGAGCATGACACGTGTCCATGGATAGCGGAATTATGCAAGTTTTTTTGAAAAAGAGGCACTTGGTAGTGTCTTTAAAACCCCACAACCCCTTCATCTAGAGACACGTGCTATTTTGGAGGGACAATAGAGAGGAAGGCAGAGAATGTAGGAAATCATGTGGAAAAGAGAGAGGGAGAAAGGGCATAGAAGGGAACGACTATAGGAGAGATGAGTTGGATGGAAGATGGGAGGAAGAAAAGTCTGAAGGGTGACAATGAAAAGGAAAATTAACTCGCTATTACAAATGCTAGGGCTATGGATTCCATTATTCCAGGTTGATCCTTTTCTTCTAGTTGTTTTATATTATTGTCATCATGTTTAAAATCAAGCAAATATTGTTAACACACCTTCCTATAGATGTTGCAACCTAGGGTAGGAATGTTGTTTTTTGTTAGCATGAAAATCAAACCCTTGCCAGGCCCAAATCACCTCTAAACAACTCAGCTCACCTACTCTCTATTCCTTCTACACCTCTAATTGGCCATTGATCCTTAGCTAGGGATAATATTATCATACTATAATATAGTATTGACTCTATATAAAATGATTAAACATATGACGGATTAATCTATACATTTATGGGAATCGACATCATTGTTTGTGTGGTTTCTGGTTTTGGTCACATTGTTGTGGAAACTACCAATTGATGTTGTCTTTAGTCTTTACTATGTATCCTAGCGTACATAGAAAAAAAATTGGAGCTCATTTTAAATTCAAAAACATGATAGAAAAATCTGATTGAAACCCCAACTACCTATGATATACACATCTTTTACACCAGAATCATTGTGGTTTATGTATTTTTCTATGTGTATAGTAATTAAGTACTAGGGGACTTATTTGATGGCTTTCTATACCAAAAGCAATCTATAGTATCAATATAGACCAATTTCGTTTCATCTTGTTAGTAGCAAATATATATGGGTTGTAGCCTACAATCAACTAGATGTAGAAAGAACATGCACGAGATCATAAGTTTAAAAGATGTCTGGAATAAAGGAAGAAATTTCACCAAGATAATATTGAGATAATCATTGTATGTCATTCTTTAATTATGCTCAGTAATTTCACTATAGCCCTTTATAATGGTTGTGAGTGCTTGGTTTAGGATTTCACCAATATTTAATAAGAAAAGTTTAAGTTTGTAGAAGATTGTGATAAAATATACTAAAGGCAAGTAGGTCATGATTTTTTATGAATAGCATTATTAAGGTAGCACATGTTGATTCTAGTTGTATGAACAATATTTGTAATATTTCCATTGGGAGCATGAGAAGGTGTTGTGACCTTTTCACACATCACCCCATTCAAAATGGGGACCCCTAATTTTTGCTCCATTCAGGTCTTTTGGCTTTGGTTTTGGGTTTGTCTCTCTTTGTCGGTTCTTTCTGTCTGGCGATGTACTTGCCATTTGACCTAGATTTGAATTTTGGCTTAGTCTGGAGGGCTTTCTGATGAATTAGGGTTTA
>VDFB02271465.1:127162-211123 GCA_007258455.2 Sequoia sempervirens | reverse complement strand
TCGAGATCCTTTCCCAATGGAATCTAAACCCTTTTTAATATTTTGAACAATATCCTTTTGCAATCCCATGTGTTTCTTCTTATATGATGCTAAATGAACACCCAACAATTGTAATGACTCTTTGAGCTCATCACAAAGAAGTAAACATGATAACAATTGGATTTTTTTGAGTGTATCAAGATGATTGAAATGATGATTGATCATTCCATTTACAGATTTAGTCATTGACCTATTTCTCTTATTATAAGGTTGGTTGGCATAATATTTCAATTTCTCCATATCCATTTCAAGTAAATCATCTAAATTTCTATGAGAAATTTGTTTCCCCACCTTCTCAACTAGTTTTATATGCTCATCCATACCATTAGGAGGAAGTGATCTCGACCCCTCTCCAACATGCATTGTTTGAACTTGTGCCTCCTCCCTATCTTCAAGGACCATGCATTCTTGAGTAGATTCATTTGATCCAATGTCTAGATTTGGCTCGACTTGAGCATGAAAACTTCCTGCTTGTTGAGCCCTTCCTACACATGTGCCACAAAATATTTTGCAAACAAAAGTGAGAGATGATACATTAAATATAAGTGAAGTTTATGTATGCAAGAAAATAAACTGATAAAACATGATGCTATAAGTGAGAGAAATTTGTGCTAGTTTTATATGCTCATCCATACCAGTAGAAGGAAGTGATCTTGACCCCTCTCCTAAAATCATTGTTTGAACTTGGGTCTCCTCCCTAACTTCAAGGTCCATGTGTTCTTCAATGGATTCATTTGATCCAATATCCAGATTTGGCTCGACTCTAGCTTGAGGAATCCCTAGAGCATAAAACATAAAAATAATTTGAGAACATTGAAGTGATGAAAATAAAAGACCAAAGACACAAAACACAAATATTGAAACAAAAAGAATAGGCTTAAGGAATTGGAGTCAAGGATCATATAAACATTGCAACTTGCATGACCAAGATGACTTGAGGACATTTAAAAGTATTTATAGTCATTCAAGTGAAATGATGATTAGAAAACTTCAAATTAAAATTCCTAAACACACACTTGAGAGTGAGAGATAAAAGAAACAAGCATGTACCTTGTTTCTTTCTATGATAATTTTCCAAGTTTTGTTCATGCCTCTTTTGTTCTTCTTCTTTTGACAATTTTCGTTGAGACACATTTTTTCTTTTTCTTTGTTGTCCCATTTTCTTCTTCAACTTAAAGATGACTCTAAAAAAGTCCTCTACCAACTTAGTTAAATTATCCTCCAATTTTTTCCTTGATTGATAAAAATGAAAAGTTGTTGAGCTCTAGTATTTTCCTCCTTGATAAATGTGCAAAAACTTCTTCTCCAAAATTTGCGCTCCAAGTGAATCAAAATTATTCTAGTGTACATAGAATAACTAGATCCTAGTTTAAATGAATCAAGTAGTAAACAAACAAGTTATTTCATTGTGGAGTTTGTTGTTATTTAATTCATAGGTATGCACAACATATCTAGTAATTTTAAAATTTTCTTAAAGTGTCAAAAATGTATATTAGAGGTATAATTTGAATTGAATTTTCTTAATTATATTTGAATTGAATTTCAAGTTAGTTGTCAAAATGTATAATAGAGGTATAATTTGAATTAATTTTTCTTAATTATATTTGAATTGAATTTCAAGTTACTTGTCAAAAACGTATAATAGCTCGATATAATTTGAATTGAATTTTCTTAACTATATTTGAATTGAATTTCAAGTTACTTGTCAAAAATATTATATCTTGTTCTCAACTCAATGGATCATGTTGCTTAAGTCATTTTTAAAAAAATATTTATTGTGATCAACATGAATGAACTTAATTATAAAGTGGCATTGATTTCCCTGAAATTCTACTAGAGATCAAATGTATATTGAATATAAGGAAATGTAAGTTGTACTTGAGATCATAAAATAAGAAAACATGTATGTATATTGAATATTTAAAGTAAATGCATACATATATTATGTGTAAACATGTTTAAACCATAAGCAAACACATGTACATACATGTAAAGGGATTAAATACATATAAACATAACACATATTATAAGCAAAGAGGCAAATGTATGTATATATCATATAAGAAAATATGTGTACATATCATAAAAGCAAAATGCAAATTAAATATCATCAAATGTCAAATACTAAAGATCAACAAATAAGCAAATGTATGTATATCATATAAGAAAATATAAGTTAGAGATCATCAAATATCAAATACTATTAAAGATCATCATATAATCAAATACATGTGGTAAAGATCATAAATCTAGAGTGCATGGCCTAATATGAATGTCTACTCCTAGAGGAATGGCCATCTGAATGAGAATGGTCCTACTCTGATGGATGTGTTGATCCCTGCAAATAAAATTATGTACAAGATGTGTTAAATACATAAATATATTGCATGTACATATACACGTGTGATTATATAAAAATGTAAAACTCACATGTCCACTGATAGCAGATTCATCCATAGAGTCGCATCGATCATGCACACGATCTGGACCAAGGCTAGGAGTGATATGAGGTATGTCCACCTGTAACAATATATATACACATATATATCAAATTACATGAATATCTAGTTAAAATAATAATAATAATAATGAAAAAAGAATTGAAACATGCACATGCACACATGCATGCACATCATCTGATATCGGATGACTCAAGTCCTCTGAAATAGCCGCCTCCACCATATCCACCAAATGATCAAGCGATGAATCAACATCTTCATCCATCTAATCTATCCCATGTCGTTCCATAAATAATGAATGTAGAGGACTATGAAGGTGAGATGGCATCGGTGATGATGAACCAGAACCAATCAACATATCAGTAAAACTCATAGTCTGTGTAGCTGTCGTATGAATTGTAGGTGGATTCTGATGCGCACTAGTGATCGGCTAAGAGTGATGGGATCCTTGAATTGAACGACCTTTGCATCTCAAATTATCTCTAACATGCTCTATACCGATCCCATTGTTTGATGCAATGTGGGCATATGCCTCCAACAAGTCCTCAACCAAACAATGCAGATTCATGTGTGCCATATCTCCTGTAAGTGCATCAAGTTGTGTAGGAGTAGGGATGTCGGCCACTGTAAAAGGATCCATCGTGGTCCACTGTGCTGAAAATGGTGTGGATCAAGAATGTATGGACAACAAATACTGACCTACACGATCATCAAGTATCCTAGTGGTGGCAGTTGTAATGTCACCTACAGTGTTAATTACTTCCTTTCAGGAAGCAACGACAACCTCATCTACTATGGGGGCTAGAGCTGGGGTGAGAGCAAGAGACCTGTCACCAACCAATACCCTAAACACTAGGGGTGGTCTATCTACTCGATGATAGATGGGCCTATCAGCAATCCTACCACGCCTCTGACCAACATATGGTGGAATGTCTAGGTAATTAACTTTGAGGCCCAAATGGACCTCAACATACAACTGCTAAAAAAATAAAATGGAATCTAGTCATTGTTTGGGTATAGACCATGTGTTGCGAGAAATCATGGGTAGATCAATGAGGCCATAACATGATCGACACATCTAGTGACCTGGTATCCCCTAACCTTACGCACATTTTGATAAAATGGAAAAAAAGTGGCTTTTATCATTTCTTTGGTGACACTATCCTGTATTTGTTTAAGGGGAATGTCACCATGTACTTATTCCCACATGTGGGAAAGAATAGCAGTCACTCTATCTAGGGAATATGCACTAGTCCTCTCAAGTTCATCTTTTAGTTTTTTTAGACTATGCAATATTAACATGCATGGTTCACTATATATCCCCAGGTTTGCACCCTGTGCTAATGAATCTCTCAATTTTTTAATCTCATTACTAGTATTTGCAAACAAAGAATCTGGCACAGGTGGAACATCATCTACATTATCCATGTTATATATATATATATATATATATATATACAGTACACCTAAAAGAGAAATGAGACTTTGGTAAATAATATATCTAGATAAACGGAATACAAATCTAAAATATAACTTGTAATAATTCATCTACTCATCAATAATATTTTCATACCATTAACAATTTAAAAATAATTGAAAGACAACTATAATCTATAACATAGCATCCTTAAATGGTTCAAATTTTAAATTAAACGATGAAAGAAAGAATAAGAATACAAAGATTATTATAAAATTATTTGAAAATAATTGGGGATAAAAATATTTAATCTAATAGTTGTTAACATAAATTAACTTCAATTATATAGCCAAGAACATCAAAAAATTATAGATTGGAAACCAAAATAATCAGACATTTATCATATTTTTATATGTATAAAGTTTAGATACCATCAAACTATTAAACTTATAGATTGCATAAAGCTATAAATTGAATCGTTAAAACTAATTTATTAAGAAGCAAATCTAATAAAGATTGACTTCATTGCATACTTGTTATAAATATCTCACTAATCCAGCCATACATATTATATATGTTAAAAAATATATAATTGTTATGCCCATAATTTTTCACTATATCTTGACGTGGTTCTCCTTCAACTAGATCAATTAAAAATTGTTTGTAATGTTGGAGGAAAATGGATTTAATATCATTAGAGTTGTCATGGAACTACCTCTCTTGATCAATGATAGATATTATCCACTCTCGAGAACATAAATATGTTCGAGATAACTAAAAAATAATTTGTATCCCTTATATCCTTTCATCCAATGTATCCTATCTCTTAATTGAGATCCTCTACCACAATTAAGTTCAAATCTTCTAAGTTTTATTTCAACGAAAGCAACCAAGTTCATTGTAGAAAAGTTATTAGTAAGTGCTAAAGCCAAAACAAGTTTTTTTTTCTATTTGGATCCATTTTTTTTTCCATTCTAGATCTCTTTCTAGCCATATTCTTATTGTAAGATAATAGTAAGGTAGTGCAATAGATTTAATTGCACCATTCCACAATTGTATCCACTTACCATTTTGATGAGGTCTAGGAACATCAACCAAAGGGATATTAGGCAAGCAAGGTGATCAATTTGATTCAGGTGGGAAGTGTTGATCTTGAAGGATAGATTATTAGGTATGAGGAATAAGAAGTTTGAAAAGTTTAAAGAATTAGGAGGTGATATGTGAGATAGGTTTAATAGAATCTACTTAAATAAGGGTGTTTTGTGGAGAGGGGACAATGGAAAGAGAAATAAATAAGTTTTAATCTATCAATACAACTAAGTTTCCCTTAGTTCACCATCTCTTTAGTTTGTCCAAGTGAACTAGTGATCAGTATAAGAATATTTTTTGTCTAAAATGGGATCTAAACCCCTCATGGTATTTCTAGTTAGGATGTAGGAATTCAATTATTTTTTAGAGAGTTTATGAGAACTAAACCAATTTGTATCTTGGTTTTTTCCACCATATCATATTCACCTCCTTGTATCCATTTAGTCATAGGGAGGGTATAAAAATCCATTCCCACAATTTAACTTGAGATGAGGATTCATTAGGCATATTAAATAAAGAAAAAATCAATAGGTAAATTCCTTGCACTAGTAGTAAGCACTAAGCACAATTGTTGTTGGGATCCACTCCTAAATAGATGATAAACTTAGGCAAGTATTGGGAAAGGTGGATCAACCTTGCATCCTAATATTTTGATTTATTATTTTGTCCTCATATTAGGAAATGAGGCATCTCACTTTGTGTTGGTAGTTATTTGTCACTTGTTGAATGCTTCAAGGGAGGTTTCTAAGATGTTCTAAATGCATATACTAGTATTATAGCTTTATAAGATGAAACCCTAGATTATTGTTAAAGATCGTGGTAGCGTCAGGCGAATACCTTCTAGCCCAGTACACATGAAGATAATAATTAAATAGTCGTTGTCTATTTAATTTTTATATGCATCTTAATGAAGAGTGATTCCCTTTGATAAAATATGCTTTTAATAAAGAGATGCAAATTTAATAAAGAGGCACAACTTTGAGGTGGTCGACTTATTAAAATTAGTAAAAGATACAATTCTTTTGAGGCTAACCTAATATGATTTGGAGTGACACGCCTCTTCATATTGTATATATATTCATTAGATTATTTCATTGTGACTCATTCATTAGCATTCAGTTCATTTCACATACATGCGAGTTCAGTCCAAGTACAAAAGGCGAAGTTATTAATTTAGATTGATTATTGTCAAGTGCATGTTCTTCAAGGTGGAGTGATATCTCTTGTGACTGTATCTTGTATCAGCGAAATATTGTTTTGTGTTGGTTGTGTTGTATTCTTAGTTGATGCTCATATTTAGCCTTTAGATTGGCCTATTGTAAAAGGACACTCTCCTTATTGAGATTCAATATATAAGTGTTATTTTGTGGTTGGGTTTTCCCAAGGTATCTGCTGTGTTATTGTATTTGATTTGAATTATTTTTTTTTCATACAATCTAATCATTAAAACTTGCAATTATGACATATTCTTTTGACATTTAAGAGAATGACTATAGAATATTTATAGTAAAGTATTGACTAGTCAACATTATGAAAAATCATAAGAAATATTTTAAGAAATAGTAACTGTGTCAAGGAAAAAGATGTGGAAATTTACAAGAATTTTTTTTTAATCAAAAGTGGGAGACAACTTATAATTTTATTTATATATAATATAAAACATATAGCTAGTTCAGGCGGACATACTAGCGGGAAAGAACCAACAAGAAAACCCCCAATTGTAGTTTGAGTAACAAATTTTACAAAATATCAAAAAGACCAGTGAGGTCCTAGTACAAATGACCAATTGTCTAATTACAACATGTTACAAAAGCACATTGGTTGAATACATCAATACAAAATCATCAATCTCCTCCATGGAAATGGAAAATCTATATCTATTTAGAACTTGGTAGAGATGCACGAAGAAGTGTCATGCATTGTGGATAATAACATGCCTTGGAATATGTGAACACAGGTCTCTTCTTATGAAACAAAACCTTCTTTGAATAATTAACATTAGAAATTAATGCATTTTGGCGAGCATATTGTATAATCACACTAGAAACCAACAATGGAAGATTGAGAGTCTCAACTAAGAATTCCACCAAGTATAGATAACATTCATACTAAAAGCCAACAACAAAAGACCAAATTTCATAAATAAATTTCATGTGTTATATGTCATGCCTTTTAGGGGTCTACAAGTACCATGAGCCTTTTAAAATCCTTCTCCATCTAAATGCATCCATTCCAAGACCATTGGGAGGTGGGTCTAGACAATATGAACCAAGTATTAATTTCTAATGTTAATTATTGAAAGAAGGTGAAGGTCCTTATTTACCCTTAAATGACATTTAAATTAGATATTTTAATGTTCAATATAATGAAATGTTTAAAAAATGAAAGTGACAATAATATTGAAAATAAAAATGTTGAACATGAATGTGAAAATATTGTAAAATTTGATGGAACACCTATTGATAAGAGTAGCATCATAGAAGAAGAAGAAGAAGAAGAAATACATCAACAATTTCTTGACTAATGTGGATATGAACCCCATGACATTGAAATTGCACTCAATAATCGACTTGTTGATAACAATGATTAAATTGATAGCTCACATGAACCAATGAAACTCAATGTGTCTCCAAATTACATAAGAAGAGAGAACCTTTGTGAAGATGAAAAAGAAATTCAAAATCCATCTTTTTGTAATGAGTTTGTTAAAATTTAAAAACATTCAAGGACCCCAAAATGGTTTGAAATTGATGAGCATAATAGAAATTCTTGAAGGAAAGAGGTCATCACAAACCATTCGGTTGTGGGCTTCAAAAAATTTCAATGAATGGTTTTCCAATAAGACATTAACCAAAAAATGCCAAATTTTTATACAATTACTAAAGATGTACAAAATGAGACCTTCACTAAATAAATTTCAAAGATTCATGTAAACAAAAAGTTTGATCGAAATAATATTGTTGTTAAATTTGTTTTTAATGCATTCAATTCTGTTGTAAATAATAGTAAGGAAAAAGATAAAAGAGTTGTTCATAGAGTAATAATATCATTAGTAAGAAATTAAAAAATTAAAAAGGCTCAATTATTAAGGTAAACTTGTCTTGAATTAAGCCTAAATCATAAAACATTATCAAAAGTACTATCAATAACATCATGATTAGAAAGTCCTCTTGAAAATGATACTTGGGCTTTTAGAAGTAGGCTTCCATGAGTCGATAAGAAGCTAATTAATAGCACAAAGGATGAAATTCAACAATTTTGGCACTCTAACTCTAGATTTACATATGAGGTTGGAAACAACATTTTTTATACTCTACCTAGGCCATGATTCTGTTATGAGTATGAAGAGTTTATGATAGAAATACATCCATTACTTTTGAGTTAAAAGTAGGTTAAATATTATTTTTCTTAAAAATTCACTTTTATAAGGTGTTTTGGAGAACAAAGCTATAGTATGAATAAGTGATTGACATCGATGGCTATAAATTTCAAGGTGGGGACATTCAATATAATTCATACTTAAGGTATTATAATAATAAATGCTTTCATTCTTTAGTTAGTTTTAATCAATGTTGTATGATTTATTAAACATTTTTTAATATTTAAATGTAGGTGTTTTGGGGAGTAGCAGTGATAGATCTAGCTCGTTGAGAAAGGATATAGGTAGAGAGGAGGAGTGACCTTGACAAGGATTGAGACATGGATCACCTCAGGGTGGTAGATATGAGTGGAACATATCCATAGAGAAGGATAGCTAAGAGGATAGATATAGGAGACAAATACCTTAGGGGCACCTTTTTAGTTGTGTGTATGCTCTACAGAGTGGATTTACTCATGAGTGCTTTGATGTATTTGAAGACACATTTGTATGAGAACATAGATAATATGATATGGGAACTATTAGTTGTGTTGATGATGGGTGTGATATTTTATGTGTATGTTGATGATGTGCATGATATATAGTTATATTTCTTGTATTTGGATGCTCATAGGTATGGATGTTCATAAATCTTATGTGTACATATAATGGTGGCATGTGGAAGGATAAATGCATGGCTATTGAAAACTTTACCATTATCTTGACAACTAATTATGGCTATATGATTATCTTATTATAATGAACCTAAGTTAATTCGATAGATATTAGTGAAGTTGAATTAGGAGGCATGGATTCTACTTTATTATACACATTTTACGTTTAAAAATATGGGTCTAATTTTTGCGATATTGAAAATCAATTAAATTTCTTCAATAGAATATCCAAGGTATAGGGATATATTAGTGGTAGGAGTAGTGTAGGATAAAAAGGAGAATGTATAAAGAGGGGAAGGTCTAGAAAGGTAATGACATGGTAATGGAAGGAGAAGTTACACTATAAGGTTAGATTTTCATAGGATAAGGAGGAATGGTATGAAGAACATATTTGTATAGGATAGTGCTAGTAGTAACAATGGTGTGAACATATATAAAATGATGAGAGATAAGAAAAATACTAGTGGAGAGAAAGGCGGTAGGACATGGGTGTTGGATCCCATGGAAGTGGTAACTATAGTATGATAGGAGGAATCATTATAAGAGGATGAAGGGTAGATGGATGCATAGAGGGTACAACATTATTAAAATCCATTAGAGTGGTAATATTATGAATAGTATTAATTCCATAAGGATATCCATCTAATATATGGGTATGTGCAGGATCATGATGGGCCAAAAAGTGGCAATATTATGGGTATTTATAAGATATGTGGTTGACGACCCTTTTTTTACCCAAAATTGATGAAATGAAAAGGGTTTTTAGATGAGATTCTCAGCTTTCCACCAATATAAATTATGCTTTAATTTGAATTTAATAAATAATTATTATTCATTTTCTATTAGAATTATGATTAAAGTCCTGATCACTAGGCTGATTGAAAAACATCTATAAATTTCAAATGGTATCACATTTTTTTAATCCAAAACATGCGTCACATTCTATGATTCACATAACATAGGAATAAAAAAAGAAAAATTAAATTTCATGAAGTTTTGACCAAGTTAAGGTGGTCAGACATACGGGTTTTTATATTTTTTAAAAGTTGTAATAAAAATTCATAATTAATTATTTACTTGGAAAAAATTACAAAAAATATGCATCACATCCGGACATGAGTCTTCTACTTATATATAAAATATTATAAAAAAATATTATCATTTTATTGTGGTTAGGGTGGTCAGACAGACACCTACTTCTTATTTTTTCCCTGAAATTTAAGTACTATTGCATTGAAATTTCAAATTTTCACCAAATAGATTTTATTTTTTTAAATAAACCTAGTAGTTTAAAACTAAATTCAATTTTCTACAAATTCTATTCTTATATATTTTGAAATAATATAGATAACTTATTCAAATTTTTACGTCAAGTTGCCTAACACTCCATTTTTCTAATTTTTTGCCACTTGAGGACTGTTTTTTCCATGATGATCCCGCACATACCCATATTATATAAATTACTAGCCAATGAGTGAGGATATTTAGGGTGGAGAGGTGCATCAATACGTAATTATCAATTTAGGAAAATATCTTGTTTAGCAACATATGTATCTAAATCATAGTCTTGATCATTATTTTTCATCTTCTTTAATGTGGCTCTTTATATGGTTTCCATTAGCTATTATATCAAAAAATGATTCAATCAGAATTTTATTTGCTAGCCATATTAGAGTTAAGATGAAAACTCCATAAAACAATATTTTAAAGGATATTAATTTAAATAGATAAAAGATCAAGGAAAACACTATCAAACATGCAATATACCCCAATTGCTTGGACAATGCATATTTCCTAATAATGTGTGACACTAAAAACTAATAACATGTAATGAATGGATGTAGGTGATAATAATTAAATAATCCTAATTGAACTAGGGTTGTCCCTTTTATATAAAATTAAGAGTAAAACAAAATTATTTCAAAATTTGAATTAGAATAAATGATCATAAAGAGGGGTAAATTCAACTTGCTAATTTGAATTTAAATTTTAAGTTAAGGGGTAATTTATTATACATTTCATTCAAACAATCTAGTTTCTTTCCTCTAAATTTATTCTTCAATTCATACATTTAGTTCACCAACCATTTTTGGAGTAATGTCATAAGACTCAAAGGAAAAATATGAAGAATTTTATCCAAGTTTCCATTGTATGCACCCTAGAAACTTTATATCATGAACTATTTGATATAATTTCTCAAATAAATTTGTTAATGAATTGTTTGATATAATGCCTCAAATAAATTTCCAATAGTGTTTTTGACAGAGTATGATAGAAATAGTGTTTTTGATATAATTCCTCAAATAAATTTGTTAATGAACTGTTTGATATAGGGTGCATACAATGGAAACACTATTTCTATCATACACCATCAAAAATTACAATGAACTGTTTGATATAATGCCTCAAAGAAATTTGTTAATGAATTATTTGATATAGGGTACATACAATGCAAACACTATTTCTATCATACTCCATCAAAAATTACCATAAATTGTTTGATATAATCCCTCAAATAAATTTGTTAATGAACTGTTTGATAAAATGCCTCAAATAAATTGGAGGTGCCCTGGTAAAAATGTATGCAAACTGTGGAACCAAAATAGTGTATGTTGAAAATGCTTTAAAAACTTTCAAACAAATGCACTTTGAATTCAACAAACTTGAAATATTTTGCATTTAGGGTTTCAAAATTTAACAAACAAATGCATTTTGAACTCTACAAAATTCGATTTTCACATACCTGGTGCTCGATATGCAAGTCGGGTTGATGAACTTTGGAGAGACGAAGTTGAGTTTGTGTTCACCGAAGAGATGAAGTCAGTTTGCTCGTCGTTTGTAGATCACAATCTCAGTTCGCTGCATGCACAAGCATAGGGAAAGCAACTAGTAAAAATACAGTGAAAATGATAGTCGAAAATGAAAATTTTTTTTTTTGTCTTATTTAAGGGGGTTCGGTCGAACCTATAGTGAGGTTCAGTTGAACCATTGAGTTTGACTACACCCATTGAGTTTGGGGAAAAGGAAAAAAATGAAATTTCCTTCCTCATATAATTGGTAAACCACTATTGTGGTTTGACTCATCTATTGCCAACTAATCATAGCTAGGTCTCTCTCAACCTGAAAAAGCATCCCTCTCGGCCTTAAGGCTAACTCTCTCCACTATTACAATCCTCAACTTTGCCTCTAAGGCCTATACCTGAGCCTGTAATGTAGCTATCCTCTGCTATGCAGATCCCTGATCTCCCCCAGCCCCTTCCTCCTCTAGCTCCTCATCTCCCATCCCCTGGATAATCCTCTCCTAAAGGACTCGCTCTGCCTCATCCATCTCAGCCTCCTTTGCATGCCCCTCCTGTCCCCCTCTCTCGCTACCTCAACCTCCATAGCCTCTACCTTTGAGTGTGCCACCTCTAATGCAGGAATCTTTGCATGCTACTCCCCCTCTTGCACTACCACCTCTACTACTATCCTCACCTCTGGTTGATCCTCCTCCATCCCATCCTCCTCATGAATTGGTGGTAGTTGTCCCACTACTTGTCACCCTTTGTCTCTCCTCCCCCTCTGTCGGTCTCCTCCTTGTCCTCCTCGCCCATTGCTCCCATCATCTCCCTACCCTCCTTTGTCCCCCCATCCACCATCTCTTCTCTCTCCATCCCTCTAACCCCTATCCCCTCATTGGCCTTTGAGGACCTTGCCTCAGCACTCTACCGGCGTTGGCTGCTATAGATCTATCAATGGTATTGGTATGTGGATATACCACTAGGCATCATACTTTCGTGTAATACCAACATCAACATCCCCTCTTCTCCACTCCCAGTATAACACCTACATGGAATCTATCTCTTGCTTCATTGTGGTCACAACAATCTAAGGTCCCTATGGATGCACCTCTCAAGAGGACCATGCAAACTCTGTCATACCAACTAGAATACCCTACCTCTCCCCGAACTGCCATCTGACCCTCTGTGGGAGATACATCTCAATTATGCGTTGACTCTGCATTGTACGCCCAATGAGGTATCTAGGCTATCGACACCATGGCATGTGATCGTCCTCATCAATCCACAAATCATAATTCCTACAAGGCCTCCAAATGAAACTAACCAATGTGTCCAATTTGTGCCTCTAGTAACCAACATCCCTGACATGTGTTTGTGTCAAAGCCCCTTGGTACATATATGAATATGGAGTGTCAATAGCCAATTATCATACCACTAGAGGTTGGAACACTGTTATGTGCTCCCATGCTTGTACTGTTAGCAATGCCACCCTACAACTCAGACTCTGTCCTCCCCTGTAGGCAATATCAACAGCTGGAAATAAAGCATTCCAAACAAATATGGCCCCCATGTGTACACTATACCAAAAAAACCATCGACTCGAGCATCTCTCCCCAACCTATAAGGAAACTATGACCCCTACAGTCAAGAATCATCACCTCTGCTATCAAATTGCATAAGAAACAATCATATTTAGTCATATTTCTCCACCAGGATCTCCCATTTGATCTCGTATGTCTAGATCTCAAGCTCTACATCATCATAACAATCATAGTACTCATACAATTCCTACAATCCTTGTTGCGGGGTCATAGTGTACCCACTCGCCTTGAACTGGAAGTCGTAATATCATGTACACATCCTCCAAGGTGATTGTTGCCTCCCCTGTCGAAAAATGGAAGCTTCTAGTCTCTGAGTTCCATCACTTCACCAATGTTGTCAATATGCCCTCGTTTTCCTTAATCACGAGCATATAGGTAACATAAAACAAACCCAGGTCCAACAATTGTTGTTTCTCCTCATCGCTCAACTACTCTCGTAGCCAAAAAACATCTGGCTTTGAATCCTGTATATAGATCAATGGTAGATGCTCCTAAAATCATCAAGAAAACCACCATGTCAATCTAAAACCTTCAGTTGGCCTATTGGACTTAAGTTGAACAAGTCAAAATTTCCTAATCTGGGGAAAAATTTTAACCAGGAAATTGCATTGTAGTTTTATCAAATGTGTCATGCATATTATCCACTAGTTTGCAACTAGGATTGTGTTGTTTTCGTACCACATGTGTCATTCCATACAACACTTGTGTCACATTTTATCACATGTGTCACTCCCATCCACATATGCTACTCAAAAATTCACTTGTGTCGCATCATTTTAGGCATCACAATGTGAACACCCCTACCCTAACCCTAAATCAATTGCATTGTGATGAGATGATTGTAACAAACCAATTATCATCTGCATCGAACACACATGCAATTGCATTGCAAAATTATGCAACGCAATTGCCTACTAAAATTTTTCCCTATCTAAATGCGTGAAAAATGAAAAAATTAAAAGTCGGGTTTGTCGTACATACCAAGGTAGGAACTCCCTCAAGACAACAATACCTTCAAATGCAATATGTACTATGGGAGGCCTCTGGAATAGGTGACATCTTCACTAGGAAATCACTCAAAGCTCCAGAATTTCTAAAAGTAAAATCCACAAATGAACCTTTTTCTCAATCAAATTTCTATTTATAGGTTCAAATTTAGGGTTTTGCACCTATCTTGTCTATTGGAGGATCCTTTTGATGACTTCAATCCTAAATTTGACCCCTTTATCGACCTCAAAACTCAATTCTATCTTCACCATTGGATTCCTAGCCATCAACTTGTAATATCGGGACAATTTTCCAAATTTTTTGAATTTTTTTAAAAAATTGTATAAATTTTCCCGAGGGGGCATCCTTGTAGCCTAACTTCATAGGGGCATCCTTTGACTGAATTTCTTTGACACAACACGATGAACTACATTATGTTAAAGAGGGGGAAAATGTAGACACTAAAAAATGTCTAGGACCCCATGTGTGAGCATCATTTTTCTTAGTCATCGTCCTCCAATAATTAAATAATTTTTAATTATTTGATTATCCTTGATCATATTCCTCTATTAATTAAATAATTTTTAATTATTTAATTAATTCACTTTCTAACCTTTATTCTCCCTTGATCAATTAAATAAATTAATTGAGTCGCTAATATCCCCCTTTCTTCAATAATTAAATAAATTATTATTTATTTAATTATTTTCTTGTCATCTTTCGTCTATGGTTAAGTAATTATTTTTTAATTATTAAACTATTCACTTCCCCTTTAATTCGTCCATTGTTAAATAGTTTTCAAAATTATCTAATTGCCCTCCATGTGTCTCTTGTATTAAATAATTAAATCAACTTAATTATTTCATACCTCTTTTCATTTTTCCTCTCATTTAATTAAAATAATTATGCAAATTATTTTAATTGAATCTCCACTTATCCTTTTTCTCAAATAAATAATTTGAATGAATTATTCATCCTCCACTTGGCCAAATATTCCTTTCTCATGAATTAATTATTTTTCAATTTTTAATTCATCCATTATCCTCCCACTTGCTCATTTGTCTTTGTCATAGCCATCTTCGTCATAGCCATCTTCATCATAGTTGTCAATGTCATAGCCATCCCTAGCCCACCACTTTTGGTGCATCAATCCTCCACCATTGATCTTGGTATCTTTCTAGAAGATCGAACATGTCCGTTTGTTCGAATGGTTGTCTATAAAAGAAGTCATTGTCCTCTATTTTTACCTTAATAGCCATTATCTCCAACTTTCATGCTTTATTGTTTGTAGGTTTTTTCACAAGTTCTACTACAAATCTGAAGGAAAACTTGCAAAGGCAGCTTGAGGAGAGACAAGAGAAGTTATTCAACTTCAATGGGGAGTGTTTCATTTGTTAGCTTTCATATTGTTTTCTCCATTTGATTGTTTTCTCTTGTTTAGGTTGGGGTTTTAGCTTAGATTTGTGTTGTGGTTTTCACTTAATCTTTACTAACCTGGTTTTCCCCCATCTTACACCTCTTCTAACAATCTTTCTTGAGATGCCATGATTTATCGTAGTACCAACATTTTCCCTTACCCATTTTTCCTTTTGACATAGTTCTAGATGTACCTCTTGAATAGATTCCATTTTTTTGTAGATCGACCTCTAACCACCATTGCTTTTGATGTGGATATTTTTATGTTAGATTTCCTCTACACCTCTTTAGACAAAAAAGGTCCCACAACAGAATCAAATTCAAGGGTGTCAATTGTGCTAAAGCTAATATAAGTGACTAAGTGATTTTAGAATTCATGCAATAAACACAATAACGTAAATGCCTTGTCTTCGTCTTTGAATTTTACACCCATACTAGCTAATTGACATGTAAGAGTATTGAAAATTTTTAAATGATCAACAATTTTTATACCTTCATTTGCAAACTATACAGCTACCTCTTCAAGTAGATATGATTTGTCAAGGACTTTGTCATATAAAGAACCTCCATTTTACTCCATAAGCCTGTTGCAATTTCCTCTTCAATAATATTGAAAAGAACATCACCTACTAAACACAACTGAATTAAGCCAAGAGCTCTTAGATCAAGATCCTCTCAATCTGCATTAGTCATATTTGTAAATTTCTTTGACTTTCCTACTAAAATTTCAAGCAATCCTTGTTGCACTAACAAATCACGCATCTTGAGCTTCCATATCTCAAAATTATTCTTCCCTCTAAATTTCTCCACCTTGAACCTTGCATTTGAAACCTTTGTCATCTTATGCTACAAAATAAACACCAAATCCTAACATAGATGTTGCAAAATAATTGCTTCGATAACATTTGTTGGGGAAACAAAAACATAAAATCCACAAACTTAAATAATTGCAACACAAGTTAGATGCAAAAAATAAAAATAATAAAAAGGAATAACATAACAATAGATAAAACATATATTTACATGATAAAACCTCGACAATATGCCAAGGTAACATCCACAGGGCAAAGTATCAGTACTCTTATTGCTCAGAGAAACTATTTACAACCTTCACACAACTACTAATCTTGAATGACAAATCATTACAATATAATTTATCCTTCAAGACAGCAAGATATATATAATATCTTTAATCTATGTTAAACTTAGAAAAAAACTAACTTTGTTCTTTTTGCTTTGTTTTTATGTTTTTAAATTTTTATCTTTTGTTTAAAATCTTTATCTTTTAAAAAAGATAAAACTCCACTTTATTTACACCAAAGGCATATTATTATTTGAAGTTTGAAGAGCTTCATTTGTCCTTCAATGACTAAGATTGGCGGATAATCAATGCAAGATGGTTGCAGTGTTAGTGACCACTCATTTTCATTGATAGATTTTTACAGTTTATTTTCTTGCTCACTATATTTCGGTCACTAGTTTTGTGCCCAATAAATAGGCATTAGATTGTACGTATGTGCTTTTATTATTCCTTCCTTGTCATTTTTTTTTAACAAACCCTAAGAAAGAAAAAAATATTATTAAAAATTGCTAATAATGTTATTATCATATATGTAATTATTTATATAATATATATAATGATATTATATATGATAATATAGTTATATATAATATTAATATATTATAATAACATTATAATATAAATAAATAACTTAGTTACTATTATCAAATAATACTTATAATATAATATTATAATTTATAAAATATTGTATATAATAATGTTATATTTTATCTTATAATAATTAATATATTATGTAATATGCATACACATTATAAATAATATTATATATAATTTGATTTAATATATAATATTATATTAATATAATAAATAATTTGGTTTATAATATATAATAGTATATTAATATTATAAATATATTCTTATTTATATATTGTAAAATTATATAACATAATTAATAATATAAAAATTAAGATTATATCTTATTAATAATTATATTAAAATATATATTATATAGTATACATTTTATAAATAACTATTTATAATATAACTAAATTTATAATATTCTATTATACTTTTATCATTAATAATTATAAAATTAATATACTTTAAGTATATTATATATATTATTAATAACATAATTATAGTTATATTATATTGTGTGAGGAGATTTAGATAATCACAAATCTTTCTCATTATAACTATGACAACTCTTTAGTTTAGCCAATCACGATAAAGACTAGAATAGAGATTTATTAGATAAAATGTATTTTTTTTTTCAAATAATATTATTACATATTTTATATCAAAAATCATTCAATATAAATATAATATAATATATAACTAATACACAATATATATTTTATATATTACAAATTTATTTATATAAGCTAATTATACTTATTATATATACATTATATTTTGATTATTATATATTATATTCTATAATAATTATTATTAAATACATATCTTAATTAGCAAAATTATTATTTGAAATTTGCAGAACTTGTTTTGGCCATTAATAATCATGTAATAATAAAATTAAAATAATATACTAGTTGAATATTAATATTAATAATATTGATATTATTTTATTAATAACAATATAATATTAAGGATAATAATATTTTACTAAGTATAATATTTGAAAAAAATATTAATAATAATGTAATAGTGGAAAATGTAGACACACCAAGGTGCGATTGCTAGTTTCTTATCTATTTTAGTTGTCATAATCCAACAAATCCAATACGACAGCCCGGGAGGCCTTGTTTGTTGTGTTGACTAACTGCGATGGCTCCCATTTTCAGGCCAACGTAAGCTAAAAAGTTGTATCCAGTGAAAAAGGCGACGGAGACCAGGACGATCTGTTTTACTTTGGCCAAATCGAGAGTGGGCATTGCGATTGGAGCGACGATCAAAATCAAGGAGAGCACGAAAGACAGAGGGGTCAGAATCAACACAGCTTGCGCAAAACTTCCGTCTGTGGTCGGCATAGCGGTGATGACAGTAGCATTGCATGGGAGTATGGCAATCGCTACAGTCCAAATCTTTTTGTTCTCTCTTCATTGTTTCTTCCGCTTTACTTTCACTGTGAGCAACTCTTGCACCCATTCAATTACTCCTTGCTTCTTCTTATGCGCCCATTCAGTTACTCTCTGCTTCTTCTTATGCACCCATTCAATCACTGTTTCCTTCATCTTCTCCTTGTTTGTAGGATCTTCGCGCTCGCCATTTCCAGAAACGGGATCCGTTCCATCGCCCCACTCTAGATCGCGGTCCAATGCATTCATTTTTTGAGCCTGCGTTAAGGGACCTCGTTTCGGAACAGCAGGCAGATCTCTCAAGTCTTTCTAAAATGGGGGCGACGAGAACACACAGATCTGCGCCCATGTAGATTTACCTTGTAGGCTTACAAACAACGTTGGCTCAATGAACCCTTGAAAAGAAAGTGAGCCGGAACTCCGTCGTTTGTGGGATGTTTCCATTTTTCTAGCGCCGCCTCCTTTGACCAAGAGAGTATTGTCCTCTGGACGGGTAACGAGCTCAAGTTGCGGTTGTCGTTGCAGGCAAATCCTGCTGAGGTCGTCGGTGCGAAAAAATGGTTCAATGCAAACGCTCAAACACGGAAAGAGCTGAGGTAGTCCGTGCGGACAAATCGTTTACTTCAAGTTCAAACCCTCAAACATGGAAAAAGTCGCGGTCAAAGGGGGTGGTTGATGGAAAGAAACGAGGAACCGGGGGAACCTATTCCTTTCATTTGTTCATTTGACGTTTTAAGGAAAATATAAATTGTCAAAAATATATGTTTACTTTATAAAAAAATTAATAGAATTTTTTTTTATCAATTTCATTAATCTTGTATATATATAAATTTATATCTTTAATAAAGTAATGCAAATAAACAAATAGAAGATTGATAGATACACTTTTTGTTGTGGTCTTTTTATTTGACCACCACAAAACTTCTACTTTTAATTATATTAAAATAAAAAATACAACCAAAAAAATGTTTTTTTTCTATTTATACAATAGTTATGTAACTATCATCACACTCAGTAAATGATGTTGCTATATATAAAATAAAAGAAAAAAATTATCAATTTTATTAATCGTACATATTAAATATGAAAGTATATAAATTTATATTTTTAATAAAGTAGGTAATGCAAATAAACAAATGGAAGATTGATAGATACATCTTTTGTCGTGGTCTTTCCTTATTTGACCACCACAAAACCCCTATTTTTAATATATTAAAATAAAAAATGCAATCAAGAAAATAATTTTTCTCTATTTATAGTAGTGACCAGGGCTTAAATTTGACGGTCGACCCTACGTGTCAAACAATTTTTTTGTGACGGTCATTTATTTGAAGTTGCCTTTCAAATATTAAAGGTTATCTATTTTAAGAAAAATATATGTAGATTGAAAAAACATATATAGGAATAATTACATAGAAATTTTGACAGTTTAACTAAAATTTTAATTGTATTTTACAGCTAAAATGACTAAATACAGCCATACGGCCATCAAATTTAAGCCCTAATTTATACAATAGTTATGTAACTATCATCCCACTCAATAGATGATGTTGCGATATATATATATATATATATATAATGTAAAATTAGAAAAATAATGATAACTATTAGTATTAAATAAAAAAATAAAAAAATTTACTATTACAATTCATAGTAAGTTTCTAAATTCATATTAAAAATATTCAAGACAATCTTATTAAAAATATTCTAAAAATTAAAAACAATTAAATATATCTTTCATAAGATTTTAAATTAATATGTATTTTTGTAATAAACATTATAAAATGATATATTATTATAACTAAAATATTATATTATATTTACTAATAATATTTTTTATGGTTTACTAATAATTTAAAATGTCATATATATAGTTATATAAAACTATAGCAAGTCAAATTATATAGTCTAATAAGTTTTAAAGTTGTACCATACGATCTAAAATTGAAAAAACAACCAAACAAACCATCAAATTTCAAGCCTAACGAAATTAAACCAAACCAATAGGTCGCTAAGGTGACTTTATTACAAAGGTAAGCCTAATATTCTAAAAGTCACATTTGAGGTTTATTGTACTAAAAACTAAACATACTAACACAATGACTTGAAACTAAATGCAACCATATATTATTTAAAATATTTTGTTTGAAAATAATTCATTAACCAAGTAGACCTCCATCAAGCTACTTAATAACCCTCATAAAGGTGTAGCTCATGTGCTAAATTCACGAGTTCTCATATTACAACCTCTTAAAACTCCCAAATTGTTTAGAGAATAATCCATGTTGAATTTTATATACGTTAGATCTCTTCTTGACATTAATGTGGAGGCTTTTTAATATATGAATTCTTCATCGCTAACAACATCTAATAAAAAGAACACAGATAAAAAACTAGTTCTTCTCATGTAAAGTGTCATCTCTTAGAGAGAAGATAGCTTGAGAAGTGAAAATCTTTTGACCTTAAATGCCTCTATTTTCCATTTGCAA
This sequence comes from Sequoia sempervirens, assembly GCA_007258455.2. Classification (NCBI taxonomy): domain Eukaryota; kingdom Viridiplantae; phylum Streptophyta; class Pinopsida; order Cupressales; family Cupressaceae; genus Sequoia; species Sequoia sempervirens. The sequence continues at coordinate 189,754 of VDFB02271465.1, read as the reverse complement.
TCTCTATGCTATCTACAAAATGCAGAATTTGCTAGTTTCTAAAGGCTTTGTTCAGTGTAACATGGATGGCAAGAGTACAAGAACTGTACGTTAAAAATATAAATGTTAAAAAATAATAGATGTTAGATTCCACCAATAATACACTTATTTACAAATAGAATAAAATATCTTACTTGAAATATTTTGATGGGATAGAAAATAAAGAACTTTACCATAGTTGTCCTCATAAAAACTAATTGTGCATTACATCTTTACCATCCTCTTTTGTTTGCACTATTTTTTTGCATAAAAAGTTTGATCAAGCCTCTTAAATATGAGAAAAAAACCTTTTAAAGATTCCTTCAAAAATTTACTTCTTAATAGAAATTTAAAAGGAATAGAAACACAAAAATTTGACCTTAAAAATTCAATTAAACATTCTACCCATACTATATGTGTGAATGGAAATACCATTCAACATATATAAACTATGAGAGTAATAGAAATTGATATAGATTAGTCAACAACGATGGAGGGTAGTCTAACTAGGAAACTATTCAAATATCATGATCTAGGTGTGGATCTCACCAAATAATACAATTTTTGAATTGATACCTCTCCACACAAAACTCTCTTATCTAATATTAGAGAAAAAATAAGACTTGCTATCACAAATTCGACAAAAATCATATAATACTCTAATGCCATATCAAAAGAATAAATAGATATTAAATTAAGAATTATAAAAAAGTTTATCTCCTTCTATAAAGTTTTAGAGATATAACCACTTTAAATAAGCATGAGATTCATTCAAGAATCTGAATGCTAATAAGAACAACATTAGCAAACCACTAAATCACTAGTGGCTTTATTATAAAAATACTAATTACACTACCAAACCATTAGAAAAAGGTGACTTTAATATCCATTGCTATAGCTGTCAGTGTCACTCTGGTCTCCACGGTTGTTCATCACAGCAGAGCTCGGAACTTGCAGAGCTCGAGGCTCCATCTTCCCTTCCAGCATCTGCACCACTTGCCTTACGCTTGGCCTCACCTCCTCATCCTTTTCAATGCATAACAACCCTACAACACATGCTTTTCTCACCTCTTCCATATCTGCCTCCTCCGCAACACCTCCTTCCACAATATTAATCGTGTCACCCTGGTAAATTTGAATTGCAGCCCATGTGGGAAAGTAAAACTTACTTGAATCTTGCACGTTTAATTCAAAATTTCTTCACCCCGAAATGATTTCCAAAAACGTCATACCAAAACTGTAGACGTCAACCTTGGGAGAGATGGGAAGACCAAATATCCACTCTGGAGCCAAGTACCCTCTCGTTCCTCTTGTAGTGGTCAGCACGCGGCTCACATCTCTACCCACAAGCTTTGCCAGCCCAAAATCTGCCAACTTCGGTGACAAATCACTATCCAGCAGAATGTTTTCGGGCTTAACATCGTTGTGAATGATGCAATCTATGCAACCTTCGTGGAGATAAAGTAACCCTCTCGCAGTGCCTAATGCAATCTCAAAATGGGTCTTCCAGTCGAGTACCCTCCGTTTACTTTTGGACGAACTTGTGAACAAAAAGGAACTCGGAGAGCCATTGGGCATGTAATCATAAACCAGTAACCGTCTTGATCCTTCTGCACAAAACCCTCGAAGTCTGACCAAATTCACATGTTGTATGTTTCCAAGAGAACTGATTTCTGCTCGGAATTGCTTCTCATCTTGTCGTGAACCCTTCATTTTCTTTACTGCCACAAGCGTACCGTCTGGTAGAGATCCTTTAAACACTGAGCCGAATCCTCTGCTCCCCAACTTGGACCTAAAATTCCTGGTTGCAATCTTCAACTCCTTATAACTAAACGTTCTAAGAAAAGAGTTCGAGGAATCGTCATGCCTATCCATCGGTTGTAGCGGACGCCTTCGCCAGATAAAAACTGAAAAGCTACCCAAAGCAACTATGAGAGCACCAAAAACACCAAGCACTATGCCCACAATTCTTGTGGTTTTGTGTTTCGTTGGAAGTTCAGAGGAACCTACTCGGATGAAGACATTTGAATTGCTTTCTGACGGAGGAGAGTTGCGCATGATTAGCAAATCTCCGGACCAGATTTGGCATGGCCCTGAAGGTGGACTGAAAGTAAAGGCAGTGCACGAGCAGTTGTAGAGGCAGAGTTTCTGGCAATCTTTCTTTGTTGCTGCAGGGTATGAGGAAGCATAATCATCAGGCAATGTTATACTAAGGTCGACGAATCTGTCAGTGCTGTCTGTTTTGGCATCGCAGTTTAACAGGCTCTGTCGAACACAGCCAGTAGACCCCCAGTTTTCCGGATCCCAGGCGCCATTGTCTGTAGGCGTGAAGCCTTCCACACAGCTACAGAACTTAAGATTGTTGGAATTGCAGCTTCCGTAAGCACCACAGAGACCATATATGGCGCATGCATCTACAGGCCGAGACCAGTATGTCCTTGATGTAGCTCAACACCAATGGCAGAAGCACAAATCTGTAGGAAACCAAAAAAACAAAATTTCCAACAGATAAAATAGAAACAGCTTCAGATAATCATTCCTTTCATTTTATTGTTCCAGAATTGAAAATAGATATTACATCCCCAAAAAACCCGTCTATCTCTCCCCCTCAAAATCAACTCCATTCACCCCTGAATGCCCCCATATAAACCCAAAAACACCACTAAAAATAGCTCCCAGTCAGCATGCAGCTGACTAGGCCACAGGCCACTCGCAACCAAAAATAGGTCAACAACGAAAACAGCAGAAATAAAACGGAGGCAGCAAAAAAGAAAACCAAAATTAGCAAGTTCCCTTAATTCCACAGTCAGAACGTGGGCAGGGGACACTAAAGGAGATGCTCTGCATCAGTCCTCCACATACTTTCACCAAAACAAACTTTTGTTTGCACTCCTCCGAACATGGGTAGGAGGACACGTGATAACGCGGTCGTTTCAGGCATTCACGTAAAATTGAAATACAAACCAGAGCTAGTAATTTCAACGGTCATATTCAATCTTTTGTCCTCTTTTTGACTTCCGCTGAAAGTTTTGCTGTCCCAAGTTCCGGTCCCCCAATACTGTACAGAATTGTTCCATGTCAGCACGAATTGGTTGGTTCCAGACGGATCCATGCCGAAGGAAAAAAGCTCAGAAGCAGGATCCAACGAGCTTTTCCAAGAGACTAGCTTTTGCTGTCCACCGAACCTCATCCCTGGCAACAACGTATCTACAGGATTGTCGAAACTCTGCCAAAGAGTCTCAGATTTATTGTCATCGCTCAGCATTAAAAAATTACCAGAATCCAATATGACAGCCTGGGAGGCCTTGTTTGTTGTGTTGACTGACCAGATAGATGTGCCCTCTGCATCGAACAGTTCCAGATTACCTTGTCTTGACAGCTTCAAAACGCCAGATTGGTTTCTGGCGGGAGTCTCCCTGTGGGCCACCCAAACATACGTCTTCTCTGGTATTTTGGCATACCAGATGCCAATATACTAGTTTTTGCTTCCATTTGGCCTGAAGAATCCCAATTCAAAGATGTCGTTCTTTGAAATTATTGTTGGATTTAGGAGGAGAATCCACTTCCAGATATAGAGGATTTCAATAAAAACTCTTCATGAAGAAGAATGGAATTATACAAAACAAATCAGACAAAACAGGGCAACACATTGCTACAGCAATGACAGATTATCTATTCATTAGAAAGCTTTAAAGACAAACATTTCATTGTTCTCATAGTTTGCACAAAAACTTTCATTAAAACTGAACATTGATTTAAACAGAAATTAGCCCATATACAGTGTTTATAATATCTGACCACAACACATTGCTACAGCAATGACCGATTATCTATTCATTAGAAAGCTTTAAAGACAAACATTTCATTGTTCTCATAGTTTGCACAAAAACTTTCATTAAAACTGAACATTGATTTAAACAGAAATTAGCCCATATACAGTGTTTATAATATCTGACCAGTACATTTTGACAAAGAAAACTTGATGCTGCCAGCATCTACCCTTTTTGTATCTTATAGGAACTTCTGCACATTAAACCTGCAAGGAGTAGAACAACAACGTACTCTCCAAAATGGAATGCTTTTCTATAAAAATAAAACCCCTGTTTACCTACTGCTGCGTGAAGCTTTAGGGAAAAAGCTATTAACAAATGGCCTGGCAAAATACACAGGTGTCAAAATTTGTAAACCCAATGTATTTACATCGCTCAGCAAACATTAGAACTTTGGACAGCTAATATAATAACTGTCAAACAAAAAATGGGCAGTGGAGCTGCTACGTGTCTTCATCAATGTGCTATGCTGGTATTAAGCATTAGTGCTTTTAATCTCCCCCTTAATGCTTAATGTGCAAACACCCATCATTTGTCTCAACCTTTCAAAACTTTCTTTTGAAACTGCCTTGGTAAGTATGTCAGCAATCTGATCATTGGTTTTACAAAACTTCAATTTAATCTGTCCCTCGACCACTAGATTCCTAATAAAATGATATCTGATATCTATGTGTTTTGTTCTACTGTGAAAGACAGGATTTTTAGTGATAGCAATTGCTGAGTTATTGTCACAATATAATACAGTTGGCATATTTGTTTTTTGTTTTAAATCTGTTAAGACTCTCCTCAACCATATTATTTGCATGAAGCTGAAGTTGCAGCAATGTACTCAGCTTCAGTTGAAGACAAAGAGACTGAAGACTATTTTTTTGAGGACCAAGAAATGGCACCTAAACCCAAGGAAAATACATAACCTGAAGTGTTTTTTCTGTCAGTAATAGAACTAGGCCAATCACTATCTATAAATCCAATTAAACCAAAATCATTTACTGGAGCATACCTAATGCCAAAATTGCTAGTACCCCGAACATATCTCAGATCTCTTTTCATTGCACAAAAATGCATCTTGCTTGGATTTTGCATGAACCTTGAAAGAAAAATAACAGCAAACATGATATCTGGTCTAGTAGTTGTTAAATACATAAGGCTACCAACTAGACTCCTATACAATGTTTCATCTACTTTTTTAGACCCATCATCCTTAACCAATTTTTCACTCATCTTCAATGGTGTATTCATCGGTTTGCAATTCTTCATCTTGAATTTATCAAGTAAATCATTGACATATTTACCTTGTGAGATGAAAATGCCATCATTTTGTTGTCTTACCTCTATCCAAAGGAAATAATGCATTAACCCCAAATTTGTCATTTTGAATTCAGACTTCATTACATGTCTAAACTCATTTATTAACTCTTCACTATTCCCTGTATATATTAGATCATCTACATATATACATATGACAATTAAATCACCTAAACTCTGATATTTCACATATAATGTGGGCTCATTTTCACTCTTTTTGAAACCATTTTTCTGAAAATAATTATCTATCCTACTATACCAGGCCCTAGGTGCCTGCTTGAGCCCATAAAGTGCCTTTTTTAACCTATAGACCTTTTGTTCTTGCCCTGCAACTCCATAACCAAGTGGTTGTTCGACAAACACTTCTTCATTCAAATAACCATTCAAAAAATTTGATTTAACATCAAATTGATAAACTTTCCACCTATGTTGAGCTGCTAATGATAAAATTGTTCTGATGGTGTCTAATCTAGCAACTGCAGAGTAGGTTTCAGTGTAATCAATACCTGGTTGTTGAGAAAAACCCTTTGCCACCAATCTTGCTTTATGCCTTTCAATAGATCCATTAGCTTTATATTTAGTTTTGTAAATCCATTTTATCCGAATAACATTTTTTTTAGGTGGAAGGACAGCTACTTCCCATGTTTCATTTTTTTCAATTGAAGAAATTTCTTCATTCATGGCTTTAATCCACACTTCATGTTTTATAGCCTCCTCAAATTTTCTTGGCTCTACTTGAATATGAGATAATAAAGCAAAATTTACAGTTGCATCAAGACTAGTAGTTCTTTCATAAAAAAATTTAAGACTTTTTACCTTTCTTGGAGGACTAGAGCTTGGACTAGGTGGAGAAGGTGGTGTGCTTAAAAAGGATGGTGTTGTAGGAATTGAGTTGCTACTCAAACCATGAGAAGATGGGACATCAAGTTCTAAATCAATGATCTTTTGTTTTTCCTCATTCAACTTTTTTGTCCATTGCCAAGCTTCACTTTCAGCAAAGATAACATCTCTACTAACAACAAATTTTCACTTACCAAATTATATAGATGATAACCCTTTGTCTCCTCACAATACCCAATGAGGATGCATTTCGCACTCTTGTCATCAAACTTTTTCCTTTTTTGTTCAGGTATGTGAGCATAAGCAATACATCCAAACACTCTCAAGTGTGCAACCCCAGGTTTTCTCCCACACCATGCCTCATAAGGTGTAACATTTTTTACACTTTTGGTTGGACACCTATTCAACAAATAAACTGATGTAGCAACCGCTTCAACCCAAAAAATATTTGGTAGATCCTTGGCTTTTAGCATGCTTCTAGCCATTTCCACAATGGTATGGTTCTTACGTTCAACAACTCTATTTTGTTGAGGAGTATAACTTGCAGTCAATTGCCTTTGAATTCCATTAGTCTTGCAGAAATCTTGAAACTCATTAGAGGTGAACTATCCCCCTCTATTTGAACACAACATTTTAATAGGATAACCAATTTGTTTTTCCACACTAGCCTTGAACTGCTGAAACTTGCTAAGAGCTTTTGATTTTTCTTTAATAAAGTAAACCCAAGTCCTTCTGCTTAAATCATCCACAAAGATTAAAAAATATTTATTCTTACTAAGAGACAATGTCTACATTGGACCACTAATTCAAGAGGTACCAATTCAAGAGGTACTTTTGCTCTGCAAGCTCTTCCTGCTGGGAAGGAATCTTGATGTTGTTTTCTAATAATGCAACCCTCACATACTTGATCATTATGAGAAATGACTGGTAGGCCCTTTACCATATTCTTTTGAGAGAGTACTTTAAGTCCTCTAAAATTTAAATGCCCATATCTAGTGTGCCATAACCAAGATTGGTCCTTTTAATTAATTCTAAGGACCAGAGTTTCACTATATGCAATTGTCAAAGGAAATATCCTATAATGCAACATACCAACTTTTGCCACTATTTGATTATTTTTCCTTTTGTCATAAATGACACATTCATTGCTGTTAAATGTTGTTGAATAGCCCTTTTCAACAAGTTGCCCTATGCTCAACAAGTTATGTGCTAGTCCAGGAACATACAAAACATCATTGATATACCTTTCATGACCCTATACAAACATTATTGAAAGCATTAATGCTTAATGCTAGCACAACACATCGAGGAAGACACGTAGCAGCTCCACCGTCCATTTTTTGTTTGACAGTTATTATATTAGCTGTCCAAATTTCTAATGTTTGTTGAGCGATGTAAATACATTGGGTTTACAAATTTTCACACCTATGTATTTTCCCAGGCCATTTGTTAATAGTTTTTTCCCTAAAGCTACACGCAGCAGTACGTAAATAGGGGTTTTATTTTTAGAGAAAAAACATTCCATTTTGGAGAGTACGTTGTTGTTCTACTCCCTGTAGGTTTAATGTGCAGAAGTTCCTATAAGATGCAAAAAGGGTAGATGCTGGTAGTATCAAGTTTTCTCTATCAAAATATACTAGTCAAATATTATAAACACTGTATATGGGCTAATTTCTATTTAAATCAATGTTCAGTTTTAATCGAAGTTTACTATGAAATTGTGTTGTGCAAACTATGAGAACAGTGAAATGTTTGTCTTTAAAGCTTTCTAATGAATAGATAATCTATCATTGCTATAGCAATGTGTTGCACTGTTTTGTCTTATTTGTTTTGTATAAATTCCATTCTTCTTCATGAAGAGTTTGTGGTGAAATCCTCTATATCTGGAAATGGATTCTCCTTCTAAATCCAACAGTGGTATCAGAGCATCAGGAAATTAGAATGTTGTATGTGCCTTGAGAGCAGTCAAAGGTTAGGTGGGTTTATTCTCAGCAGAGAAGTGAAAAGCTTGTGAGGATTTTGCGGGAATTGCAATTTTTAAGAATGGAAGCTAATGGTTCAAGTTTAACCCAGCCTTAAATCCCTGTATTTAGAGGAGAAAATTATGATTTTTGAAGTATAAAAATGAAAACTTTATTCATATCTCAAGATTTGTGGGAGTTGGTAGAACAAGGATTTATAGAGCCTACAGATGCTCAATAAACCCTTGTTAGTTATTGTGTGATTTCCAGTAAGCGAGGCGCCCAACGAAAGAGTATCTCCAACCTCGACTGTAGCACCGTTACTCTTCAGTTGAATAAACACAGTAACTGCAAAATACAAGCTTAAGCATAATTTTCCCATTGCTAAAGTTCCTCTGCCATTGATATTTTTGTTTCCAAAGGAGTTTCTCAGGTGGAAAGTCCCTTGAAAGACCAGCGTCACTTTCAAGAGGCCATTGAATTCAATGGTCGTCGGACAATGTTTTCCCTCTTGTGTTGCGTGTCAAGGGTTCACACAGACGCAGCCAAAGTCATCGTAGTGGAAAATAATAAAAACTGAAAAGTATTTATTGATAAAAAAACATATTTTTGATGGTACCTTGGAGAATTAGTCTTAAAAGTTATCTGATGAATATTATCTAGTCACAACTGTCATATTGCTTTAGCTTTTTTTAGAATATAATATTTTTTAATGTTTAATATATCAATTTAAAAAGTTATTTTTATTTTGTGACATTCAATTATTTAGATCTTGTTATTTTGATGATGGATAATGGTTTGTGATCCAAAATATTGATGATAAAATTCATTACATAATATAATCTATAAAAAATGATATTGTAAAAAATCAAATGTTGTTGATCATTTCACATTGATAAATATGAATATTATATCACATTTTGTATGAATGGAGTATGAGTTTCATTGAATATTTTCTTATTTTCTAATTCCTTTCCCATTTTATTTTGCAAATATTTCCTTTGCATTTGATTCCTAAGCCTACATTAGTATCGAAGCAATGTTGGAGGAGAATGATAAAAGGAAGTTGTTGATGGTTTAGAATATCTATTTTAGAAGAAGTGCTCAATTGATATTATAAATGTCTTAGCACATTCTATCTTATTTTAAACATTCACTACTTCTACATGTGCAATCCGTAATTTTATTATGAATAAAATAATATAATTAGCCATAAAAGATGCAGTTTTAATTTTTTAAATGAAATTCTTATAATCATCCCACATAGTTATTTTTTTATATCATGTACATTGTCCTAGCACTCATTATCTCCCTGTAAATCTCATGTATTTTGGTATAATATTCGAGTAGTTTGTAGAACTCTACTCATTTGAATCTAAAGTCATAATATTTAACAAATTAAACAATCTAGCATATTCACAAGTTCTAAAATCAAACATTGAGTATATCCCTACTTTATTGATATCCTTTTCATGGTTGTTCCTTGTCGACCACTAGGAATGCTTGCTTGTAATACTCACAAACCCCCTACAACAATCCACATGGTCTAGCATGAAATATTATCCTAAAATTATATATGCACTCATATTTCCCATGTGTACTTAAACAAATTATCTGTATCAATTGCAAAAGTTTGGGGACCTAAAATTTAATACCTATATGAAATTTATGTCCATAAATCATTTTCCCCAACCAATGTCTATTTTGTTGCATTTCCTTGCATTTCACATTCATACTCATGCATTTCCAAGCTATACAAGGTGGAGGTCAAGGGAAACAAAGACCATGCTTTGTTTACAAAATTCCTTCAAAAATGTTAAGATTATTTTTACATGGAATTCTCTATCATTGTGTCACATAAACCTATAAGTAATTAGACACATTTTCACTTCTATCTATACTATCTGATATTGTAATTTTTGTATACCATAGGGATACTTCTTTGCATATGTGCTATCATTTTTCTTGTAATCTAGAATGAAAGGTATCACATTAAACTTATAAGTATAGGATAAATTATGGCGTAGTTTAATGAAATTCCTTAGATCAAATAAAACAAGGAATTGGGTTGTGTAATAAATAAATAAAATGATACAATATTACTTGAAAATGTTTCTAATAATAAATAATAAATGGGCGGGTGCAAAAAGATGAGGGACCAAAAAGTGGCCAACCATCTTTTTTTTCTTTAAATTCATAACACGAGCATGTTATAACAAACTCACATTATAACATGGGTGAGTTATATCTTGTTATAACAAAAAAAGTAACTTTTCATCATTCTCATTTATGTGTTTTCCTACAAACTTGTGGCCTTCAAACCCTCAAGAATGCGCTCACATTATTGGAGAGCAATTTTTTCATTGAATCATTGTTGAATCCTCTCCAAAATGTTGACAAGACGTCGGGGAGGTAAAAAGAGTAAGTTTTGATTTTTTTTGTGTGAATTTGTTTCAAAAATAGGTAGATTTAATAAGCTTTTGATGTAAATTTATTTAATTTATAGGAAATGATAATCAACCTCCTAATCCTCAAAATCTTGCTTCATCTCAACTTGAAATACCTACTAAAGAACAACCCCAACAACAAACACCTCCAACAATTCCTTAATATGCTCCAGGAACTCAAGAAAATATAATGGGGAAAATTGAAAAAAATATTGACAATAGAATTGCAAGGTTGAAAGATCATGTAAGGTCAACCTCACATAGAGCAACGCTTGCTCAATCACTTGAATCAATGTTATCAAACGTAGATTCAATTAGCAATCAAATAACTAGTTAGGCAGATAAGAGAAGAGAGTATAGACAATTTTATGCTGATAATTTATCTTATAAACAAGTGAAAGATGAGAAAATTACAAAATTTGACTTGTGATCCCTATTCACAAACCCTAAAACAAATCAACCTTTACACCTTTCAAGAAAGAGGTGCTGCAATATATTTTGGTAGAGGTGGTGGATGGTTTTTGACCATCCAACATGCAACAACAATGAGGTGCCACAATATTTTTTGAGGAAGTTGTACTGCGAGTTTATCTTTAATTAAATCCCAAACTATTTTGATATCCAGAAGTTTTAGGGTAGAGGTGGAGGCTTCACATAGGATAGAGTGAGGGCACGTCTTGACCCACAATGGCTAATGAGATGAGCACTCACTAGACCAGTATACAAGCATGTGGCTATCCCTTTCATTGTGAAGGAGAGTGTTGAGGTTGAGACACTACAATCAATTAGTTCCCTGAACCAGAGCATCATATAGCATGTCAGTCTTGTAGCACAGGGTGAGCTAGGCGAGTCTTCACGTAGTAGAGTTCCACCTCCTATTTTTCATACTTGTGGGACACCCTTTGGTTATGACCCCATGCATAGTCAAGATGTAGGTACGTAGGGTACATCTGCAATCGATCAAATGGTGATGATAGATGTCCTCCTTAATGAGGCATTCGACCTTGATAGTTAGGTAAAATTTAGAAAGTTCATTGAATTTAATTTATTAAATTTCATTTTTGAAATGCAATATTAACTAAATTACTTTAGTAATTTTAATGAAATCTCAAGGTCATAACGTTCATACAGTTTTCAATGGTTCTTCATCTCCTTATTACATGACGACATGTACTATCAAGGTATGTAACCAGTAAATAATTATAAATATTACATGTGAATAATATTGTTATATATTAATGGTATTCTTATATCCAATTTTGGATGTTGAATAGGTTAATCTTGGAGATTTGATGGCAACACCTCATGGTGGTGGTGGACATCAAAGCTTCACTTGGGTAATAAAATAAAGAGTTTAACTAATGAATTGTCAAAAATAGATTTATGTAGTTTATACTCATATCATTGATTACATTGTATTTCACATCTTTCAAACTCAAAGCATTACTTCACATTGAATAACTAATAACTAGATGTTGATAGATGATAAAATTTCATTACAATATAGTTTTTTATAACTTGTCAATGTAAGCAGTTATGTAATTACTTCACATTGCATATAACTAATAACTAGGAGCAGCTTCCAATTGCATTTTTTTGTCATGGCATTCCATGAGGCCACATTTCTTTGAGGCATTTTTTCAAACAACTCATTGCCTTCTCTATGCTACCACATTTTCCATACATGTCTACCAAAGCATTTTATGAAACAGTTCACTTCCTTGCTGCTATGGCTAAAATCCTAAAGTAGGTACTTTCAAACAAACTATGGATGATTGGAAAAAATCTATCAAAGCATAATAATAAGCAATAGCATAGACAAGGCAATGATCTATTTGAAAAAAATTTGCAAAGAAGTGTGGTCTCATGGTGATGTCCATACCATGAGACCGCATTTCTTTGAGGAATTTTTCAAACAACTCACTACCTTTTCTATGCTACCACATTTTCCATACATGTCTACAAAATCATTTTATCAAATAGTTCACTTCCTTGTTGCTATGGCTAAAATCTTAAAATAGGTGCTTTCGAATAAACTATGGATGCTTGGAAAAAATCTATCAAAGCATAATAGTAAGCAATAACATAGAAAAGGAAATGAGATGTTTGAAAAAATGCCTCAAAGAAATGTGGTATCATGGCGATGGACATCACCATGAGACCGCATTTATTTGAGGCTTTTTTTTGCAAACAACTCACTACATTGTCTATGCTACCACATTTTCCATACATGTCTACCAAAGCATTTTATCAAATAGTTCATTTCCTTGCTGCTATGGCTAAAATCCTTAAACATGTTATTTCAAACAAACTATAGATGCTAGGAAAAAATATATTAAAGAATAATATAGTAAGAAATAGCATAGACAAGGTAGTGAGTTGTTTGAAAGAAAGTCTCAAATAAATGCCATCTCATAAAGCATAATATAGTAAGAAAATATTTGAAAGAATGCCTCAAATAAATGTGGTCTCATGGTGATGAATCACCATTAGACCACATTTATTTGACGCATTTTTTTTCAAATAGCTCACTACCTTCTCTATGCTGCCACATTTCCCATACATGTCTACCAAAGCATTTTATCAAATAGTTCACTTCCTTGCTGCTATGGATAAAATCCTAAAACAGGTGCTTTCGAACAAACTATGGATGCTTGGAAAAAATCTATCAAAGAGCAATCACCATGAGACCACATTTCTTTGAGGAATTTTTTCAAACAACTCACTACCTTGTCTATGCTACCACATTTTCCATACATGTATACCAAAGCATTTTATCAAACAGTTCACTTCCTGTTTGCTATGGATAAAAGCCTAAAATAGGTGCTTCAAATAAACTATGGACTCTTGGAAAAAAAATATCAAAGCATAATAGTATGAAATAACATAGACAAGGTAGTGAATTATATTAAAATATTTCTCAAAGAAATGTGTTCACATGGTGATGTCCATCACCCATAGACCACATTTCTTTGAGGTATTTTTTCAAACAACTCACTACCTTGTCTATGATACCACATTTTCCATACATTTCTACCAAAGAATTTTATCATTTACAGTTCATTTCCTTGCTGCTATGGCTAAAATCCTAAAATAGGTGCTTTCAAACAAACTATGAATTCTTGAAAAAATCCTATAAAAGAATAATAGTAAGCAATAACATAGACAATGCAGTGAACTGTTTGAAAAAATGCCTCAAAGAAATGTGGTCTCATGGCACAATAATGCCTCAAATAAATATGGTCTCATGGTGATGGGCATCACCATGAGACCATATTTATTTGAGGCATTATCGTGCCATGAGACCACATTTCTTTGAGGAATTTTTTCAAACAAATCACTACCTTGTTTATGCTACCATATTTTCCATACATGTCTACCAAAGCATTTTATCAAACAGTTCACTTCCTTGCTACTATGGCTAAAATCCTAAAAAAGGTGCTTTCGAACCAACTATGAATGTTTGGAAATAATCTATCAAAGCATAATAGTAAGCAATAACATAGACAAGGCAATGAACTGTTTAAAAAAATGCCTCAAAAAAATGTGGGCTCATGGTGATGTCCATCACTGTGAGACTACACACTTCTTTAAGGAATTTTTCCAAACAACTCACTACCTTGTCTATGTTGCCACATTTTCCATACATTTCTACCAAAGCATTTTATCAAAATTCACTCATTTTTTTTTCAAACATTTCACTACCTTGTTTATGCTACCACATTTTTCATACATGTCTACCAAAGTACTCAAAAATTTGTTGACTATCTCATACATTATAAGCCATGACCTACATCACTATTCTAGTTTTCATAATTGAATAATGTTGTTTTATTTTCAGATGATGTAGACAGAGACACCTCCTGATGTTCATATGGAAATGGCGTATGGTGTTTCTTCTACAATTGATAGATCGGTTCCTTTGATACCATTGATATGAGGTAGATTAGTAGATTTAAAATTACATTTGTTGTTATAATTGTTTATTATTGAAAAATTAAATGATTATTGATTTGTAATTTAATTTCTATCTAGATGGTTTCTACAGGATATTAGAATGCCATAGCATGATCCTGTTGCTATGGAAAATGAGGAGAGAGATCATTTGGAGGTGGTAAGTGATTATTTTGTTAAATATTTCATTTTTTATAATGTAATTTCTATAAATTATTGTCTATACTTTTTATTGTAATAGCTAACGCTCCACGATGAACTAAATAGGAGAAGCAACCCTCAGGTTCAAAGTAGACCACTCTCATATGTGTCTCCATCCCCTCAAAGGTCAAAGGTCACCCTTGATCTATTTTCTTCACCCAAAGGGGAATGACTTTTTATTTTGTTCCTTTGTTTTGAAAAAATACCTTGAATAGCATAAACCTACCCATTCAGATGTGTTGGAACTATTGATTTGGTTGCATGATGAACAAAACAAAAAAAATTGGCTAAGTGTTTATATTAGTAGTTTCAACACTCAGTGCCCTCGTGTATTTTGGTCTACATTTGTTCACCTTTCTAGATATACCTATGAAATTCAAGTATGTTGTTCATAGATATCTTTGGAATATTATTTCATAATTTAATCTATTTTGGTTAAGTGGTTCAAGAGTTGCAAGTATCAAAAGTTTGGAAAATATTGTTTACACAGTTTTGTGTGTACTATACCTTATTTAACTGGTCTACATTCCCCCGTGGATTTGAGTTAGATATTGTGGTTTTGGAGAATTTTTACAAGTGTCAGTAAATTATGTTTTTTAGTTGCCACAATATTTTGTGGTTCGTATATTCCTTGGTGTTAATCAGTTGGAGTACTTTACCCTTTTAGTTTTAGGCTTGGCCAACTAAAGAAATGTGAAGTGTTGAGAAGATAAAATACTTGATGCAAATGGAAAGAGGAATTGTTATAGGTCCATGCCAACCTATATTACTTATGTTTTGAGCATGAAAGAGTTTCATTTGAATTGGGTGTCGACAAGGCATGTTTTTCATAACTAGAGGCTTCATATAATTAGGTCGACCTAATTGATGTTTGCGGTGCAGTTCAATATATATAAAAGGTTGAGATGAGTTGTCAAAGTGAGAGACTATGATGAATATATGATCCAAATGCAAGAAGTGTTGCAAATATTATAGAATTGTTTGAATAGGCTATGAGTGATTGATATGTGAAGATAGAGTAGAGAAGAGATTGGTAATCATAGTTGATTACAGTATATTTAATGAGCTTCAAAGGAACTAAATTTAGCATAAGTTAGATGCATTTCTCTCAGTTCAAACTCTAGCTATGAAGCCACATCTCTTGTATCTTTCTTTTCTTTGTGAACAATGAGTTCACTTGGACAATGAGTCCTCTTGGCAGTGATTCTTTCTATAATATCTTATAATTGATTATAACATATTGTGAGTTAATCATCACCGTGGTTTTTCCCTTTTTAGGTTTTCCACGTAAAAATATGGGTGTTCATGTGTTGTGTGTTTTATGGATTATTTATGCTTATATTCCTTATAATTTTTAAATATTCTTTGGAAATTGGATGGTTGATAATTGGATGGTTTAGTAGAATACTAATTCACCCTTGATGTAAGCAAAGGAAGAAAAAATCACTTTCTCAATCTCATTTAACAAAACTCAAAATATTCCTTGTTTGGTCACTCATACCAAGTACACATTTTCTTTCATAAAACCCTTAACTCAAACACTCAACCATGCAATCAAAGTTCCAAATTCCTCAAGAGCCTTAAAAAAAACTTTAACATCATGAGAAATATTGAATAAAACTAACTTAGCTTCCTCAAATATCAATTTATGATCATTTCCTTTCCAATTGTCCTCAACCTTCCACAATGGCACATAATGAGTACAAGCACTAACTTGAGATTTTAAGGCACAACCAATAAATTCATTTCATTATACACCCTCATATGGGTTAAAATAACAAAAATAAAAACTTCACAAATCCCAAATACACTAGCCACTTGTTTGGATCACACTTCCTACATAATCTAGCCTAATTGCCTTTAGGTCTACCAATCCATCTGTTAGAGATAACTCCTTCTAAAAACCTTATCTTTAGAATGTAACTACCATTTTCGATACCTCTTTAAGGGTTTTAAAACATATCTTAAAGCTATTATAGGTTTTTTTGAGAAAACAAATTCAAAACATGACTGTCCACGTTCTATCTAGGCCAAATTAGGCTTTGATTAACCAAGGGTTTATTAATTAAACTACAAGTTCTAGTCACAAGTTTACTCAACCAATAATTAGAACACGTGTTATTGAGTTTTCTTATGCTTAAAAAAACACCACAAGTCCATTTTCAAGAGTATTTTTTGTTGAACCCTAGGTACTAACCTCCTCAAACTCTATTTTACCAGTCTATACATAGATTTACATTATGAAACTTCAATTCTTTCACACATCAATCTTAATCATTTGATCTAAAACTCCAAGAATATGAAAATAGATGCTACCAAGATTGTTTCTACCAAATATTATCAAATTTCACTAGATGAAATGAGAGAAACATAAAAATTACATGCTACTATTTACCTTAATCAAGGTTTTGATAGTTTTGAAAAAAAATGCAATATCTTCTTCAAATCTACACCAATCTGCATGAAACAAAAAGAAATTGGAAGGTGATTGAGTGTACCATCAACTAAAAACACTTCTTTTTTTCAATTACAAACACTTACACATGCATTTAGGCCCGTAAAGATCCGTACACCTGCAAAAAATAGTAATTTTCTCATAAAATTTGTATGAAACTGAAATTTTATTCATTCCAATTCTTATCTTCAATCACCCAAAAGTTACATAATGCATAAAAGGGCTTTTAAAATACATTTAAAATTGTCTCATCACCTTCTAACTACTTCCTAATGAATTTGAACATGGTGACTATTCACCTTCCATCTTTTTGCAACTTTTTACCTTTTTACAACTTTTGCACTTGTACAATTTTTTTTAACTAATGACAAATTTTCAAAAAATGGACATAGGACTTAAACCTTAAACCTTCTAATGACCTAAACATAGGAAAAATGACTTATAATATCTCCTTACAATGTGGAGACAATAAAATAGAATCAAGTTTCAAGATTTTATCAAATGGAACATGATGTTGTCAAGGTGCTCCTACACCATACTCCCGGCCAAATGAATTTCAAGTCCTCTTGAATTCAAAGTTTTCCACAAATCTGCATTCTTTGTATGCTCTACCTCTGTTTGACCTTGAAATTTCTCTCTTTGATCTTCATCTTCACCTTAGGCTTCATTTTTTCCTTGCAAATCAATCCTTTATCTTGCTTGCGAACACTTTGTTGCTTCACAATTTTCATCTCAACACCATGTCCTCCTAACTAGTGCATCTTGATCTACAAATTATTCCAAAACATTAGTAAAACAAATAAATGATACACTATTTCCATCACAATACCTCCATCCTTCTTCAACTCTTTACAAATCTCCAAGACCAATTCATCCATGATCATCTCTTCATTCAATCTTGACACCAACTCAATATCTTATCCTTCTAAAATTAGGTTTTTCATCTCTGTTAATATTTCATCTTCATGCTTGGAATTAACTACCATGTATTTGTCTCCTTCAAATTCTTCTTCTACATCTTCAAATTCTTCTTCTTCCTCTTTTACCTTCATTTGTCTTCTTCTTTTTGCTATCTTTTGAATGGGCCATGTAACTCTTTTCTTGATCTTCAAGTGCCAACTTGTCATCTACTTAATCATCTAATCCATATTCATCATGGACTCTTCATAAAAATCACTGAACTCTGCATCCATTCTTCTCATCTCTTGCTTCAATGTTGCTACCTCTCTGTCAATCTTCTCTTATCTCTTCCTTTCTTCCTCTACCTGTAAATATATTCTTAACACTTCCATATTTTCTCTTCAAGTAAGCTTATTCAGATTGCTTCCACTTTCTATCAAATTTCTCTGTCTGCTCTTGGCAACAACCAAGTTATCTTCTCAACCTACACACAACCACAACACAAAACCACAAAACACAAAACCAACACAATACATTTCAAATTTTCACCAAATAATTTTCTTTTTTTCTTAAACAAACCTAGTAGTTTAGAAACTACATTAAATTTTCTATAGATTCTTTTCTTACATATTTTTGAAATAATTTATAGATAACTTATTCAAATTTTTACGTCAAGTTGCCTAACTCTAATTTTTTAGAATTTTTTTCCACTTAAGGGCCTATTTTTTCCATGATGATCCTGCACATACCCTCCTTTCCAACTATCCTCAACCTTCCACATTGGCACATAATGAAACAAGCACTAACTTGAGCTTTCAAGGCACAACCAATCAATTCATTGCATGATACACCCTCATATGGGTTAAAATAACAAAAAGAAAACACTTCATGATTCCCAAATACAATGGCCACTTGTTTGGATCACACTTCCTACATAATCTGGCCTAATTTCTTTTAGGTCTACCAATCCATCTGTCAAAGATAAATCCTTCTCAAAACCTTATCTTCAGACTATAATTTCCATTTTGGATACTTCTTTAAAGGTTTTAAAACATATCTTAAAGCCAGTATAGGTTGTTTTGAGAAAATAGATTCAAAACATGAGTATCCATGTTCTATCTAAGCCAAATTAGGCTTTGATTAACCAAGGGCTTATTGGTTCTACAAGTTCCAGTTACAAGTTTACTCAACCAATAATTAGAACACATGTTATTGAGTCTTCTTATGCTTAACAAAACACCACAAGTCCACTTTCAAGAGTATTTTTTGTTGAACCCTAGGTACTAACCTCCTCAAACTCTGTTTTACCAGTCTATACATAAATTTACATTATGAAACTTCAATTCTTCTACACATCAATCTTAATCATTTGATCTAAAACTCCAAGAATATGAAAATAGATGCTACCAAGATTTTTTCTACCAAATATTATCAAATTACATACTATTGTTTACCCTAATAGGGGTTTTGACAGTTTTGACAAAATTTGTAATATCTTCTTCAAATCTACACCAATTTGAATGAAGAAAAAAAATATGGAAGGTGACTAGTGTACCATCAATTACAAACACTTACACATACATTTAGGCCTGTACAAAGCCGTATACCTATAGAAAATGGTAATTTTCTGAGAAAATATGTATGGAACTAAGATTTTATCCATTCCAATTCTTATATTCAATCACCCATGAGTTAAAAAATGCATACAAGGACTTTTTAAAGGCATTTAAAACTATCTCATCACCTTCTAACTACTTCCTAATGAATTTGAACAAGGTGACTATTCACCTTCCACCTTTTTGGAACTTTTTACCTTTTTACAACTTTTGCATTTGTGCAATTTTTGCAAATAATGACAACTTTTCAAAAAATGGACATAAGACTTAAACCTTAAACATTCTAATGACCTAAACATAGGAAAAATGACTTATAAGACCTCCTTACAATGTGGAGACAATAAAATTGAATCAAATTTCAATATTTTCTCAAATGGAACATGATGTCGTCAAGGTGCTCATGCACCAACCCGGCTCTCAGTATTATATGTGTTCAACAATTGGTATTAGAGCTTGGTTCCTTGGAAGAAGCTTGAAAGCTTTGGGAAGATCTTGGAATTTAAACACATGGCTTCAGAAGTATTTTCTACTAATGGATACACAGAAGAAGACTGCATATTTGACAAATATGGAGAACTCAAGGTTGCCCTTGAAGATTTAGACAAGATTGAAGTTGAAAATAGAGATCTGAAAGAAAATATTAAAGAAGCAAATGATTGCATCAAAAAATTGAGGGAGAAAATTAAAAAATCTAGAGAAAGACATAAGGAGCTCAATGAACAATTGAAACAAGCAAATGAGAACATCACCAAACTAAAAGTACAAGTGGAAGAAAAGAAAAGAATTGAGGAATCTCTGAATGTAATGGTAAAAAGAAAGATTGATGAATGCACAAGAAGTGGTAAATCTAAAAAAGGAGAATTCTCAAACAATCAAACATCTAATGCAAAGAATATTTGTGAACCAGAGAAAGCTAAAGACAAGAAGAACAATGACATGTTTTGGAAACAATGAAGCAATGTCAGAAGACCCCTATCAGACAACCAAATTCTCAAAGGTACCCATATTTTAATGATATTTTCTATTTCTGCAATAAATTTGGACATAGAGAAATGGAATGTAGAAGCAAAATGAATCCAAATTTTCCATCCTTTGCTAGTCAATGTTTTATGTACAAAAGCTCTAGGCATAGAGCAAGTGAATGCCTAAATCAAATGATGAATGCATATAACAGTGGTAGAATGAATCAATATTTTAATGGTTATTGCTATACATGAGCATGGATTTGGACATAAGGCTAATCAATACAGATTCAAAATGGATAAAAGGTTCGTAATGCTTAGAGAAATATCATGTACAACAATTGTAGTAGAATTGGACATATTGTTAGATTTTGCAGAAGTATAAACATGAAGGATAATTCAACAAAGAGAAATGAACCAATTAAAAAGATCAATCTGACTAAAGTAAAGAAGGAAATGGAAAATATTTGGAGAAAAAAAAGAACCTGAGAACAAGGAAGAATCAGATATCACAAGGGTGTGTGTAGGATCATAATGAAAAAATCAGGCCCTTGAATGGCGATGAAAATTCAAAAAAATCAGAGTTAGGTGACTTGACATAAAAATTTGAATAAGTTATCTATATTATTTCAAAAATATGTAAGAATAGAATCTATAGCAATTTGAATGTAGTTGGGTATGTGCAGGATCATCATGGAAAAAATAAGCCCTTAAGTGGTGAAAAATTTAGAAAAAATAGAGTTAGGAAACTTGACGTAAAAATTTGAATAAGTTATCTATATTATTTCAAAAATATGTAAGAATAGAATCTGTAGCATATTGAATGTAGTTTCTAAACTACTAGGTTTTTTTTTTTTAAATCTATTTGGTGAAAATTTGAAATTTCAATGCAGAGTACTTAAATTTCAGAGAAAAAATAAGAAGTAGGTGTCTTCCTCACCACCCTAACCACAATAAAATGATAATATTTTTTATAATATTTTATATATAAGAAGAGGACTCATGTCCCAATGTGATGCATTTTTGTAATTTTTTTCCAAGTAAATAATTAATTATGAATTTTTATTACAACTTTTAAAAAATATAAAGAACTCGTATGTCTAACCACCTTAACTTAGTCAAAACTTCTTGAAATTCTTTTTTTTTTTAACCCTATAGTATTTGAAGCATAGAATGTGACACATGTTTCATATTCAAAATATGTGATACCATTTGAAAGCTATGGATGTTTTTCAATCAGCCTATCAATCAGGACTTTATTCGTAATTCAAATAGAAAATGAATAATAATTATTTATTAAATTCAAAGTAAAGCATAATTTATATTAGTGGAAAGCTAAGAATCTCCTTTAAAAATCTTTTTGTTTCATCAATTTTGGGTAAAAAATAGTTGTCAGCCACATACCCTACACATACCCATCATATCGCCACTTTTTGGCCAATCATAATCCTGCACATATCTAGTTTCTAAACTACTAGATTTATTTATTTTTAAATCTATTTGGTGAAAATTTGAAATTTCAATGTAGTAATTAAATTTTAGGGAAAAAATAAGTAGGTGTTTGTCTAACTACCCTAACCACAATAAAATGATAATATTTTTTTTATAAGATTTTAGATATGAGTAGAGGACTCATGTCCCGATGTGATGCATTATTTTTTGTAATTTTTTTCCAAGTAAATAATTAATTATGAATTTTTTTATCACAAATTTTAAAAAATATAAAAACTCATATGTCTGACCACCTTAACTTGGTCAAAACTTCATGAAATTCAATTGTTTTAATCATATAGTATGTGAAGCATAGAATGTGACACGTTTTTTGGATTCAAAAAATGTGATATCATTTGAAAGCTATAGATGTTTTTCAATCAACTTATCAATCAGGACTTTAGTCATAATTCAAATAGAAAATGAATAATATTATTTATTAAATTCAAAGTAAAGCATAATTTATATTTGTAGAAAGCTCAAAATCTCCTTTAGAAACCATTTTCATTTCATTAAATTTGGGTATAAAAAAGTTGTCAGCCACATGGGCGAAGTCTACAAAAGCAAGGTATGTTGTTAAACACATTTTTTGTGTTGACTTCTTAAGATTGGCATGTCCTAGCCAAATTCCAAAGCAAGCTTGAGGCTAACCCCTAGGCAGTAAACTTTGTGTCATAAATATCAGATATCTGATTTATTTTATAAATGATTTTAAAAAATGTAATATAGTTTATAATATATGATTTAAAAAATGCAATAACTAGTTTATAGTTTATTTTAATATATAATATATACAATTTATGATAATCTCTTGTAGAATTATATAATATATAGTATATTATATTATTAATATGTATAATATTTAAATATTATTTCTATATTTTAGTTAATGTATATATATATAATAAAATATTATAGAACATTAATAGTACTAATATATAAAATATTTAAATATTATCTCTTTCCCTCTCTCTCTCTCTCTATATATATATATATAGTCTCTTTCTCCTACCCTGTCTCCCTCAAGTCTCTCTCTCTCTTACTCTATCTCAAGTCTCTCCCTCCTACCCCCTCTCCCTATCTTAGGTCTCTCTCTCACTCACTCTCTATCTCTCTCCCTCTACCCTTAAGCCCTAAACCCTTAACCCTTAAACCCTAAACCTTTAAACCCTCTACCCTCTACCCTTAACCCCATCTCCCTCTATCTCTCTCCCACTCCCTCCCTCTCTCTCAAGTCTCACCCTCCAACCCCCTCTCCCTCTCTCAGGTTTCTCTCTCTCACTCACTCCTATCTCCCTCGGGCCCTCTACCCTTAACCTTATACCTTCTACCCTATACATTTACCCTCTACCTTCTACCCTCAACCATCTATTTCTCTCCCACTCCCTCCCTCTCTCTCACTGAATCCCTCTATCTCTCTCCTCTCTACCCATAACCCTAAACCCTAAACCCTTAACCTTTAAACCCCAAACACTTAAACTCTCTACCCTCTACCCTCTACCCTGTCTCTCTCTCTCAAGTCTCTCCCTCAAACCCCCTCTACCCTCTACCCTCTCTCTCTCAAGTATCTCCCTCCTACCCCCTCTCCCTCTCTCAAGTCTTTCTCTCTCACTCACTCCCTTTATGTATTTCCCCTCTACCCTTAAACCCTAAACCCTTAAACCTTAAACCCTCTACACTCTACCCTATCTTCCTCTATCTCTCTCCCACTCCCTCCCTCTCTCTCTCTCAAGGCTCACCCTCCTATCCCCTCTCAATCTATCAGGTCTCTCTCTCTCTCACTCACTCCTATCTTTCTCCGCTCTACCCTTAACCCTCTACCCTTAACCTTCTACCCTCTATCTTTCTCCCACACCCTCCCTCTCTCTCTCACTTAATCCCTTTATCTCTCCCCTCTACCCTTAAACCCTAAACCCTTAACCCTTAAACCCTCTACCCTCTACCCTTAGCCCTATCTCCTTGTATCTCTCTCCCACTCCCTCCCTCTCTCTCTCAAGTCTCTCCCTCCTAGCACCACTCCCTCTCTTAGGTCTCTCTCTCTCAATCTATCTCAAGTCTCTCCCTCTCTTAGGTCTCTCTCTCACTCACTCACTCCCTCTATCTCTCTCCCTCTACCCTTAAACCCTCTACCCTCTACCCTTAACCTTGTCTCCCTCCATCTCTCTCCCACTCCCTCCCTCTCTCTCTCAAGTATCACCCTCCTACCCCCTCTCCCTCTCTTTGTTCTCTCTCTCTCTCTCTCTCTCTCACTCACTCATTTCTCCCTCCCCTCTATCCTTAACCCTATACCTTCTACCCTCTACCCTTAACCCTCTACCTTCTACCTCTACCCTCTATCTCTTTCCCCTCTACCCATAACCTTAAACCCTAAACCCTCTACCCTCTACCCTCTATCCTCTCTCTCCCTCTCAAGTCTCTCCCTCCTAACCCCTCTCCCTCTCTCTGGTCTATCTCTCTCTCACTCGCTCCCTTTGTGTCTCTTCCCTCTACCCTTAAACCCTAAACCCTCTACCCTCTACCCTTAACCATGTCTCCCTTTATCTCTCTCCCACTCCCTCCCTCTCTCTCTCTCTCAAGTCTCTCCCTCCTAGCACCACTCCCTCTCTTAGGTCTCTCTCTCACTCACTCACTCACTCCATCTCAAGTCTCTCCCTCCTACCCCCTCTCCCTCTCTTAGGTCTCTCACTCACTCACTCCCTCTATCTCTCTCTCCTCTACTCTTAACCCTAAACCCTAAACCCTTAAACCATCTACCATATACCCTTAACCCTCCATCCCTCTCTCTCTCTCTCAAGTCTCTCCATCCTACCACCTCTCCCTCTCTTAGGTATCTTTCTCACTCACTCACTCCCTCTATCTCTCTCCCCTTAACCCTAAACCCTAAACCCTTAACCCTTAACCTTTAAACCCTCTACCCTCTACCCTTAACCCTCCCTTCCTTTATCTCTCTCCCACTCCCTCCCTCTCTCACTCTCTCAAGTCTCTCCCTCTCCCTCTCTCTCCCTTTCCCTCTCCCTTTCCCTCTCTCTTTCCCTCTCTCTCTCTCTTGCCCACTTACCATTAAATTTAAAAAAAAAATTCAAATCAAATATCTAATTTTATCCGATGTCAAATTTGTGGGCCATATAAAAACCCCATGTGGGCCTTTTTGGGCATCCCAACAGACCTTACATTTTGTTTGCATGCGACAAAAGTGTGATTTTAGATAGGAAGAGACAAAGATCAACTTTTTGGAGCATCTTCTACTCAAATTTGTCATAAGCAATCATTTTTTTAGCATCTTTTATGAGGTATAATGGGGAGCAATAGTCATCAGAAGCAAAAACGTAAGAGAAAGCTTACAAAAGAACAAATTGAAGCATATAGACAAGGAGATAGAGAAGTTAATAGAAAGAGAAGACAAGGTATGTCAAATATTGGTGAACCCAAGCCCTTTGGTATTTCAAGTGAAGAGGAAATTGAATATGTTGAAGGTGAAAATGTTCAACATGATATTGAAATTGGGAATGAAGATGTTGAAATTGATATTGAAAATGTTCAAGGTGAAAATGTTGTAATTGAAGATGTTGAACATGATATTGAAATTGGGAATGAAATTATTGAAATTGATATTGATAATATTCAAGGTGAAAATGTTGGAATTAAAGATGTTGAACATAATATTGAACCAAGTGTAAATTATGTTTCACTAGATTACATGAGAAATGAAGAACCTTGTGTGGAAGAAAGATATGTTCCAAATTCAAGACCTTCAAGAACCCCTAAATGGTTACTTGAAATTGATTAGAACATTATAAACAATTTTGAAGGAAAGAGGCCAACACAAATTGTTCAGTTGTGGGATATGAAAAATTTCAACCAATATTTTAGCAATAAGACATTGATCAAGCAATGCTAAATTTTTGTACAATTCCTAAAGATACAAAAGATGAGACCTTTGCTAGTCAAATTGAAGATTGATGTGAACAAGAAGACCAAAAAAATTCTATTATTGTCAAAAACATTTTTAATGCTCTCAAGTCTATTGGAAAAAATAGCAAGGAAAAAGATAAGAGAGCTGCTCGAAGAGTCATTACAACTGCCCTAGTAAGCCATCAGTTGAAAAAGGATCACTTTATGAGGAAAAATTGTATTTATTTTGACATAAATTGTAAAACTTTGAATAGATCACTTGCAAGAAGAGAAAGAATAGGTGATCTTCTTCAAAATGATACATGGGCTTTTTCTGGGAGGCTTCCATGTGTTAATAAGAAGCTAACATATAATGTAAAGTAGGTAATTCAACAATTTTGGAATGATAACTATAGAGTATCACCCAATGCAAAGGGTATTTTAAAGTTAAGAATTGGCAATCGAGACCATACACCACATCCTAAACATTTCTTGGAATCAAACCAAACAATGTTGTTCAAATTTTTTATTGAAACACATCCAAATATGGAAATCTCACAAAGGACTTTCAAAGGTTTGAAGCCATTTTATTGTGTGCCTCTTAAAATTTGTAATATGTGTTGTTGCAAATACCATGTGGAGTTTTCAATGAACCATGAACTATTATGCTATATCCGTTCTACTTTGCATACTAATAAAATTTTGTAGGATTTTGGTGCAATGCATCTTCCAAAATCATCAAGGGACTTGCTAGATCTATTTTTATGTGTCTAGAGATGATGGTTTCCTTTTGCGTAGAAATGATTGTTTAAATGTGAAGTTCTCACAATGTGGTGGATTTTCAAAGTTTGTTCAATATTTTCATGAGGATTCTGAACATGAATTTGGAAAGAAGCTTGTTGAGAAAAGGAGATATGAGATAGTCAAATATACTTTGCAGAGTGGAGGTGAAGGTTCTAGATGTGAGTTGGTTACAAAAGAATGCAATGTTGCTGATTTGATTTCAGATTTTAAGGACAATATTTTCTACAAGTATGCAAGGCATAGCCATAGGTCTAAGTGGTTGGATCAACAATTCAGGATGTGTAAGGACTCTTTTCCGATTAGCACTATTATATTAGTGGTTGATTTTGTAGAAAAATACACATTGTAACCACAAAATCAGGTACAATCTTAGTATTACAATTCCATTTAGATTGCTATTTTTTTCCACATAAAATATAGACATGCACCTAATAGTACAGAAGAGGATCAAAAGATAATTAGAGAGTATAATTTTTATATGAGTGATGATAGATCTCACTCATCCAAGTATGTCCAACAATATTTTGAGAATTTTTTATGAGTTCTTGTAGGAGCATGATATAACAATGGGTCGACATCTCATTTGGTCAAATAACTGCACATGTTTATTCAAAAATGCTTGTATGTTTTATTGGTTGAGAAGAATGCATGTAGAGAGGGGCATACCTCATATTTGGATTTATTTTTTAAGTTGGGCATGGGAAGGGGGAGTATGATGGAGCAGGTGCATGTGTAAAGAGAGCTCTAGTTAAGGACCAATTGAAGATTTCAAGAGAAAAATTTAGTGATGAATGATCTATTGTTGATTGGTGTAGTTCAACATTGTCACATGGAGGAACACTTGATTCAATAGTGCACAAATACTTTTGGTTGGTTGAGGAGGGTATAGTGGGAGGTAGATTTGATTTTCATACATTCAAAGATTCTTCAAAGATGCATTCATTTCAAAGATCATATGCAAGCACACGGACCATTTGGACATGAGAGATGACTTGTTTTTGTCAGAGTTGTATTTAGTGTGAGTGGGATCAATGCGAGTCAAGTGAGTGGGTGGATACATGGGTTCCACAATATCTAAATCCTTTATCTCAAAAAATATCCATGACAAATGACACAATGGAAAGTTCAGTTGATTACAACCATCTTTCAGATCTACTACAGCCAGGACATGATTTTGTAGTTGTTGCACCACAGGGGAATGAAGAGAGATCAAACTATTGGTGTGCTTGATGTGTGTGGGTAAAGCATAAGCTAACACAACCGATGGAATGTGATGATGGGTTCATGTATCCTATAGCTTCAATTGTGGTTGCAGGAACTTGGCTACGAACATACATGATTAGAAAGAATGACATACCTACATTTGAAGACTACGAGAAACAAAAAACCATTCTCATATATTTGTACCTTGTTATAGCAACAAATTTTAAGTTGTTGAAGCATCACACCAAACCAAAGACAAAACAACTATGGACACTTATTAATGTTGATCATGAAGAAATATTAGATACTCTTAAGCAAAGAGATGACCCTTTAGGTACACTTGAATAGCATATTCAAGAATGGAAGGTACAATGGTTAGGTTCATTATGATTAAGTTCATTAGTGTTATTTATTTAATACTAATATTTTTTATACTCTTGCAATGCAGGTGTCTTTAATACTGATATTTTGTATACTCTTGCAATGATTTTTCATTTGAATTATCCTCATTTAATGATTGCAACTTGACTATCCTAAGAAGGTAATATGCACTTTGTCAATGTGATTCACTTCATTGTCAAACTAGCATTGACTTTTCGTGATGGCTGTCACATATATTGTTCTCCTTTCCTTCGTGTGATTAATATGACTATCCTATAATTTGATTAATATGATTCTTTTATTGTAATTTTAATCTATCTTGCATGTGTGAAAGGGGACCATACATGATTAGAATAATATAGATTGGTTATTATAAGCATGTTTTATAGTTTTCATTACCAATTCATCATCACTCAAGTTGTTTAGAATAATATAGATTTGTCAATCTAAGAATCTTTTCTATTGTGACAATATAGATTTCTCATTTGAAGTATATTGTGATATTCCTGGCATGATTGATGATGGACCTGTTGCAACAATTGCCAACTTTGATCCTTTGGGAGAGGTATGTGATAGATTAAAATAATATAGATTGGTTATTCTAAGCATATTTTATAGTTTTCATTACCAATTCATCATCATTCAGGTTGTTTAGAATAATATAGATTGGTTATTCTAAGCATGTTTTATAGTTTGTATTACCAATTCATCATCATTCAGGTTGTTTAGAATAATATAGTTTTGTTAGTTGAAGCATCTTTTCTATTGTGACAATATATTTATTCCTCATTTGAAGTATATTGTGATGTTCCTAGCATGATAGATCATGGACCTACTGCAACAATAGCCAATTCTAATCCTTTGGGAGAGGTATATGATAGATTACAATAATATAGAATTGTTATTGTAAGCATCTTTTATAGTTTTCATTACCATTTCATCATCAATTAGGTCATTAAGAATAATATAGATTTGTTATTCTAAGTATCTTTTCTATTGTATGTAGTTTAACTGCTACCTTGATGGTTTGTACAAGTGCTTGTCACTCCAAAACGTCAACATGCTACTCTTGTGGAATAATGTGCCTTGAATGCCTCCAATAGGAAAAAATTATAAAATTTGAATTTTCAAATGTGAAACAATATAAAAATTTCATAACTGTGTATGGGCATAATCTATATCCAGTGATGTTTTTTGAAATATGGGTACTCTTCCTAGTAGGTTTGCAGACCTCTTTTTCTCACTTTCCACTCCAAGGACTAGCTCAACCAACCAACCCTTAACATTTTAAACTACCCTTTATTCCCAACTAAAACACACTTCAAAACTTCAGTAGGTTCCTTTGAAACAAAGGCTTCAAACTAGCACTCTTTTACTATCCAAGACCCCAAAATAGGCCCATTTTACAAAGAGACTCGTATTTAAACAATTCCCAAACCTGAAATTTAGATGGTTCAGCATTAAAAAACCTACCAAAATACCAAAACCATATTTTATTTGGTGAGATATGATTTCTAAAGCTCTATTTCAAAAAACCCTCATTTTTAGCAACTTTCATGAGGTTTTTAAGGAAATCAATGTTTCAAACCTTGCCACACCCTATAAACTCATCAAAAATGTCTATTAGGACTTGAAAAGGCTTGATCCAACCTTAAATCTTGTTGCCCCCATGTTTCATTGACATTAGCATGTTGTAACCACCGTTTTTCACCCAATTTCACTCATTTTTGTCATGCATGGCAACTCACGAACTCAACTACAGACCTTTCTAGCTCTTTAAACCCATAGTCACCTTATACAGTCCTAATAACATCTACCATGGCCATACCATTGAGCTACATACTATACAATAGATGGTTTGGCCATTTTTACATGTTTAAGGCTTCAAAAACCTTATTTCAAACTCTCAAACCCGCATGCTTATATTTTGCTCTCAGTAGCTTAATATTCTATGAAACCACACAAGGATGGAACCAAAAAAAATATAGATCTATCCTCCACAAGATCCAATCGAACTTAGAGCAAATAGAAATTGTACAACTCTATACTTCGACTAGTAAAGTGCAGATTTTGAAGAAATACAAAAAATTTCACAGCAATTCTAGCAATAAACTTTTTACGATTCAATATTATTGGAGTCTAGCCATTACAAAATTTATACAAGCCTTTTAAAAAGGAATTCACACCTTTCCCATGAAAAATCCCACTAATTCCATCGGTTACATCATGGAGAACATGCAAACTTGCTTGTCATAAATGCAAGATTTTGCATGTCTTGCAATTTAAGCACTATTGACCCCACTAACCTCCAATGAACCAAAAATATGACATGATGGCCATTATGGCCTTATTCCAACCCTTGCACTACTCTAACCCATGTTTTAACCTCCTACAATGATTCAATAGCTAAGCCTTTACAGCCATGATTCAGAGATTGGACATCTAACCTGAATAGTTATCTCAGTCATCATGAAGGTGCATTTAACTTGTCAACCTAGGAACATGAACTTGAAATGGGTCAACACAATATGTGCAATAGGAACTCAAAGTATCCATCTTCATTCTGCAACTAAGAAAAACACAACACTAAAAGTAAATTTCTTGGAAATGAATGAAACAAAGGTTGAACATCAATCAACAACTATACTAAGTTGAAATGCATGACAAGAATGAAGATTTGAGCGAACAAACGGGAAACTACTCTGTCTACTTTGGTTGTAGGAATAGTCAGTGCTAGATTTTGAACTAAGTACTGAGTAGGAAATAATAACTAACTAACCTATTCTAAAGGATGGATTACTCACCAAGTGGGCACCCTTGGATGAGTATCCTCAAAAACTAAGAGAAACTCAAATGCTCGAACTCAATATGTCATTTCATTCATTGGGAAATGTGAATACAAAACTGTAGCATGATTTTATTAAAAATGAAAATGCTAGTACATCATCAGATATCATGATAACAACATTATCAAAAACCCTCTAAGAAGAAGGATTTGATCCTTATTTATACTATCAACTAAGCAAGGTGGTCAACTCCCACTAACTAAGAGGATGCCATTTATATAAAATAGGGAAAAGAATGAAAGGGAAATTACGCCTGCAAGGAATCTGGTCATACATGCATGTCCAAATATGGATTCAGTACTGTAGTAACACCCACACTTGCTCAACATCATCAATGCAAGGTGGTTACATGTGATTGTCATGGGGAATCTATTTTCGTCATCCTCTAGTTGACCCTTTGAACGATTCCACTACATGACCAGCTAGCAGTTGCCTCTTTCTCAACTTAGCATCCTCAAATTATATTTGCATGGCAATGTTAGTACGCATAATAATTGTACATCTATAACCACCTTAAATAAAATTCATCAACCACATAAAAAATCAATATAGATAATTCACATAATATGCCAATTTCATTAAAACTTGTGGAGATAGAATTAAACCCAATAGCAATGGTTTACGGGAAACATTATGAAAATACTAACACTTAATCATCAAAGTCCATGACAACTTCCAACAAATAAACTATAGATTCTACCCAAAATTGGACCAAAAACTAGGCTAATCACTCCTTCCAACCTAACGTTTTGTTGGTCCTCCAACAGTGGAAGGATTGTTCTTATGCTTGGTCAACGCTCTAAAATTTGTAACTGATAGTTGTCCAACATCATTCTCTGCTGAGTGTGAATCAGGGTCCCAATAGAATCATCCCATTCTGTCAAATCTACTACATCTTTGTTTTTCTGCAGCAATGTCATATTGGTAGAACCTAAATTTTGGCACATGCCACAAGAGAATGGGAGGCTGGAAAGTAAGGGGAAGCCAAAATCACCCCTTTTTTCTCTCAATCTATATATACCTTTCAATCCATTTTAATGATGCATCATAGTTCTAGATGGAATGAGGTTTAGTCTATTTCATCTCATCAATTAAGTTGTTCCATCTTTGGGATAGGTATCCTCTCATAAGTTCCTCTTTTTTTTTTGTCCTTACCTCATACTTAGTGTAAATTGCTTCAATCCAAGGCATAATCTTGTTGCCATAGCTAGGTCTAAGAAGCATTATGAGCCAATCCCTGTAAATATCCCCTGGGTTGCTTGATTCAGCCCTAATGGCCAAGGGGATGTTAGATTCCATCTTCTTATAAGCACTATGTTGTTGTCCCCAAATAATATCATTTTGCACCTAAGAAATGAATTCCCTCAATTGGATTTCTCCAACATATAGCAGTGGGTTCCAATATTGGTCTTGTGTTATAGCATAATTGTGCAAATAAAATTCACATAAAAAATTCTTCATTTCACGGGAGACAATCCTATAAGCATTGAAAGATTCAATAGGAGTCTCAGTAGAGGATTCAAACCTAAAACAATCTTTGACAACTTAAAAGAGAGATACTTCTTTTTTAGGTATAGAGCATAAACCCTTGGAGGGGTTCTACATTCTAGAATCTGTAGTACCAAGGTCACAATTTTTTCCACTTTCTTCTTCAGGGTAGTAATTTCCTCATTCTTTTCTTCAATGACCTAATCCCTCTTTTGAATTTCCTTTTTCAATCTTTGCTTCTCCTTTTTCCATTCCTCCTCCCTCCTTTGTATTTCTTCCCATAAATTCAAATTTGTTGCATGTACTATAGAAGCAGGAGGGTTATGAATTCCTACTAGTATTTTTGTCAATGGTTGCTCCCCATATAGTACTATCTGCATGGACTCAGGCTGTCCAATTGTCTCTAGCTGAGAGGGTATTGTTTCTTCTCCCACTTCTTACTGCAGGGCCTCTTGTTCCTATTCCTGTATTTTCTCTTTCTCTTGCGGTGGCTCTTGTTGTAGCTATAGGAACTCCTACTCTTGTTCCTGGTTTTGTTGCAGGAACTCCTAATTTTCCTCAAACTCTTCTGCAATGTTAGCAAGGTCAGCCAATGTTATATTTTTTGATCTCTCAAATATGTCGTATTCTTCTTCAACATTTTCCTACCCCATTGGAGCTTTTGTGTCCTCATGTAATGTCTCTCCACACTTAGGGCTTTCCTATGGGGGCATACCAAAATCTGGCCCAACTGGTCTTGAGTTTCTAGGAGGGCTCTCACATTTTCCTTTTGTTTTTGGATGAATAGTGTTAGCCTTTCTCTTACTAGTACTTGAAACCTCTCTTTCTACGGGTTGTGTTTTGGCTTTTCATTTTCTTGTTTCTTCCTCCTTTTGTGCCCTAGTTCTCATTAGGGTTTCAAGGGGGACATCATCATCAAAATTGGATGAATAACTTGCTTTTTTTGAATGCTCTATTTTAGAGGAACTAATGTTTATCGTTTCTTCTTCTATTGTAGGAGGGTTGACACTAGAGTTGACACTAGAGGTTGCAGCACTAGGAGTGGCTTTAGCCATGCTTAATCTCCTGTTATACCTAAAGGGTTGAGGTAAAACCCTAGGTTGAAATTGCTCAGGTCTAAATTGATCAACATTTATAAAATCTTCCTAGGTCATTCCAGACACATCATGTAGAGATTTTTCAACCAAAAATTTAATCAGGCAATGGTGGGAAACATAATTATCCCTACCTTTTTGAGTTTTAGCTACCATGATGGAGACAAGGTTGTATAACACATTAGGAACATTCATCTTCCTCTCATGCCTCATGTGACTCAAGAGTTTGAAATTCATTTAATGCAGGTTCAACAAACGACCTTCACAAGTGTGATATACCTTAGAATGTAGATAGTTGCCTCCTTCCATGGTTTGAGTAGAGAGGTTCTTTTTTCACCCTATTTATCCATGTTAATTGGAGGGTCACCATGTACTCTAAATTCAGCCCTAGCTAACCTGACGTCTCTGGAAGTAGGGTAATGCTCACCATCAACAGGTAACCCTATAGCTTCTGCAATTCCTTCCTCAGTTACCATGACCTCTAACCCTTTTATTATGGCTTTTCCTTCAAAAAATGTCTAGGAAAATTCTAGTGCAATGCCTTCATCAAAGCCATCTAGCTTCATGAAGTAGACTAACCATCCATAGTTTTTAAATTCAGCCAAGCATTGTGCATCCTGTAATAAAATTTCATGAACCAAGGGCTCATTTCGAATTACCCCTCCTCCCATTATTTGCAATCAACTATCACTCTAAAAAATGTATTTTTTGAAATTCTTGTCTCAAAGCCAACACCTTCCTGCAATACCTATTAAATTTCTTGTGCCAATATCGATTGAATTTTCCTCTTTTTTTTGTTTTACCTCTTGTTGCTTGTAACTCAAGATTAAGATAGGGTCAATAATGGCAGAAAAGGAGTAATAAAAGAGAGTTATGATGGGAAGAAATGGCAGCTACAATTAGTGTCACTTCACACATGTGAGTTGTTCTCTCATTTAGATTACAAATCAGCTCATTTTAAATTTTATGGAGTAGCCTATCATGAATTGACACATGGGAAATATACTTTCATCTTCTTCTTCCCCCAACCTAAATTTGTACATGTCTACACATGCGAGATGGGAGTGGCGATTTGATAGGGAATAATGACATGTTATGTGAATGCCTATACTAATGTACAATGATTAAATGAACACGCTTAAAAGATAATTAAAAGATGAAAATTAATGTGCACGTACCTAAACGTGTGGAGGATTTTTTGCAAAGATCATGGAGAAAGTGTTGTTTTTCATTTTAGGAAATAATTGTGCAATTAATGAAAATGAAGTGGAGTGAGGTGAGGTGGAGTGAAGTGATGGAAGAGAGAGAAAGGTGGTGATGGATGGATGAAGAAATGGACTTCCACAAAAGTGGTAGTCTTTATTATGACAAGTATGTACCTTAATTTAGCCAAAAGGAGGGACACTAGGTCCCCTTCCTTCGGCTGTAGGAAGCTCAGGTGTCGAATTTTGGGTGAATTACTGTAGGAACTCAACTTTGGAGGTTGGTTTTGTGATATAATTTGAGGTGATGACCATTGACAAGTAACTTGAATCTGACAGGGTCAATGGTAGTGAGTTGAATAGCTCCATTAGGAAAGACCTCAACAACCTCATATGGTCCTAGCCACCTTGTCTACAATTTTCTTGCATTGTCCTAATACCTTGTCATATATTAGTGCCCAGTCACCTGGCTGAAATTTCTTCTCCTTGATGAATTTGTCATGCCATTTTATTCTTTGATTTTGTACTACCTTTGTGCGGTGCAAGGCTACTCTCCTTATCTCATCCAAAGCATTCAGCTACATGAATCTCTCTTTTTGTACCTCAGAGATATCCATCCCTAGGTCTACTGCAGTCCTAAGAGTCTTGTGTTCAAATTCAATAGGCATCATAGTTGTCTTCCCATAAATCAGCTCAAATGGAGTGAAGCTTGTAGTTGTTTTCCAAGTGGTTTTGTAGCCCCAAATAGCTTTTGGTAATCTACTTGCCCAATCCTTTTTTGTGGATGGCTACTATTTTATTCAGAATGGCTTCAATTTCTCTATTGGTCACCTCAACTTGACCATTGGCCTAAGGGTGATAAGAGGTAGACTTCCTATGCCTGATGTTGTACTCATTAACCAAGGTTGTAACAAGAGTTGAAGTGAATTGAGCTCCTTGATCAGTTACTATCTCTCTTGGGACTCCATACTTGTGTGAAGATTTATTCATAAAGAAATTTTGCAACCTTATTGTCTCTTGCTTGCTTCATGGTCTTAACCTCTACCCATTTAGTTACATAATCAGTGCATACCAAGATATAAGACTTACCATTTGATGGAGGGTTAATGGGTCCCACAAAATCCAATCCCCACATGTCAAATGGAGTGATTTTTACTTGGGGATAAAGCACCATCTCATCAAATTTGGTTGGTCTGCCCATCCTTTAACACCTATCACATTTTCTTGTATATCTTCCTACATCCTTGTGGAGTGTGGGAAAATAGTATCCTACGTTCAAAATCTTCATTGATGTCCTCTTGGCTACAAAATTCCCTCCACAGGGTTCATCATCGCATACACGCAAGATGTCATATGTCTCATATTCCCTCACACATCTTCTCATGACATGATCTAGTCTAGTATAAAACAAGCATCCAACAATCCATAAAAAAGGAAAAGATTTTTCAATGAGCACTCTTCTCTCTTTTGGTGAGAAGTGAGGAGGAACTCTCCCTGTTACAAGATAATTAGCTATTTCAGCATACTAGGGTGTTTGAACATTGATGGAAAATAGATGCTCATCGGGAAAGGAGTCATCTATGGCTTGATTGTCCTCTAATGTAGTCAACCTTGAAAGAAAATCTGACACAACATTGGCCTTCCCTAGTTTATACACAATGGTTATATCAAACTCCTACATGAACAATAACCATCTTGCTACTCTACCTAAGATCAGGGGTTTATTCATAAGGTATCTAATGGCTACATGATCGGTGTGCACAAAGATCTGACAGCCTATTATCTAGTGCCTAAATTTTTTTAGGGCATTGTGACATAGAAAAAAGGACCCTTTTCTTAATATGAGATAATTTATGATAAATGGACTTGATAATGCCTTAATTTAGGTGTTGTGAGGCATTTTATGCATCCACACTAAGTTTTAGACCTTTATAAATTAAATTAAAATTAAATATTGAAGTCTTTTGAATGTGTTGTGAAGTGTTGTAAGACATTTCTACATTATTCTAGACTCTATTTAATATAATTCACCTAAAAATCATCATTTGACACATCAAAAAGTCCTATTTTTAAGTGTTGTTAAGTCTTGTAATCAAGATTCACACTTTTCTAGGAATTTTCCCCTTATTTACACCTTTCTCATGTCTTATTGGACCTTTGTATACACTCATATGCTTTATTTAAGTGTATTTTTGAATAAATCCCTGACACATAACATTAAATGGCATTTAATTCCTGACACCTAAGCACATGTCCTGGGTGTGACCCATTTGCTATGGGCGGCGAATGAGTCTACCTTGGCTCAAAATTCAAAATAATTCCAATTTTCTTTTTGGATTTATTCAAAATTATGGTAAATGTCAGCCTATGATGATTTATGAACGAGTACTAAGGCACAATATTTGTATAAATAAGTTATTTTCACCTCATTCTAAAAAATCAATTCATCAATCAACTCATTATTACATCTTTCATCTTGAATTTATCATCTATTTTCTCAAGCAACTTAGGGTTTATTCATTACAAGTCTTGAAGCTAGCATTCCAAAGCATTCAAGGCTAATTCTACATGATTTTTTGTAGACATCCAAGATCATTCATCATTGCAAGTTAAATTATTCCATTTTTTGTATGCTTTATTCATTTATTTCATCAAACTGGTTTAATTACCTAAAAGAGGTTTGACCAAGGAAAACCCCCATGCCTTAACAATCAACATTTTCTCTTCTTGTGTTGTTTTTATGTAGATTTATGTCTCTTGGAAGATAGAGAATCATTTAATATTACATTTCTAAGTTTTTTAAGTCTTCTCCTCTTCATTCAATTCAAATCATCAAGAAAAAGTCACTTTCAGTCTCATTCTTGACATTTTCTGAAGTGAACACCTGTAGAAGGTGGATTTGTATATTTGAAGCTATAGATTCTACCTTTGAATTTTCAGATCCTTTAAGGAGGATTGATTCACCATGCATGGCGAATGAGTCGTATCTGAGGGCCTAAAATAGGATTTTGTCAAAATCTAGCTCTTATACTCAGAAACCTGTTCTCAAGAGAATTCATCAGAATAGGGACTAATTCACCACAGGTGGAAAATGAGTCCTTTTTGGCTTAAGGGTCCTCATCAATCAACATTTTAGACGTTCTAGATTCATCACATTCTATCCAGGTGCAATATGATCTTACCCTTGTATTTCTATTTTGCATATCATTATGTGTTTTCAAAAAATCACATTTCATTAGTTTTCCATGTTTAATCATTCAATTGTTTAGCTTAGTTGTATATATACCATTTCATTTAGTCTACATTCCATCACACACATCTTAATTTGGATGAACCCATTAGCATTTTTGGACCTAATTTCTCTCTCCTTAGGTGAAAACCTTATAAGAGTTAGAGAGCCCATTGGGTTCAAAAATCTATAGTTCATTTTGGTGAATACAACTTTTTTAATACTTCTCTCTTCTTATTTGGTGTCTTCTTCCATTAATCTAGTCTTGCATTCATTTTGCATTAGGATTTGCATTAGTTTACATACTAGGTCTTCAAACTTGCATTCATAAAAGTGCATTTAGATTGCATTGGTAACATCTAAATTCATTTATATTTAGTGTTCAATTCTAAATTTTTCATTTAGATCTATGTGTTGGCTCTCTAAATTCATAAAAATCAGTATGAAGTTTCTAAAAATCTTGAAAAAGGTTCATACTAGGACTCATTTGCCACCTTGGGCGAATTAGTCCCTTCTGGCACCTCAAACAACATTTTCCAAATCTCAGAAATTGGTTTTTAGGCTTTTGGTTAGTGCCTTAACCTATATATAACAATCTATTGCATTTCTATAGCATACGCTTTGTTTAAATTTGATTCAATTAGCTCATTTTTAGATATTGTTTCATTTCACTTAATTATGTTTTCTTTCACAAGATGTGCTCTTGATTTGGTTAAATATGGATTTTATAAAAACACTCTCCCCTTTTATGAGTCTACTTTTGACTCCAATAATAGGGACTTCAAGATTCAATCCATTAATGAAATTCTTAATTTTACATTTCCCATTGGTGAGCAAGGTAATGTAGACAATCATAATAATCCTATTTGCTCCTCTTTTGATACCTCTCCTATTAGTGACAAAGGTATCTTAGTGCAAGATGTTACATGTCTTGATGTTCTTGATGGTCTTGATTGTCCATCTCCTTATTCCCCTTTAGATGGTTTTACACCACAAGAGAAAGAAATTATAGACATATTCCTTAACATCACCTTGCCAAATCTCCTTTATCATGATAGTTATATTTTTTCATCTCCTAATACTCCTTCTCGACATAAAGAGGATAGGTTGGTATTAGAAGACTTCCATATTACACATCATGACACCTTTGATCCTCCCTTCCCTAATGTTCCTATCCTTTGGGATGATCTATTTGAAACTCATAGTAGTCTTTCTCTTGGTGCCTCCTCCAATTGTGATGAAGCTACTTTAACAATAACACACTTACATGAACATATTACAAGCTCTCCTTGTAGGGTAGATAATATGGAACACAAGAATAATGCTTTAATGATAATAGATATTCCCTTACGTGATAATGATTTCTCTCCTCATAATTCTCGTCATTCTTTCACTAATCATTCCCCTATTAGTAATTAATTTGTTATGCAAGAACCATACCTTCCTTGTTACAAGGATGTGGTTTGTTGTTCTCCTACCAACTCTTCTCCTAGGGAGAATACTACAATTCTAGATTGTGACAAATAAGAAATACTTCTTTGTCCTCTAGCATATTTATGTCATCCCTCTCCAAATACTTATACTATCATCTTGCAAAGCACTCTTGATTTTCCTTTGTTATAATTTTCATACTCTTCTAATGAAGACAACAAAGTCTCGCAATCTCTTGAGTCTTGTGTAAGTATTACACCACCTCCTATGCAAGATCTTTCTATTGATCAAGAAAGTATCTTGTCAATTCTTCTATATTATAACTTAATCAATCTCCCTCCAAGAACTTGAAAGAAATGTTATTCCATGAATTCATATTGTGCATATCATAGAGTTCATAGTCACTCCACTAATGAATGTAATGATTTGAGACATAAACTACAATATTTTTGGGACATTGGTATGCTTCCCTATGTGGAGGCATCTACTTTCCCTTGATTTCTCTTCTAGCATACATTTCATTCTTCCTTTCAGCTCACTTTTGTCCTACACTAAGTGGGGGAAAATGGTTGTTTAGCCATGTTCTTGTATGTCATTGTTCGTTACCTTCTTTGGAAAGTCATTAACTTTTCATGATTACATAAGAGAAATCTTGATATGTGAATGGCATGTCTTAAGTTGGTTCACATTTGACATACTATTCTCTCTTTTCATGAAATAGCTTATCAGAAACATATGACTTGAAATTGAGCTTTCTGAATTAGCTCTCATGTCTTCTTCTTTCTCTTCTACTTTAAATCAATCGCTCTTAGTAATGATGCTCGCAACTGCTTTAAAGTGGGGGCATACATCACCACTTGTATTTTCATTATGTGATTTTTAAATTTTTTTTTGTGATTTCATTTCTTAAAGGCATTAGGTACAATGTTGTTCATGATGAGACCTTGCATTTTATCTCTCTTATAAACAAGATGAGATCATTTGCACTTCCGTCTCTTGGATGCATTGTGCATGATGTTCCTTGAGATGACACATTGCATGAATTAAGCTAAATCCCTTTGAGGAATTTTTACATTACCTTTTTACATTTTTGAATTTTTATTTCTTGGCCACCTTGCATAACACAACTTGCATACCAGTAGTGTTGTATTGTTTAAAAGTTTATCATTTACATTTCCTTTTGATTTTGTGGTGCCTTGTTAAATTTATCAGGAGGTATAACTTTGGCATGGTGGGAAGCCCAACTAGCGGCATGACTTTCCCTTTAATCACCTTTTGTTTGTGAGTACATGCCAACTAGCGTATGTTACTCTTTTTTTCTTTTTATGTTTTTGTCCCTTCTCACCCTGCGGATGACCTAAAAGTCTGTGGGCCTAGAGTGAGTATATCTTTTACATTCTTATCTTTCTTTTTTCCTTTCCTTTGTATGATTTGGTATCTTGGGGGCTTGGCATACATGTGGATCTCTCTTGAATGTCTACTTTAGTTTGAGTTTGAAGTAGATTAATCCTCTCACTAAAGTGGGAGCTTAATTTTCCATAGAAAAAATGACCCTTTTCTTGATATGAGATCATTCATGATAAATGGACTTGATAATACCTTAATTTAGGTGTTGTGAGGCATTTTATTCATCCACACTAAGTTTTAAACCTTTATAAATTAAATTAAAATTAAATATTGAAGTCTTGTGAATGTGTTGTGAAGTGCTGTAAGGCATTTCTACATTATTCTAGAATCTATTTAATATAATTCACCTAAAAATCATCATTTGACACATCAACAAATCCTATTCTTAAGTGTTGTTAAGTCTTGTAATCAAGATTCACACTTTTCTAGGAATTTTCCCCTTATTTACACCTTTCTCATGTCTTATTGGACCTCTTTATACTCTCATATGCTTTATTTAAGTGTATTTTTTAATATATCCCCAACACATAACATTAAATGCAATTTAATTCCCAAAACCTAAGCACATGTCCTAGGTGTGACTCATTCACCATGGGTGGCGAATGAATCTACCTTGGCTCAAAATTCAAAATAATTTCAAATTTCTTTCTAGATTTATTCAAAATTATGCTTGATGTCGGCTTGTGATGATGTATGAACAAGTACTAAGGCATAATATTTGTATAAATAATTTATTTTCACCTCATTCTAAAAAATCAATTCATCAATCAACTCATTATTACATCTTTCATCTTGAATTTATCATCTATTTTCTCATGCAACTTAGGGTTTATTCATTACAAGTCTTCAAGCTAGCATTCCAAAGCATTCAAGGCTCGATTCTACATGATTTGTTGCAAACATCCAAGATCATTCATCATTGCAAGGTAAATTATTCCATTTTTTGTATGCTTTATTCATTTATTTCATCAATTTGGTTTAATTACCTAAAAGGGGTTTGACCAAGGAAAACCCCCATGCCTTAACAATCAACATTTTCTCTTCTTGTGTTTGTATGTAGATTTAGGTCTCTTGGAAGCTAGAGAATCATTGAAGATTACATTTCTATTTTTTTTTAAGTCTTCTCCTCTTCATTCAAGTCAAATCATTAAGAAAAAGTTTCTTTCAGTCTTGTTCCCAACATTTTATGAAGCAGAGACCTACAGAAGGTGGATTTGTAGATTTGAAGCTACAAATTCTACCTTTGAATTTTTAGATCCCTAAAGGAGGACTGATTTTCCATGCATGGAAAATGAGTCCCATTTGAGGGCCTGACACATGATTTTTTCAAAATCTAGCTCTCTGTACTCAGAAACCTGTTCTTGAAAGAATTCATCAGAATAGGGACTGATTTGCCACAAGTGGCAAATGAGTCCTTTCTAGCTTAAGTGACCTCATTAATTAGCATTTC
Source organism: Sequoia sempervirens (assembly GCA_007258455.2). Taxonomy (NCBI): domain Eukaryota; kingdom Viridiplantae; phylum Streptophyta; class Pinopsida; order Cupressales; family Cupressaceae; genus Sequoia; species Sequoia sempervirens. The sequence continues at coordinate 147,348 of VDFB02271465.1, read as the reverse complement.
ATACATTCTATATTCATCACATTCTTTCCAGCTGCACTTTAATATTACCCTTTTGTTTTTGTTTTACATATTTCATTCATTTAGTTTATGTTTGCATATCATTATGTGTTTTCAAACAAATCACATTTCATTATTTTTGCATGTTTAATCATTCAATTTTTTAGCTTAGTTGCATGTATATCATTTCATTTAGTCTACATTCCATCACACACATTTTACACATCTTAATTTGAATGAACCCATTAGCATTTTTGGACCTAATCTCACTCTCCTTAGGTGAAAAACCTTATAAGAGTTAGAGCGCCCATTGGGTCTAAAAATCTATGGTTCAGGCATAAATCACTGCCAACATTTCTTTTTCTATCATAGTATAGTTGAATTCAACTCCTTGTAGATTTTTGCTAACAAAATAAATGGCATTTTCATTGGCTCCTTCTTTATGTCCCAAGATTGCTCCTATAGCATAATTTGATGCATTTGTATAAATTTGGAAAGGGATCTCCCAATTAGGTCTTTTTAGTATAGGAGCATGGGTCAAGGCTACCTTCAAGTCAAAAAATGTCTTGGAACAATCTTCTGTCCATTAGAGTTCAACATCTTTGTTTAAGAGATTGTATAATGGCATTGCCATTTTGCTGAAGTGTTTGATGAAATGCTTGTAATATCCTGCATGTCCTAAGAAACTCCTAACATCCTTTTGTTTTGTAGGTGTAAGAAGATTAGTAATTACCTCATTTTTTTTAGGGTCTACTTGAATTCCTTTGTGAGAGATGTAGTGGCCAAGAACTACAGCTTCCTACATCATCATGAAGCACTTCTCACTATTTAAAGATAGGTTTTAGTCTTCACATCTCTGTAGGACCTTCCTGAGATTTTCTAATGCTTCATTAAAATTATCACCATAGGTAGTAAAGTCATCCATATAGATCTCCATGCAATCAAGGAGAATGTCTAAAAATATGCTGATGACTGCTCTTTGGAAAGTTGTAGGTGCATTGCATAAGCCAAAAGGAAGTATTGAATAGGCATATATTCCTCATGGACAAGTGAAGGTTGTCTTCTCTTGGTCCTTAGGTGCAATTTGAATCTAGTTGTAGCCACTGAATCCATCTAGAAAAGAAAAGTACTATTTTCTTGCAAGTGAGTCCAAGACTTGATCTACGAAAGGCAAGGGAAAATAGTGTTTTTTGGTGGCAGCATTGAATTCTCTGTAGTCAACACAAACTTTCCATTTTCCTCCCTTCTTCGACATGATCACCAATGGAGATACCCACTGGTTATCTGAAATGGGGTAGATAAATCCTTCATCTAACAATTTCTGTAGTTTGGCTTTGACAATTTCTCTCAATGCAAGGTTGATTCTTTGTTGTGGAAACCTTATTGATTGAAAATCATCTCTAATGTAGATCCTATGTGTGCAAACCTTAGGATCTAGTCCTTTCACATCATGACAGACCCATGTAAATGTTGTTGATGAGACCTCGGTAAGTTTTCCAATATCAACTATTGTCCTTCACTCAACTTACTGTTAATATTCAAATATTTTCCTTTTGACACTTGTACTTGTGTAGTTAACTCTATCATAGATGTTTCATTAACACATGGTACATTGAGTTCATATGGTAGCATTGTGTGGAACATGCCTATTACTATAGGAAGTTTATTGTAGGTAGAGTGGCTACGGGAAGAGTGGCTGCAAAAATTTTATCTTCAGGAAAAGTGGTTGTAGGAAGAGTGGGCAAAGCAAGTGAAAGTTTCTTCATGAGATGAGAGGATGATGCTTCTTCTACTTCACAATGGTTCTGAATTATGTTGGACAACACTTCATCTTCATCTTGAAGCTGTAGGAGAGGACTTCTACCTAACATCATAAGTTGTGCCACAGAGTTAACTTCCTTGGCCTCTTGACCAACATGTGGCCATACAAGATTATCCTCATCATGGGATGGTTGAGTAGGAGGATAAAGAGCAAGATTTTTGGTGTTTATTCCATCAAAAATAGTCATGTTACTTGACCAACATACAATATAAGCATCTTTTTTTGCTAACCATGGTCTTCCAAGAATGATAGGATATTCGCCTAGTATAGCTTTAGGAGAAACAATCATGATGTCCGCTGGGTACTCCCAAGATTTTAGAACCACCGCAAGTTCCTCTACTATACCATCAGGCTTCATAGTAGAACTATCAGCAAGTTGCAAGACAGTAGGAGTAGATCTCATGCTTGCAATGTTTACTTGTTGTAGGATGTCCTTAGTCATCAGATTTATTGTTGCTCCCAAATCAATCAGAGCATTATTTATTTGGATCATGTTTATATCAACTACTACCACAGGACTACCTAGATCATTGTACTTGGGGATACTCACTTCCCCAGGCATGATGTCAGCTAGTTGTCCCACCACATGAACTGTAGTTGGGTCTTTCTTTTTTTTTCCTAGCTTCTTGAGGCATGTATCCTAGATTAATTTTCCATATATAGGAACATCTTTTATGGCCTGAAATAGGGTTATCTAAACACATATGTGTTTCTACTAATCTAAGATGTCAAAATTTGTATCTTGTTTGTCTTCCTTGTGCTTGGAAATTTCCAATATTTGGGGGAATGGTGGTTCTTGTGTAGTCAGCTTGACTGGAACTAGTTCAGAATTTTTAGGTGCATTTGGCTAAATGGGATCATTCAAAGGTTCCTCTTCCTCTTCCACAAGTAGCTCAGTGATAATGGGTGTGGAAGGAGTTGGTAAAGTATTTTTTGAATGCAAATGGATGTCACTCAGACTCAACACATGCAAGAAATTGATTTGGATAAGCAGAGTATGCTAGTTGTTATTGCGGTTTGTTATTTGGGTTAGGTGTGGGTTGAGCTAGTAACTGAGTAGGTTTAGGTGCATTTGAGCCTGAATTAGCAGGAGGAGTCATTATAGCAGGTTTTTGGGGTTGAGAAGGTCTGCATGTAACTAGTTGTCTAGTTTGGCCATTGTTGTCCTCTCCATTGAGATGTTTGTTGCTAGTTTCCTGGAGGTGGCTACCAAGGTCCTTGAAACTGCTACCAATTCCCCTAAAGTTACTGCCATTGGGGTGAGTAATTTTGATAATTGGACCAAGTATTTGGAGGGTTACCCCATGATTGTGGTGGATATCCTCCATAGTTGGATGAATATGGAGGCTTTCCTTGGTTACCAGAAGAATAAGAATTAAAATATGGCTTAGCTAAAAATAGTGGATTTGGTGGCATACCTTGTCTTAGAGCCCATGGCTTTCTTTGTGCAACAAAGTAGACTTGATCTTCCTCAGTCTGAATTGGTTTGAACTCAAGTGGAATCTTCTTGCTGTCAATGTTAGCTACCATCTTACATCTGTAGTCCCTCTTCTTTTTTCTGCAATGAGGGAAATGTTTTGTTAGCATTTCCTCTACCTCCTCATGTTTCTTCTTGTCCTAAAGTGTATCCAGTTGAGTAGATAGATTGTTTATAATATCCTGCTTGAAATCTATCAACAAATGAGTAATCTCCATCCTTGAAACTCCACTGGTGGATGACTTACCCATAGAGGATTGGTAAGCTCTCCCTTTCTTTGAAGCTTCCCTAGAGTAGTTTTGACATATTTTCTTGATATCTTCCCAAGGAACTTGGGTGATATCTCCTCCTACCATCAGGTCCAAGGATTCAATGCAACTCTCATTGATTCCTCTTAGGAAAAGCAACTTTTGTGATTCTTCATTGAGTGTATGGTGTGGAGATTTCTATAGGAAAAACAAAAACCTTGAAATGTAATCCTCCAAGCTCTCATCTTCCTTCTACAACATCCTAAAGATATCATCTCCTCTCATATCACTGCCCCTACAATATTCCTTGTACTTATTAGGAACTTTGTCTTCGTGTCCTCCCAAGTCTCCGCAGTATTTCTGCCTAGGCTCATAAACCATCTTAGTGCAGCTTCTTTCAGAGTGATAGGAAATAGCTTAAGCCTATGAGCATTAGTGGTATAGTCATAATTCCTATAGAGTATGTCAAACTCAAACAAGAAGGTATCAGGGTCTTCTATAATAGGTCTATAGAACTTAGGAAGTGTTGAAGCAAGTATATTTCTTATGTTGTCAAATCCATTTTGATGAGCAATGGGGAAAGGAAAAGCTAGTTGGTTAGGTTTGTTTCTATTTGCATCACCCATGTCTTCTTGATGGATTTCCAGAGCAAAGGGGTTGTTAATATGGTTTTGATCTTCATTGGAAACTTCAAAACTAGTCAGATCAAGAAATGTGTCAACAAAAGGAAATGGTTCTTCTTCTTTGTTTTTGGGAAGATTTGGAAGCTCTACTAGCTAGAATGGATTAGGATTATTGGGAAGGAATATCCCATAAGCATCTCTTCTCCTCCCTCTATGCATGTGGTATCAACTCATCATCAAACAACTCACACAAAGAATGAGAAAAATAATAGTGGATCATTACTTTCCTAAGTGATTGGTATTCTAAGAACAAACTCATAAATGCTACAGTAGGCAAAACTATAAATGACTCCAAAAACTTCCTAGTTTGACACCATCCCCAGCAATGACGCCAAAAATGTTGGCCTCCTACAATGATTCAATAACTAATCCTTTACAGCCATGATTTAGAGATTGGACATCTAACCTGAATAGCTATCTCAATCATCATGAAGGCGCATTTAACTTGTCAACCCAGGAATGTGAACTTGAAATGGGTTAGCACAGTATGTGCACTAGGAACTCAAAGTAGCCATCTTCATTCTACAATTAAGAAAAATGTAATACTAAAATAAAATTGCTTGGAAAGGAATTAAACAAAGGCTGAACATCAATCAACAACTATACTAAGCTAAAATGCATGAAAAGAATGAAGATATGAGTGAACAAACAAGAAACTACTATGTCTACTTTGGCTGCAGGAATAGTCACAAAATGAAATTCTAGTGGCTACAAGAACAATCAATGCCATATTTTGAACTAAGTACTGAGCAAGAAATAATAACTAACTAAACTATTCTAAAGGACAGATTACTCATCAAGTGGGCCCCCTTGAATGAGTATCCTTAGAAACTAAGATAAACTCAAATGCTCAAACTTAGTATGTCCTTTTATTCATTGGGAAATGTGAATAAAAAATAGTAGCATGACTGTATTAAAAATGAAAATGCTAGTACATCATCATCAGATTGTGTGATAACAACAACATTATCAACAACCCTCTAAGAAGAAGGATATGATCCTTATTTATACTATCAGCTAAGCAAGGCGATCAACTCCCACTAACTAAGAGGAGGCCATTTAGGGAAAACAGGGAAAAGAATGAAAGGACAGTTACGCCTGTAGGGAATTTGGTCAGACATGGATGTCGAAACATGAATTCAAAACTACAGTAATGCCCACATTTTCTCAACATCATCAATGCAAGTCAGTTACATGTGACTATCATGGGGAATCTTTTGTTGTCATCCTCTAGTTGACCCTTTGAACAATTCCTCTGCATGACCAACTGGCAGTTGCCTTTCTCAACTTAGCATCCTCAAATTATATCTACATGGAAATTTCAGTATGCATAATAATTGCACATCTATAATCACCTTAAAGAAAATTCATCAACCACATGCAAAATCAATATACATAATTCACATAATATGTCAATGTCATTAAAACTTGCAAAGATAGGATTAAACCCAATATCAATGGTTTGAGGGAAACATTATGAAAATACCAACACATAATCATCAAAGTCCATGAAAAATTCCACAAATAAACTATAGATTCTACACAAAATTGGACCAAAAACTAGGCTCATCACCATGCAATTCCTAAAAATGTGCATTTTTGCAACTTTAGGCAATTTTAGCAATTTTTTACATTTTTTGAACAACTTCTTACAAATATTGCATTAACATACCTCAAGACTCCTAATTACATTCTAAATGGTCCCATTAGACCTTATTTATGACAAATAACTCAAATCTTCTTAGAATCCACCAGTATTGTGTACACTTTACATGTATTCAAGTGTATACTTTACAACTTGTGTGTATACTTTGTCACTTATGAGTATTCCAATGTATACTTTACGACCTAGATGTTTTAATGTGTATAATTTGTATTCATGTGTGTAGTTCATGGCTTAAGTGTATTTGAGTATTCTAATGTATAATTTACAACCTACGTGTTTTAATTTGTATACTTTGTATTCATGTGTTTAGTTCATAACTTAAGTGTATTGAGTAAATGAATCACTTTTTCACTTACTCGTGAGGAACAAAATGAACCCTAAACCCCTTAGTACCTATACATCGCATCCATCTGACCATTTTTCCATCAACTGAAAACTCATCACCATAAGAAAATGCCTTAGAGATATCAAAAACAAAGATAGGTTATTGTAGAGGGTTCCAACATGATCCCATAGCCTCAGACGAAGATTCTGTAAGCATAATGGTTTTTGAGAAATAGCCCTTCAAAGATTGTTTCCTTCTAGCACTCTAGACTCTTAAGGTAAATCATCGGTCCAATGTAGCTCGAAGTGATTCGACATATTTAGGTGCAAATGAGGATCATCCCTAGCATAAACATACCCATCCATATGTGTTGGAACAATTTGTTTGGTTGTACGAGTTGCAGAACAAAATTTGCACCACTTTGCAACTTTAAACTACTTGCATTTGACAACTTTTCCCTCAACTGAAAACCCATCACCACAAGAAAATGCCTCCAAGATAGGAAAAAAAAAGAGAGGTTGTTGTAGAGGGTCCCAAAACAATCTCATAGCCTTAGAAGAAGAGTTTGTAAGCATCATGGTTTCCAAGAAATAGCCCTTCAAAGATTGTTTCCTTTTAGTACTTTGGACTCTTAAGGGAAATTGCTGGTCCAAAGTAGCTCAGAGTGATTCAACATATTTGGGTACAAAAGAGGACCATCCCTAGTGTAAACATACCCATCCGAACGTTCTCGAATAGTCTATTTGGTCGTATGGGTTGCAGAATGAAAGTTTCACCACTTTGCAACTTTACACTGCTTTCATTTGACAACTTTTCCTCAACTAAAAATGCATCACCACAAGAAAACGCCTCTAAGATAGAAAAAACTGAGAGAGGTTATTATAGAGGGTCTCAAAATGATCCCATAGCCTTAGAGATAGAGTTTGTAAGCATCATGTTTTCCAAGAAATATCCCTTCAAAGATTGTTGTCTTTTAGCACTTTGAACTCTTAAAAGAAAATCGTTGGTCCAATGTAACTCAGAGTGATTCATTGTATTTGGGTGTAAAAGAGGACTATCCCTTGTGTAAATGTACCCATCCAAATGTGTTGTAATGGTTCATTTGTTCGTACAAGTTGCAGAACGAAAGTTGCACCGCTATGCAACTTTAAACTGCTTGTAATTGACAACTTTTCCCTCAATTGAAAACTTGTCACCACTGGGAAAACACCTCCGAAATAGCAAAAACTGAGAGAGATTATTGTAGAGGGTTCCAAAAAAAATTTGTAGCCTTAGATGAAGATTCTATAAGTGTCACAATTTCTAAGAAATAGCCCTTCAAAGATTGCTACGTTTTAGCACTTTGAAATCTTAAAGGAAATTGTTGGTCCAATGTAGCTCAAAGTGATTCGGTGTATTTGGGTGCAAGAAAGGACCATCCCTAGTGTAAACTTACCCATCTAGATTTGTTGGAATAGTCCATTTGGTCGTACAAGTTGCAGAATGAAAGTTGCACCACTTTGAAACTTTACACTACTTGCATTTGACAACTTTTTCTTCAACTAAAAACTCGTCACCATGGGAAAACACTTCCGAGATAGAAAAAACTGAGAGATATTATTGTATAGGGTCCCAACACGATCTCATAGCCTTAGAAGAAAAGTCTGTAAGCATCATGGTTTTTGAGAAATAGCCCTTCAAAGATTTCTATCTTTTAGCACTTTGGACTCTTAAGGGAAATCGTCAGTCCAATGTAGCTCAGAGTGATTCAGTTTATTTGAGTACAAAAAAGGACCATCCCTAGCATAAACCTACCCATCTAGATGTATTGGAATAGTATGTTTGGTTTTACAAGTTGTAGAACGAAAGTTGTACCACTTTGTAACTTTAAACTGCTTGCATTTGACAACTTTTCCCTCAACTGAAAACTCGTCACCACGGGAAAACACCTCCGAGATAGGATAATCCAAGAGAGGTTATTGTAGAGGGGCCCAACATGATCTCATAGCCTTAGACAAAAAAATTTGTATGCATCACAGTTTCTAAGTAACAACCTGTCAAAGTTTGCTTACCTTTTGGACTTTTGGCTCTTAAGGGATTTCACTGGTTGAACGTAGCTCAGATTGCTTCGGCCTATTTGGGTGAGAAAGGGGACCATACCTAACCTAAAAATACCCATCCAGATCTATTGGAAAGGTCAGTTTGGCAGTACGACTTGCAGAAAAAAACAACTTTGAGACTACTAGTGGTATAATTACCATAACTTATTCAAATATCCATGAAATTTGACCAAACCAAAGGAATTTGAAAGCTAACTCAATTATCTAACCATACCACACATTTGAAAATCATAATAAGGTAGTACAAACTATAAAAAAGAAAAAGAGCAACACAGGACATTAGAAAATCACAAAAATCTTCTTCCTCAAAGATGCAAATTCTTATTTTCAACTTCTCCAACCCTAAGGTCATGTTTACAAGATTTATTTATGCCCTTACAAGTAGTTTTCAGCCTCCAACTGAACTCCAATGCTGATTTTCATGCAAAAAAATCCATGAGACCATAGCTTGTTGCTTACTATTATGCTTTGATAAATTTTTTCCAAGCATCCACAATTTGTTCGAAAGTACTTGTTTTAGGCTTTTATCCATAGCAGCAAGGAAAAGAACTATTTAATAAAATGATTTTATCGACATGTATGAAAAATGTGGTAGCATAGACAAGGAAGTGTACTATTTGAAAAAATGCCTACAAGAAATGTTGTCTCATGGTGATATAATGGCATGACGAATGCCATGACAAGCAAATTGCTATGGATTTTCATGACATTCCACCACCATGAGATTGCATTTGTTTGAGGCAATTTTACAACCAGTTCACTACCTTGTCTATGCTATTGCTTACTATTATGCTTTGATAAATTTTTTCCAAGCATCCATAGCTTGTTCAAAATCACTTGTTTGAGGATTTTAGCCATAGCAGCAAGGCAATGAACTATTTGATAAAATGCTTTGGTAGACATGTATGAAAAATGTGGTAGCATAGACAAAATTTTGAAAAAAATGCCTCAAAGAAATGTGGTCTCATGGTGATGGAATGCCATAACGAATGCCATGAAAAGCAAATTTCTATGGATTGTCATGGCATTCCATCACCATGAGACCTCATTTCTTTGAGGAATTTTTTCAAACAATTCATTTTCTTGTCTATGTTATGCTTACTATTATGATTTTATAGAACTTTTCCAAGCATCCATAGCTTGTTCGAAAGCACCTATTTTAGACTTTTAGCCATAGCAGCAAGGCAATGAATTGTTTGATAAAATTATTTGGTAGACATGTATGAATAATTTGGTAGAATAGATAAGGTAGTGAACTATTTGAAAAAATGCCTCAAAGAAATGTGGTCTCATGCTGATGGAATTCCATGACAAGCACATTGAGACCACATTTCTTTGAGGCATTTTTTTGAATAGTTCACTGCCTTGTCTATACTATTGCTTATTATTATGCTTTGATAGATATTTTCCAAGCATCCATAGCTTGTTTGAAAGAACCCGATTTAGGATTTTAGCCATAGCAATAAGGCAGTGAACTATTTGATAAAATGCTTTGGTATACATGTATGAAAAATGCGGTAGCATATACAAGGCTTGATGAGTTGTTTGAAAAAATGTGGTCTCATGGAGATGGAATACCATGACAATCCATAGCAATTTTCTTTTCATGGAATTCCATCACCATGAGACCACATTTCTTTGAGGCATTTTTTAAAAACAGTTCATTTCCTTGTCTATGTTATTGCTTACTATTATGCTTTGATAGATTTTTTCCAAGCATCCATAGCTTGTTCGAAAGCCCCTGTTTTAGGCTTTTAGCCATAGTAGCAAGGAAATGAAATGTTTGATAAAATTCTTTGATAGACATGTATGAAAAATTTGGTAGCATAGACAAGGCAGTGAACAATTTGAAAAAATGCCTAAAAAAAATGAGGTCTCATGGTGATGGAATGCCATGACAATCAACAAGGTAGTCAATTGTTTGAAAAAATTTCTCAAAGATATGAGGTCGGATGGTGATGGAATGCCATGAAAATCAAAATTTATTTTGATTGTCATTGCATTCCATCACCATGAGACCTCATTTCTTTGAGGCATTTTTTTAAATAGTTCAATGCCTTGTCTATGTTATTGCTTACTACTATGTTTTGATAGAAATTTTCTAAGCATCCATAGCTTGTTTGAAAGCATCTATTTTAGCCTTTTAGCCATAGAAACAAGGTAGTGAATTTTTTGATAAAATTCTTTAGTAGACATGTATGAAAAATGTGGTAGCATAGACAAGGCAATGAACTGTTTGAAAAACTGCCTCAAAGAAATGTGGTCTCATGGTGATGGAATGCCATGACAAGCATATTGAGACCATATTTCTTTGAGGAATTTTTTTGAATAGTTCACTACCTTTTCTATGTTATTTCTTATTATTATGATTTGATAGGTATTTTCCAAGCATGCATAGCTTGTTTGAAAGCACCTTTTTTAAGCTTTTAGCCATAGCAGCAAGGCAGTGATTTGTTTCATAAAATGCTTTGGTAGACATGTATGAAAAATGTGGTAGCATATAAAAGGAAATGAACTATTTGAAAAATGCCTCAAAAAAATGTGGTCTCATGGTGATGGAATTCCATGACAATATTTATCAATTTTCTTGTCATGGCATTCCATCACCATGAGACCACATTTCTTTGAGGCATTTTTTTTAAATAGTTCATTTCCTTGTCTATGTTATTGCTTACTATTATGCTTTGATAGATTTTTTCCAAGCATCCATAGCTTGTTTGAAAGAACTTGTTTTTAAGCTATTAGCCATAGAAGAAAGGAAATTAAATGTTTGATATAATGCTTTGATAGACATGTATGAAAAATGTGGTAGCATAGACAAGGTAGTGAACTGTTTGAAAAATGCCTCAAAGAAATGAGGTCTCATGGTGATGGAATGTGGTGCAAGAGCACCAAGATAGTTGAATAATAAGGTCTTGTTGGAATATAAGTTGATTTGAGTCATTGATCATAAATAAGGTCTAATTGGTCCATTTAGAATGTAATTGAGAGTCTTAAGGTCTATTTGTGTAGTTTTTGCAAAAGTTCAAAAAAGATGTAAAATTGTAAAATTGCCAAAAAGTTGCAAAATGCACTATTTTTAGGAATTTCATAGGTCAAGGTAGTTTAAGGCTGGAGTAAGGCCATGATGGGCCATAATCTATTATTTTTAGATTATTTGGGTTTAGTGGAGTCATTGGTGAAAAAAATTCCAAACATGCAAAATCATGCATTGGTTGCATGTTCTAGTTTAGGAAGAAATGGGGTCTTCATTATGTATACGTTGAAAGTAGTGGGTTTTTGCATGTAGAAGTTGTTGATGCCTTCTTAAAAGGCTTGTAATTTTATTTTTTAATAGAGACTTGAATAATATAAAAAAAACTGGAATACTAAACTCTACTTTTTCTCTAAAATTTTGTATTTTCCATAAAAATCAGCACTATTTCAATCTTGTACAAAGCCGTACAACTTCTATTTTCTCAAAATTCATTGGGATATTGTGGAGGACTGATCTAAGGTTGATTTTAATTCATTATTTGGTAGGTTCATCACTTTCAAAGATTCTAAGAGCTAGTTTTCTTCTTGCAGATTTGTACCCCTAAAATAAGGATTTCAAGGCCTTAATGAAAAAATGGCCATTCCATCTATTGTATGAATTGTAGCTCTATGGAATGGCCATGTTAGATATTAATAGGTCTTAAAATTTGTCTTGGTAAGTTTGAAAGAGCTGGGAAGGTCTGGAAGTGAGTTGGTGCACTTGTCATGCATGTCAAAAATGAGTGGTTTTAGGTGAAATATGATGGTTTTAGTAAGTGAATGTCTATGAAACTTGGGGGCAGAAAATTTTAAGGTTAGATTAAGTTTTTTTGTAGGATTAAATAGTCGTTTTTGAAGAGTTTTTAGAGAGTGGGAAGCTTGGGAACATTGTTTTCCATAAAAACATCATGAAAATGGCTCAAAATGAGGGTTTAGTGAAATAGTGTCTTGGGAAGCATATCTTCCAAAAAAATAATTGTGTATTTGGTGGTTTTGGTGACTAGTTAATGCCCCCCCATCAAAATTTCAGTTGGGGAAGATTTTAAACATGAGTCTCTTTGTAAAATGGGCCTATTTGGGGTCTAGGACAACGGTAGAGTGCTATTTTGAATCTTGTGTTTCAAAGAAACTTATTGAAGCTTTGTAGTATGTTGGTGTTGGGAAAAAAGAGTATTTGAAAATTTAAAGGGTCGGTTGGTTGAGTTAGTCCTTGGTGTGAAAAGTGAGAAAAATAGGTCTGCAAACCTACTAGAAAGAGTAGCCAGTTGTAGTGAAGTGCACCCTAAGTTGGGTTGTGAACCAAGTTGTTGTTTGAATCCTCTTTAGTTGTGTTTGAGTTGATTAAAAATCACTTGTATCTTGCATCATAATGCCATTAAAATCAACAAGGCAGTGAACTATTTGAAAAAATGCCTCAAAGAAATGAGGTCTCATGGTGATGGAATGCCATGACAATCAAAATTGCTTTCGATTGTCATGGCATTCCATCACCATGAAACCTCATTTCTTTGAGGAATTTTTTCAAATAATTTGTTGCCTTGTCTATGAGCTATTGCTTCCTATTATGCTTTGATAGAATTTTTTCAAGCATCCATAGTGATGCAGGAGCATCCTTGGTTCTTTGCAATCTGGGATCAACCAAAAATATTTTCTTTTAGTTCTTGTTTAGTTCAAGTTGGTTGATTCATCATCTATGCTCACTAGACCCTACAAATCTATGTTTGCATCATGTACATGTTCATTTTCCTTATTCTAAGATTTCAAAGCGATTGGATCTTTTTCCAGCAAGTTATCACTTTCAAATTAAGTGACATTTTCTAGAACAAGGCACTGAAATAATTTCAAGCCTAACGGCTAATTCTGTCTCTTGCGGATCCTTCCCATAACTTGTTGATCTTTGCAGTGTGATTCGAATTGTTCCTTGGAGAGTCGACGACCTTCATTTGGGTCCACACTTCATCTTTTGTACCTGCTGAGGAGAAATTCAAAATTGAAAGATGACCTTGTGCGTACACGTTACATTTTCTTTCATCAAAGATTGTAACAATCTTTGGCCGACGCGGAGGATTCTAGATCCCTGGATATGATATAAATAATTGTAATTGATCATTAGGAAAGTAGTAGTTTTAGTAGTAGATTGGTATGATGCAATATTTCTACTCATATTAAGGAGCATATAGGAAGAATATATTTTTGAGCATGTAGTATGAGTCCTGTGAGCCTGAATCTGTAAACCTAGATGTTGTCAAGTGAATGTAATTGAGAATTTTGATAATAAGAATGATTAAATCTAAATTTGTATCCATGTTTCATGTTACTTCCATTGTGTGAATCTTGTTGCACGATTTGGAATTTTCTCCTTGAGGACCCTCCTACCATGACTAAGCTAGATAGTATCAGAGTGAGATTCATTATGTGATAGATCATCAAATTTTATGGAGTCCTATTGAAGATTTGTTGTAGGGTGGTGGACTGAGGATCCAACCTACAACTACAGAGGACTTGTGTAAAGATGGTAGGAAGAAGAAATGGTAGAGGAAATGGAGTGCATGGAAATGAAGACCTTGCTATAATGGATATCTTGAGAAGAATTTCTGCTAGATTAGATGCATTTGAAATGGCCTAGAGGAGAGGTCAACCAATTGATGATGCAAGTGATGAAGAAGTAGAAGAACATGAAGAAAGAGAAAGAGGAAATCAACCTGGCCTTGATCAGGAAGAAGAAAGGTTCATAAGAGCCTTAACTAGGGTAAATACCTGACCTCATTTCAATCCATCATATTATAGTGGTAAGTTGGATTCAAATGAATTGTTGGATTGGATAATAGAGATGGAGAAGTACTTTGATTTTGAAGGTACCATCAAAGATAAGAAGGTGAAATTTTCTTATACAAAATTGAAAGGAAATGCATCCCTTTGGTGGGAACACTTGCAGACAGATAAGAAGAGAAGAGGAAAGGAGAAGATAAAATCATGGGATCAAATGGTGAATAAGCTGAAGACAAAGTTTATGCCTACAGACTATCAGATCAACTTGTTCTGAAAGTTGTAGAATTTGAAGTAGAAGGAGTTGAATGAGATAGAGTATACCGAGGAGTTCTACAAGTTGAATATCAAATCCGAACATTCGGAGGATGAGATCAAGCAAAAATCTAGATATGTGAATGGCTTGAGGTCGTCTATATAGGATGAAATCAGTTTGATTAAATTGTAGAGTGTGGAAGAGGCATATCAATGTTCCCTTAGAGCATAAGAGAAGTTGAATAAAAAACATGAGTAGAGACAGAGAGGAAGAGGTGGAAGATTTTAGAGAGGAAGAACTTTGACTGGAGGAGGAAGAGGATATTTTGCATATCTGAATAAAGACAAAGAAGTTAGTAAGAATGATAATTTGTACTAGAGAGATGATGGAAACTCTTACTGAAGAGGAGGATATGGTGGTTACCAGAATGAAGGTTATAGAAGAGATGATAAAGGACAAGAGAAAAGAGTATTCAAGAGAACTTGTTTTAAGTGTGGTGGAAAAGGACATAGAGCATTTGAATGAAATTAGGTAGAGACAAGCAAAAAGACAGAGAATAGCATAAGCACAGTATTTGTTGAGGAGGATCATGTTGGATCATCTAATAAACCATAAGAGTGGGGGTGTTGGTTAACAAAAGAGTATTGTATCAAAGTGAGATGGAGCAAGAATCGTTGTAGAGAAAGAGCTTGTTTCAAACTAGATGCAAGGTAGCTAGTAAATGTTACAAAGTGATTGTTGATAGTGGAAGCTCTGAGAACTTGGTTTTTGAAGAAATGGTGACCAAATTGAAGCTGGAAAGATTGAAAAACCCAAAGCCCTATCATATAGCATGGATTCAAGATTAGCATAAGATATTGGTAAGTGAACAATGTTTGGTGAAATTGAAGATAGGAAATTATCACAATAAAGTTTTGTGTGATATCATTCCTATGGATGTATGCCATGTTTTTTTGGGAATGCCTTGGCAGTATGATAGACAAGATATTCATGATGGAAAGAACACATATACTATTTTTGGTAATGGGATGAAGCAGACCTTGTTTCCATTGGAGGATGTTCCTAAAGTTGAGATTTTCACGAATGCTTGAATTTTTTTGGTTGATGGAAGGAGATTTCTAGATGGACTGAGACATGAGAACATGTGTTATGCCTTGGTTCCTAAGAAGGATGAAGACTTGAAGCATGTAGAAGAAAAACCAAAAGAAATAAAGGAGTTGCTAGTAGAATATGAAGAAATCATTTCAGATAATGTACCTGATGGATTTCCACCTAGGAGGAGTATTAGTCATTGCATGGATTTGATTCATGGAGCTAGTTTTCCTAATAAAGTATCACATTGGATGACACCTGCAAATAATGAAGAGTTGAATAGACAAGTGAAAGAATTGTTGAAGAAGGGTTTGATCAGAGAAATCTTAAGTCCTTGTGCTAGCACCTAAGAAGGATGTAGAATGGAGGATTTGTACAAACTCTAGAGCCATAAACAAAATCATAGTGAAGTATAGATTTCCTTTTCCTGAGATGGATGACATTATGGATTGTTTGAGTGGAGATAAATACTTTACAAAGATAGATTTTAAGAGTGGATACCATCATATCCAAATCAAAGAAGGGGATGAGTGGAAGACAACATTCAAGACAAATGAAGGATTATATCAGTGGTTGGTGATGTCTTTTGGACTAATGAATGCACCGAGTACTTTCATGAGATTGATGAATGAAGTGTTGAAGAGGTTCTTGGGTAAGTTTTTTATTGTATATTTGGATGACATCTTGATTTTTAGTGAGACTAGAGAAGAGCATTTGTTACATATAAGACAATTTTTGCATAGGTTGAGAGAAGAGCAGTTGTTGATAAACATTAAGAAGTGTAGTTTCATGATGGAGGAATTGGTATATCGAGGATTTGTGATATCTATGGATGGATTGAAGATGGATCCTGAGAAGGTAAGAGAAATTGTTGAATAGCCTACACCAGAATTATTGGAGAGGTAAAATCATTTCATGGATTGGCTAGTTTCTACCAAAATTTCATTAGGAATTTTAGTTCTATTTGCAACCCTATGATAAAAATAATGAGGGGAGATAAGAAGGATTTTAGGTGGAAATCTAGAGAAAATAGAAGTTTTGAATTGTTGAAGAAGAAAGTCATAAAGAAACTAGTATTGGCATTACTGTATTTCAATAAGGTATTTCAAGTAGATTGTGATGTAAGTGGAAATACAATTGAAGCAGTATTGGGTCAAGAAGGGATACCAGTAACTTATTTCAGTGAAAAATTTAATGATGCTAGGAGGAGATATTTAGTGTATGACAAGGAGTTTTATGCTATAGTTCAAGCCTCGAAGAAGTGGAGACATTACTTGTTTCCTAAGGAATTTGTGTTGTATATAGATCATCAAGCATTGTAGTATTTCAATAGTCAAGGTAAGCTAAATCAAAGACACATGAGATGGGTGTAATTCTTGCAGAGTTATAATTTTTTTTTGAAACATAGGAGTGGAAGGTAAAATAGATTTGTTGATGCTTTGAGTAGGAGAAGAAATTTTTTCACAAAGATGAGAGTAGAGGTATTAGGCTTTGATGAGTTGAACTTGTATGAGGAAGACCCAGATTTTGCAGAACCTTGGAGAGCTTGTAAAGAACCAATCTTGGATGTTAGGATTCAATGGTTGGATTATTTCATGTAGGAGGATATGTTGTTTAGAGGAAATTAGATGTGTATACCCTGGATTTCAATGAGATAAAATATGATAAAATAAAAGCATAGTGGAGGATTGGCGGGACACTTTGGAGTTGATAAGACAGTAGCTTTGGTAAGTGAGAACTACTTTGGCTATAGATTCATAGGGATGTTACCTAGGAAATTTATGCAGAGTTATAGAATTTGTCAAGTTACAAAAGGAAGTAGTCATAATGTTAGATTGTATAAGCCTTTGACAGTTTCAGAGAGACCTTGGGAAGACATAAGCATGGATTTCATACTTGAATTGCCAAAGACACAGGGAGGTAGTGATTCTATATTTGTGGTGGTGGATAGATTTTCTAAAATGGCACATTTCATACCTTGTAAGAAGATGACAGATGCAACTTACATGTAGTAGACTTTTTTTTCAAGGAAGTGGTCAAATTGCATGGATTACCTAGGAGTATTGTTTCAGACCGAGATACTAAGTTTGTTGGTTACTTTTGGAGGAAACTTTGGAAGAAGTTAAGGAAAAATTTAAAGTTTAGATCTACTTTTCACCCACAGACTGATGGATAGATTGAAGTAGTAAATATGAGTTTGGGGAATTTGCTAATATTTTTGGTTGGAGAGAAGATTGAAAGTTGGGATTTATCCCTTGCACAAGCAGAGTTTGATTACAATAATTCAATGAATAGGAGTATTGGAAAGACACCTTTTGAAATTGTTATTGGAGTTGATCCTAGAGGAGTATCAAAGATAAGAGAATCAATAATGAGGAAAAAAGAAGTGAAAAACTAGAAGAATTTGTAGAACATATGAAGGTAGTGCAATATTAGGTCAAGAAGCATTTGGAAGACATGAACAACAAATATAAGGAGAAATCAAATGAGAGAAGGAGACATAAGGAATTCAAAGTTGGAGATGAAGTGATGGTGTATTTGAGAAGAGAAATATTTCTAGTTGGCACATACAATAAGTTGAAGATGAGGAAGTTTAGAGCTTATATGATTTTAAAGAAGTTTGATTCGAGAAATGCATATGAAGTGGAGTTACTGGATGGCATGAGTATATCACCTATATTTAACATTGTAGATCTACATCAGTACCATGAAGTAGAATTCAGTGAAGACAGTAAAGTAGAATTGGAGAATTAGTTTCCTAAACAATAATCAGATGAGATAGAAGATATTTTGGATGTTAAAGATAAGAGGAAGATGTGTGGAAGATAGTATAGAGAATGTCTTGTGAAATGGAAAGGCAGACCAGTGGAAGATTCTTCTTGGATTTCTCAAGTTGAGATAGATCGTATTGGTTTTCCTTTAGCCCCAACAAAGTGAGGGACTCACTTTTCAAATAACCTTGGATGTTTGATGCCAGAGCATCCTTGGTTCTTTGCAATCCTGCATCAACCAAAAATATTTTCTTTTAGTTCTTGTTCAGTTCAAGTTGGAGGATTCATCATCTGTGCTCACCTGACCCTATGGATCTATGTTTTCATTATGGACATGTTCATTTTTCTTATTCCAAGATTTCAAAGCGATTGGATCTTTTTTTGAAAAGTTATCACTTCCGAATTAAGTGACATTTTCTAGAATAGGGCACCAGAATAATTTCAAGCCTAACAGCTAATTTTGTCTCTTATGGATCCTTTCTGTAACTTGTGGATCTTTGAAACATTATTTGAATTGTTCCTTGGAGTGTCGTCAACCTTCATTTTGGTCCACACTTCATCTTTTTCTCCCGTCGAGGAGAAATTCAAATTTGAAGGTTGGCCTTGCATGCACACATTACATTTTCTTTCATCAGAGATTGTAACAATATTTGGCTAACACAGAGGATTCTAGATCCTTAGATATGATATAAATAATTGTAATTGATCATTAGGAAAGTAGTATTTTTATTGGTAGATTAGTATGATGTAATATTTTTTCTCATATTAAGGAGCATATAAGAAGAATGTATTTTTGACTATGTTGTATGAGGCTTGTGAGCCTGAATCTATAAACCTAGATGTTGTTGGGTGAACGTAATTGAGTTTTCTGATAATAAGAATGATTGAATCTACATTTGCCTCCATATTTCATGTTGCTTCCATTATGTAACTATTGTTGCATGGTCTAGACTGTTCTCTTTGAGGACCCTCCTACTGTGGCTGTGCCACATAGCTTGTGTTGAAAGCACCTGTTTTAGGCTTTTAGCCATAGCAACAAACCAATGAACTGTTTGATAAAAATCTTTAGTAGACATGTATGAAAAATGTGATAGCATAGACAAGGCAATGAATTGTTTAAAAAAATGCCTCAAAGAAATGTGGTCTCATAAAATGCCATGACAAGAAAATGCAATTGACAGTTGCTCCTAGTTATTAGTTATGCAATGTGAAGTAATTGCGTAATTGCTTAGGTTGACTTTGTATAAACTATATTGTAATTGAAATTTTTTCATCTATCAACATCTAGTTGTTAGTTATGCAATGTGAAGTAATTCTTTGAGTTTGAAAGATGTTCAATGCAATGTAATTAGTGATATAAATATAAACTACAAAAATCTATTTTTTACAATTCATTAGTTAACTCTTTATTTTATTTGCTCTCTATATCTCTATGCTATGGAAATTCATTTCAACTTCAAAATAAAAAGTTTTTATCTTCTGTTCTACATTTTTTTTTAAATCTTATACTTTTGGTTTGCCAAATTTTTCCCCAAAATATTTTTGCTGCTATGGTTTAAACTATATAATATAACCATAATATAACTAAACAATATATGATATAATTTAACTAGATTATTCATTATTTTTATTGTGAACTATATAATATAACCATTATTTTTTATGCTTTTGTACATTGATATTTAACCATTGCTCAAAATTAATTTTTTTAAGAGTTTAAATATGCACATGAGGAACAAATTATTTCAATTGTCAAATTTTATATATGGGTATGTACAGGAGGATAAAATGGGCCCTTAAGTGGTGATAAAATTCAGAAAAATTAGAGTTAGGCAACTTAACGTAAAAATTTGAATAAGTTATCTATATTATTTCAAAAATATGTAAGAATATAGAATTTGTAGAAAGTTGAATATAGTTTCTAAACTATTAGATTTTTTTTTTTTTAAAATTATTTAGTGAAAATTTG
>VDFB02271465.1:0-127062 GCA_007258455.2 Sequoia sempervirens | reverse complement strand
TTCTAAAAATTAGGAGAAACAACCCACAACCAACTGTTGGTTCTACGCCATGCCCTCAAAAAATATTTGGACTTCTTCCAACTAGAAAACGAGAAAACCCCTAACCTTCCTCTTGTTACGTGGCTCAATAGACACAAGGAAATGAAAATTCTCCTTTTCATTGTTTGGCACCCAAAAAAAATTAAACAAAATTCTCTTTTTCATTGTTTGGCGCCTAAAAAAAAACTGTCTTTCACTTTCTTTTTTATTACTTTCCACTTTATTTTCCACTTCTCCCTTTTTTTATCCGATGATCAAATTAGTCACTTATGATGATCAAATTAGTCATTTATAGTTGTGTTGCAAAAAATGACTAGAATTTAATCATTTTTAGTTGTTGTGACTAAAAGTTTGTCACAATCATTTATTTTCCAAATTCTACTAGTTATCAATCTAGGTTGTATCAATCCACAAGAATTTATCATGCACACTGCTTAGTGCTATTGTTACATACTTGAGCTCATCATCATGGGTAAAGCATGGAAACCAATGCTATACATTCAACTTATTCTTTACTAGGTTTTCATATTTAGGCTTAATACTAAAATCATTTTGGAGTCAAATATTTTGTCCATAGATCTATAAGTTTCACATGGTTGTACTCTTCCATATTTGCATGAATATATGCCCTAATATCCTCAGTAGGTAAAACCCTATATGGTATACTTGAAAATGCTCATAGCAGTTCGTTCTCAAACACTTTCATGGGATACTTCTTGAATTTGGGTTGGGGTTTCTCAGTCACATTAACCACTGTAGGTGTTGCCATGTTGAATTTAAATGCTTCAAAAAAAATAAAAATTAGATAATGATAAATACCTTTTTCTTGCTCAACTGAAATTATGGTTTGGATACTTTGCTTCTCAAATCACCTTTGGAGTCTTGAATTCACTTCAACTCACACTTATCACTTCAATTGCATAAAAGTGAAATGAAATCAATAAGGGCTGAGTATATAATCCTTTCGATTTTACCCTAATTCACATTTAATTTACTAAGCAGTAAAGCTGGTACAACCTTCTCTGGGCAATCAAAAACCTTAAATCGCTTCGAAAATCTCCACATTTGCATATTTTCTTTTGGATTTTTCTTCAAAAAATCCATAACATCCATATCCATCTCATATCTTCATGCGAAGCCATGACATTTCATATTGGTAGGGGGTATGATTTTTTTTTATTTCTCCCCCTAAGCCAATGCCTAGGTTCAATTCCCAAAGAAATTATCTGCATTAGAGGGTGGTAAGATTCATTTGTGGGTATGTGTAGGATCATGATGGGCCAAAAAGTGGCGATATGAAAAAAGTAGCATTTTGCATTCACCAAAAAATGTGGAAATATTGAGTTGACCATTTTTTGGGTTGGGTGTCAGTACATTGATCCAAAACAATGCCCAAGCCAAAATGACACAAATTTGATATTCGATACAAATCAGATATCCAATACAAATTAGATATCCAATTTGGATCAGATATTTGATTTGGATTAGGCAATATATACCCGTAGAGCCCATTTTAAAGTCATTTTAAACCTTTTAAAACCTATGTAGCCAGTGACAGCGATGTGAGGGTGTGTCCGATATTAGATTTGAGCTGATATATGATTTGTAAGGTAAGTTTTTTATTTTTTATTTTTTTAATCAATTTTTGTATTAGTTTTGTATAATTTTAACTATTTTTTTTATAGATTTTTATTAAAAACCAAGGTTTTTAATGAATTTTTATCAAAAACTAGGGTCTTTTACAATAATTTCATTTATATTATGTAATTTCAATTAGATTAATTAATTTTAAACTTCAATCAGGTATTATGGTTGAGAATCAAAATCCACAAATTCTAAACTCTCCACCACCTCTGTTCCCATCAATTGAAGAGTTAATTGGTGAAAAATTGGAGCAATTGAGGGGCATTTGTGATGTTTATAAGACAATCCCTCAATTATCCTAGATGGCAGACACATTGAAAGAAATAATTAAAAATATAGAAACCCTCTCCACCCAACATAATGCCATTATTTTGTGGTGAGAAACCATGAGGGAATCTTACTCTTGTGGAATGCCTTATAAACACGTCAAAGATATTGAAATAATAAAATACCAAATAGTGTCTTTATTTTTTAACCCTCGCACCATTCTACCAGTTAATGTTAATAAACCAAAACTTTCTATAAAATGGTGCAAGCATAAGGATATTGTAGATTTCTTTTGGGATCATTGGTGGATGGTTTTTGATAAACCACCCAACAACAATATTGATGTACCATTTTACTTTATTAAAAAATTATATGCTAAGTTTGTGTTAGGGCATCATGTCAATTACTTTGACATTAAAATTTTCCAGGGCGTAGGTGGAGGTATGCCCCAAGATAGACCAAGGGAAATTAGAGTAGTCCAAGGCACATATGTTCCCCCTCCTCTCCTTCCTTGGCCACCTCTGGATAATACATCATCTAGATATTATCGAGGATGCAACCACACAGACTATTCAGGCTATTCACTGTTTGAGTGATCTTTTTGTTTCCCATACTGCTACAGTAGCTCAACCACATGCTGGTGATATTAGTGATGGATCGAGTGTTGTTGCATCATCCTCCTCAGGTCCACATATCTGTGTGCCACATAGTTGCACTATGTGCCACCAAATATGCTTGGGTCCTCTTGTACAACCCACTGAGCATCCCTTGGACACTTTTGATTATGACCTCCATGATGTGGACATTATAGGAGATCAGATGTAGGGGATTGGAGCACAACCTACAGAGTCCTATCCTAGTAAAGAGGGGGACATTGGAATAGTTACATAGGTAAGATTTAAGTTGTAAATTCATAACTTGCATTTGTTTTTAAATGAATATTAATAAGAGATAGTATCAAGTACTAATATTTTTTTACATGGTCTATTTAAGAGTTGATGTTTGAGGAGGAGGTTACACGGGTTACTGATAGTACCCTCACCACCATTTCATTTGGCCTTGACATGCACACGGTATATATTTTTGCACTCACTCATTTACATTTTTTTATTATATACTTGCTTGTCATTTGAATTGTCATTAATAAAATTCTATGTTGACTTATATTTTTATCTTATTTTCCTCTTGTAAGAAACACCTAGTGTGAGTGAGGTGCATCACTATCCAGAATATGGAGGTGCAATGGTAGATAAGGGAAAGGTAATTGAACTCAAATTCAAATGAATTAATATTTTTAAGATCTTATAGTGATTATACAAACATCGGCATAGATTGGTAGTTTCATATACTTGTTATTTTTATGTACAACTGGTTATGAGCTACACATCCTTGTTGAAAAGTTTCACAATGCTTGAAGGATTAGGTGTTGGAACACCCCAAGGAGTAGGTGTTGAAACACCTCAAGGAGGAGGCATCAAAACACCTTAAGGAGATAAAGAAAAAGGGATGCCCAAAGAGGTATGTGTTTATTTTATTTTGTGTTTGGTAAATATGTTCCTATTATGGACAATTGTATGCTAACTTGTATGAATTTTATGTTTTTGTTCACACATATAGATTGACATTGCAAAAGTTGGTTTGATTGGTTCTTTGAGAGGAGCATATTCTAGGACTCCCGACCCTTTGAAGAGACGTATATATGAGATAATCGAGATTTCAATTTTAGAATTCAATTATAATTCAATGTATATTGATTTGATGTTAATTATTCAATTTTAAATTATATTTAATATAACTAATCTCAATTGTGGTTTGAATTTTTCTTGTGCAGCTACCTTTAGAGAGAAAGAGAGCTTCAAAGAGGCTCCATTTTGATGATCCACTAGTAGTTTATGATAGGATAGACATTTTGGCATGTATATTTTGAATAGATATTGAGATGGCATATGCCACATTTTGTAAAACTTTGTTTGAGTTGGCGTTGATGCGATTTTTGTATATGGACATACACTTGATTATTGGATAATTTGATATATGGGTATGTGCAGGATCATGATGGGCCAAAAAGTAGCGATATGATGGGTATGCGCAGGGTATGTGGCTTACAACTTTTTTTTAACCCAAAATTGATGAAACGAAAAAGGTTTTTAAAGGAGATTCTCAACTTTCCACCAATATAAATTATGCTTTACTTTGACTTTAATAAATAATTATTATTCATCTTCTATTTGAATTATGACTAAAGTCTTGATTGATAGGCTGATTAAAAAGCATCTTAGATTTCAAATAGTATCACATTTTTTTATTTTGAAACATGTGTCACATTCTATGCTTCACATACTATAGGATTAAAAAAAATGAATTTCATGAAGTTTTGACCAAGTTAAGGTGGTCAAACATACAAATTTTTTATATTTTTAAAAATTTATAATAAAAAATTCATAATTAATTATTTACTTGGGGGTATATGCAGGATCATCATGGAAAAAACAGGCCCTTAAGTGGCAAAAATTTCAAAAAAATCATAGTTAGACAACTTGACATAAAAATTTGAATAAGTTATCTATATTATTTCAAAAATACGTAAGAATAGAATCTGTAGCAAATTGAATGTAGTTTCTAAACTATTAGGTTTTTTTTAAAAAAAAAAAATGTATATGGTGAAAATTTGAAATTTCAATGTAGTAGTACTTAAATTTCAATGAAAAAATAAGTAGTTGTCTGTCTAACCACCCTAACCACAATAAAATGCTAATATTTTTTTATAAGGTTTTATAAATAAGTAGAGGACTCATTTTTGGATGTGATGCATATTTTTTTGTAATTTTTTTCTAGGTAAATAATTAGGGTATGTGCAGGATCATGATGGGCCAAAAAATGGCAATATGATGGGTATGTGGCTGATGAATTTTTTAACCCAAAATTTGTAAAATTAAGGGAATGGTTTTAAAGAGATTCCTAGCTTTCCACCAATACTAAATTATATGTTTACTTTGAATTTAATAAGTAATTATTACTCATTTTCTATTCAAATTATGACTAAAGCCTTGATTGATAAACTGATTGAAAAACATCCATAGCTGTCAAGCGGTATCATATTTTTTGAATCCAAAACATGTGTCACATTCTACACTTTCCATACTACAGGATTAAAAAAAAGAAAATTTGAATTTCATGAAGTTTTGACCAAGTTAAGGTGGTCAGACATACAAGTTTTTTATATTTTTCAAAATTTGTAATAAAAAACACATAATTAATTGTTTACTTGGAATAAAATTAAAAAAAAAATGCATGACATCGGGACATGAGTCCTCTACTTATATCTAAAATTTTATAAAAATATTATCATTTATTGTAGTTAGGGTGGTCGGACGGACACCTACTTCTTCTTATTTTCCACTGAAATTTAAGTAATATTGCATTGAAATTTCAAATTTTCACCAAATAGATTTTTTTTTTTTAAACAAACTGGTAGCTTAGAAACTAAGTTATTTTCTACATATTCAATCTTACATATTTTGAAATAATATAGATAACTTTGTCAGAACACATCAAGACTTCTAACCTCGATTTTTAAGCCATAGACCTATTTTTCCATGATCACGCACATACCATTAATTATGAAATTTTTATTACAAATTTTAAAAAATATAAAAAATTGTATGTCTGACCACCTTAACTTGGTCAAAACTTCATGAAATTCAATTTTTCTTTTTTTAATCCTATAATATGTGAAGCATAAAATGTGATGAATTTTTCGGATTCCAAAAATGTGATACTGTTTGAAAGCTATAGATGTTTTTCAATCAGCCTATCAATTAGGACTTTTGTTGTAATTCAAATAGAAAATAAAAAATAATAATTTATTAAATTCAAAGTAAAGCATAATTTATATTGGTAGAAAGATGAGAATCTCCTTTTAAAACCCTTTTCATTTCATCAATTTTGGGTTAAAAAAAAGTTGTTAGCAACATACCCTACAAATACCCATCATATTGCCACTTTTTGGCCCATCATGATCCTACACATACTCTTGGAAAAAAATTAGAAAAAAATATGCATCACATCAGGACTTGAGTCCTCTACTTATATCTAAAATATTACAAAAAAAAATATTATAATTTTATTGTGGTTAGGGTGGTTAGACAAACACCTATTTCTTATTTTTCCCTAAAATTTAAGTACTCCTACATTAAAATTTCAAATTTTCACTAAATATTTTTAAAAAAAAATAAACCTAATAGTTTAAAAACTACATTCAATTTTCTACAAATTCTATATTCTTACATATTTTTGAAACAATATAGATAACTTATTCAAATTTTTACGTTAAGATGCCTAACTCTAATTTTTCTGAATTTTATCGCCACTTAAGGGCCCATTTTTTCCTCC
The DNA here is from genome assembly GCA_007258455.2 of Sequoia sempervirens. NCBI lineage: Eukaryota > Viridiplantae > Streptophyta > Pinopsida > Cupressales > Cupressaceae > Sequoia > Sequoia sempervirens. Next base: position 120,720 of record VDFB02271465.1, on the reverse strand, counting down.
TGTACATACCCATATATAGAAGTTGACAATTGAAATAATTTGTTCCTCATGTGCATATTTAAACTCTTAAAAAAATTAATTTTGAGCAATGGTTAACTATCAATGTACAATAGCATAAAAAATAATAGTTATATTATATAGTTCACAATAAAAATAATGAATAATCTAGTTAAATTATATCATATATTGTTTAGTTATATTATGGTTATATTATATAGTTTAAACCATAGCAGCAAAAATATTTTGGGGAAAAAATTGGCAAACCAAAAGTATAAGATTTTAAAAAAATTGTAGAACAAAAGATAAAAACTTTTTATTTTGAAGTTGAAATGAATTTCCATAGCATAGAGATATAGAGAGCAAATAAAATAAAGAGTTAACTAATGAATTGTTAAAAATAGATTTTTGTAGTTTATATTTATATCACTAATTACATTGCATTGAACATCTTTCAAACTCAAAGCATTACTTCACATTGCATAACTAACAACTAGATGTTGATAGATGAAAAAATTTCAATTACAATATAGTTTTTACAAAGTCAACCTAAGCAATTATGCAATTACTTCACATTGCATAACTAATAACTAGGAGCAACTTTCAATTGCATTTGCTTGTCATGGCATTTTATGAGACCACATTTCTTTGAGGCATTTTTTTAAACAATTCATTGCCTTGTCTATGCTACCACATTTTTCATACATGTCTACTAAAGATTTTTATCAAACAGTTCATTGGTTTGTTGCTATGGCTAAAAGCCTAAAACAGGTGCTTTCAACACAAGCTATGTGGCACAGTCACAGTAGGAGGGTCCTCAAAGAGAATAGTCTAGACCATGCAACAAGAGTTACACAATGGAAGCAACATGAAATATGGAGGCAAATGTAGATTCAATCATTCTTATTATCAGAAATCTCAATTACATTCACCCAACAACATCTAGGTTAATAGATTTAGGCTCACAAGCCTCATACAACATAGTCAAAAATACATTCTTCTTATATGCTCCTTAATATGAGAAAAAATATTACATCATACCAATCTACCACTAAAAATACTACTTTCCTAATGATCAATTACAATTATTTATATCATATCTAAGGATCTAGAATCCTCTGTGTCAGCCAAATATTGTTACAATATTTGATGAAAGAAAATGTAATGTGTGCATGCAAGTCCAACCTTCAAATTTGAATTTCTCCTCGACGGGAGAAAAAGATGAAGTGTGGACCAAAATGAAGGTTGACGACACTCCAAGGAACAATTCAAATCATGTTTCAAAGATCCACAAGTTACAGGAAGGATCCATAAGAGACAAAATTAGCTGTTAGGCTTGAAATTATTCTGGTGCCCTATTCTAGAAAATGTCACTTAATCCGGAAGTGATAACTTTTCAAAAAAAGATCCAATAGCTTTGAAATCTTGGAATAAGCAAAATGAACATGTCCACAATGCAAACATAGATCCATAGGGTTAGGTGAGCACAAATGATGAATCCTCCAACTTGAACTGAACAAGAACTAAAAGAAAATATTTTTGGTTGATGCAGGATTGCAAAGAACCAAGGATGCTCCGGCATCAAACATCCAGGGTTATTTGAAAAGTGAGTCCCTCACTTTGTTGGGGCTAAAGTAAAACCAATACGATCTATCTCAACTTGAGAAATACTAGAAGAATCTTCCACTGGTCTGCCTTTCCATTTCACAAGACATTCTCTATACTATCTTCCACGCATCTTCCTCTTATCTTTAACATCCAAAATATCTTCTATCTCATCTGATTATTGTTTAGGAAACTAATTCTCCAATTCTACTTTATTGTCTTCACTGAATTCTACTTCATGTTATTGATGTAGATCTACAATGTTAAGTATAGGTGATATACTCATGCCATCCAGTAACTCCACTTCATATGCATTTCTCGAATCAAACTTCTTTAAAATCATGTAAGCTCTAAACTTCCTCATCTTCAACTTATTGTATGTTCCAACTAGAAATATTTCTCTTCTCAAATACACCATACTTCATCTCCAACTTTGAATTCCTTATGTCTCCTTCTCTCATCTGATTTCTCCTTATATTTGTTGTTCATGTCTTCCAAATGCTTCTTGACCTAATATTGCAATGCCTTCATATGTTCTACAAATTCTTCTAGTTTTTCACTTCTTTTGTCCTCATTATTGATTCTCTTATCTCTGATACTCCTCTAGGATCAACTCCAGTAACAATTTCAAAAGGTGTCTTTCCAATACTCCTATTCATTGAATTATTGTAAGCAAATTCTGCTTGTGCAAGGGATAAATCCCAAATTTTAGTCTTCTCTCCAACCAAAAATATTAGCAAATTCCCCAAACTCATATTTACTACTTCAATCTATCCATCAGTCTGTGGGTGAAAAGTAGAACTAAACTTTAAATTTGTCCTTAACTTCTTCCAAAGTGTCCTCCAAAAGTAACCAACAAACTTAGTATCTCGGTCTGAAACAATACTCCTAGGTAATCCATGCAATCTGACCACTTCCTTGAAAAACAAGTCTACTACATGTAAGTTGCATCTATCATCTTCTTACAAGGTATGAAATGTGCCATTTTAGAAAATCTATCCACCACCACAACTATAGAATGACTACCTCCCTGTGCCTTTGGCAATTCAAGTATGAAATCCATGCTTATGTCTTCCCAAGGTCTCTCTGAAACTGTCAAAGGCTTATACAATCCAACATTATGACTACTTCCTTTTGTAACTTGACAAATTCTATAACTCTACACAAATTTCCTAACATCCCTATGAATCTATAGCCAAAAGCAGTTCTCACTTACCAAAGCTATTGTCTTATCAACTCCAAAGTGTCCCGCCAATCCTCCACTATGCTTTTATTTTATCATATTTTATCTCATTGAAATCCAGGGTATACACATCTAATTTCCTCTAAACAACATATCCTCCTACATGAAATAATCCAACCATTGAATCCTATCATCCAAGATTGGTTCTTTACAAGCTCTCCAAGGTTCTGTAAAATCAGGGTCTTCCTCATACAAGTTCTTCAACTCATCAAATCCTAATACCTCTACTCTCATCTTTGTCAAAAAATTTCTTCTCCTACTCAAAGCATCAACAACTCTATTTTACCTTCCACTCCTATGTTTCAAAAAAAAATTATAACTTTGCAAGAATTACACCCATCTCATGTGTCTTTGATTTAGCTTACCTTGACTATTGAAATACTACAATGCTTGATGATCTGTATACAACACAAACTCCTTAGGAAACAAGTAACGTCTCCACTTCTTCAAGGCTTGAACTATGGCATAAAACTCCTGGTCATACACTGAATATCTCCTCCTAGCATCATTCAATTTTTCATTGAAATAAGTTACGAGTCTCCCTTCTTGACCCAATACTGCTTCAATTGTATTTCCACTTACATCACAGTCTACTTGAAATACCTTATTGAAATACGGTAATGCCAATACTAGTTTCTCTATGACTTTCTTCTTCAACAATTCAAAACTTTTGTTTTCTCTAGATTTCCACCTAAAATCCTTCTTATCTCCCCTCATTGTTTCTATCATAGGGTTGCAAATAGAACTAAAATTCCTAATGAACTTTTGGTAGAAACTAGCCAATCCATGAAATGATCTTACCTCTCCAATAATTCTGGTGTAGGCTATTCAACAATTTCTCTTACCTTCTCAGGATCCATCTTCAATCCATCCATAGATATCACAAATCCTCGATATACCAATTCCTCCTTCATGAAACTACACTTCTTAATGTTTATCAACAACTGCTCTTCTCTCAACCTATGCAAAACTTGTCTTATATGTAACAAATGTTCTTCTCTAGTCTCACTAAAAATCAAGATGTCATCCAAATATACAATAAAAAACTTACCCAAGAACTTCTTCAACACTTCATTCATCAATCTCATGAAAGTACTCGGTGCATTCATTAGTCCAAAAGGCATCACCAACCACTCATATAATCCTTCATTTGTCTTGAATTTTGTCTTCCACTCATCCCCTTCTTTGATTTGGATATGATGGTATCCACTCTTAAAATCTATCTTTGTAAAGTATTTATCTCCACTCAAACAATCCATAATGTCATCCATCTCAGGAAAAGGAAATCTATACTTCACTATGATTTTGTTTATGGCTCTAGAGTTTGTACAAATCCTCCATTCTACATCCTTCTTAGGTGCTAGCACAAGGACTTAAGAGTTCTCTGATCAAACCCTTCTTCAACAATTCTTTCACTTGTCTATTCAACTCTTCATTATTTGTAGGTGTCATCCAATGTGATACTTTATTAGGAAAACTAGCACCATGAATCAAATCCATGCAATGACTAATACTCCTCCTAGGTGGAAATCCATCAGGTACATTATCTGAAATGATTTCTTCATATTCTACTAGCAACTCCTTTATTTCTTTTGGTTTTTCTTCTACATGCTTCAAGTCTTCATCCTTCTTAGGAACCAAGGCATAACACATGTTCTCATGTCTCAGTCCATCTAGAAATCTCCTTCCATCAACCAAAAAAATTCAAGCATTCGTGCAAATATCAACTTTAGGAACATCCTCCAATGGAAACAAGGTCTGCTTCATCCCATTACCAAAAATAGTATGTGTTCTTTCCATCATGAATATCTTGTCTATCATATTGCCAAGGCCTTCCCAAAAAAACATGGCATACATCCATAGGAATGATATCACACAAAACTTTATTGTGATAATTTCCTATCTTCAATTTCACCAAACATTGTTCACTTACCAATATCTTATGCTCATCTTGAATCCATGCTATCTGATAGGGCTTTGGGTTTTTCAATCTTTCCAGCTTCAATTTGGTCACCATTTCTTCAAAAACCAAGTTCTCAGAGCTTCCACTATCAACAATCACTTTGTAACATTTACTAGCTACCTTGCATCTAGATTGAAACAAGCTCTTTCTCTACAATGATTCTTGCTCCATCGCACTTTGATACAATACTCTTTTGTTAACCAACACCCCCGCTCTTATGGTTTATTAGATGATCCAACATGATCCTCCTCAACAAATACTGTGCTTATGCTATTCTTTGTCTTTTTTCTTGTCTCTACCTAATTTCATTCAAATGCTCTTTGTCCTTTTCCACCACACTTAAAACAAGTTCTCTTGAATACTCTTTTCTCTTGTCCTTTATCATCTCTTCTATAACCTTCATTCTAGTAACCACCATATCCTCCTCTTTGGTAAGAGTTTCCATCATCTCTCTAGTACGAATTATCATTCTTACTAACTTCTTTGTCTTTATTCAGATATGCAAAATATCCTCTTCCTCTTCCAGTAAAATTTCTTCCTCTCTAAAATCTTCTGCCTCTTCCTCTCTTTCTCTGCTCATGTTTTTTATTCAACTTCTCTTATGCTTTTAGGGAACATTGATATGCCTCTTCCACACTCTGCAATTTAATCAAACTGATTTCATCCTGTATAGATGACCTCAAGCCATTCACATTTCTAGCTTTTTGCTTGACCTCATCCTCCGAATGTTCGGATTTGATATTCAACTTGTAGAACTCCTCGGTATACTCTATCTCATTCAACTCCTTCTACTTCAAATTCTACAACTTTCAGAACAAGTTGATCTGATAGTCTGCAGGCATAAACTTCATCTTCAACTTATTCACCATTTGATCCCATGATTTTATCTTCTCCTTTCCTCTTCTCTTCTTATCTGTCTGCAAGTGTTCCCACCAAAGGGATGCATTTCCTTTCAATTTTGTATAAGAAAATTTCACCTTCTTATCTTTGATGGTACCTTCAAAATCAAAGTACTTCTCCATCTCTATTATCCAATCCAACAATTCATCTGAATCTAACTTACCACTATAATATGATGGATTGAAATGAGGTCAGGTATTTACCTTAGTTAAGGCTCTTATGAACCTTTCTTCTTCCTGATCAAGGCCAGGTTGATTTCCTCTTTCTCTTTCTTCATGTTCTTCTACTTCTTCATCACTTGCATCATCAATTGGTTGACCTTTCCTCTGGGCCATTTTGAATGCATCTAATCTAGCAGAAATTCTTCTCAAGATCTCCATTATAGCAAGGTCTTCATTTCCACACACTCCATTTCCTCTACCATTTCTTCTTCCTACCATCTTTACACAAGTCCTCTGTAGTTGTAGGTTGGATCCTCAGTCCACCACCCTACAACAAATCTTCAATAGGACTCCATAAACTTTGATGATCTATCACATAATGAATCTCACTCTGATACTATCTGGCTTAGTCATGGTAGGAGGGTCCTCAAGGAGAAAATTCCAAATCGTGCAACAAGATTCACACAATGGAAGTAACATGAAACATGGATACAAATGTAGATTTAATCATTCTTATTATCAGAAATCTCAATTACATTCACTTGACAACATCCAGGTTTACAGATTCAGGCTCACAGGACTCATACTACATGCTCAAAAATATATTCTTCCTATATGCTCCTTAATATGAGCAGAAATATTGCATCATACCAATCTACCACTAAAACTACTACTTTCCTAATGATCAATTACAATTATTTATATCATATCCAGGGATCTAGAATCCTCCGCATCGGCCAAAGATTGTTACAATCTTTGATGAAAAAAAATGTAAAGTGTACGTGCAAGGTCATCCTTCAATTTTGAATTTCTCCTCAATAGGTACAAAAGATGAAGTGTGGACCAAAATGAAGGTCGTCGACTCTCCAAGGAACAATTCAAATCACACCGCAAAGATCAACAAGTTATGGGAAGGATCCGCAAGAGACAGAATTAGCCGTTAGGCTTGAAATTATTTCAGTGCCTTGTTCTAGAAAATGTCACTTAATTTGAAAGTGATAACTTGCTGGAAAAAGATCCAATCACTTTGAAATCTTAGAATAAGGAAAATGAACATGTACATGATGCAAACATAGATTTGTAGGGTCTAGTGAGCATAGATGATGAATCCACCAACTTGAACTAAACAAGAACTAAAAGAAAATATTTTTGGTTGATGCCAGATTGCAAAGAACCAAGGATGCTCCTGCATCACTATGGATACTTGAAAAATTTCTATCAAAGCATAATAGGAAGCAATAGCTCATAGACAAGGCAACAAATTATTTGAAAAAATTCCTCAAAGAAATGAGGTCTCATGGTGATGGAATTCCATGACAGTCGAAAGCAATTTTGATTGTCATGGCATTCCATCACCATGAGACCTCATTTCTTTGAGGCATTTTTTCAAATAGTTCACTGCCTTGTTGATTTTAATGGCATTATGATGCAAGATACAAGTGGTTTTTGATCAACTCAAACACAACTAAAGAGGATTCAAACAACAACTTGGTTCACAACCCAACTTAGGGTGCACTTCACTACAACTGGCTACTCTTTCTAGTAGGTTTGCAGACCTATTTTTCTCACTTTTCACACCAAGGACTAACTCAACAAACCAACCCTTTAAATTTTCAAATACTCTTTTTTCCCAACACCAACATACTACAAAGCTTCAATAAGTTCCTTTGAAACACAAGATTTAAAATAGCACTCTACCGTTGTCCTAGACCCCAAATAGGCCCATTTTACAAAGAGACTCATGTTTAAAATCTTCCCCAACTGAAATTTTGATGGGGGAGCATTAACTAGTCACCAAAACCACCAAATACACAATTATTTTTTGGGAGATATGCTTCCCAAGACACTATTTCACTAAACCCTCATTTTGAGCCATTTTCATGATGTTTTTATGGAAAACAATGTTCCCAAGCTTCCCACTCTCTAAAAACTCTTCAAAAATGACTATTTAATCCTACAAAAAAACTTAATCTAACCTTAAAAAAATTTTCCCCCAAGTTTCATAGACATTCACTTACTAAAACCATCATATTTCACCTAAAACCACTCATTTTTGACATGTATGACAAGTGCACCAACTCACTTCCAGACCTTCCCAGCTCTTTCAAACTTACCAAGACAAATTTTAAGACCTATTAATATCTAACATGGCCATTCCATAGAGCTACAATTCATACAATAGATGGAATGGCCATTTTTTCATTAAGGCCTTGAAATCCTTATTTTAGGGGTACAAATCTGCAAGAAGAAAACTAGCTCTTAGAATCTTTGAAAGTGATGAACCTACCAAATAATGAATTAAAATAAACCTTAGATCAGTCCTCCACAATATCCCAATGGCTTTTGAGAAAATAGAAGTTGTAACGCTTTGTACAAGATTGAAATAGTGCTGATTTTTATGGAAAATACAAAATTTTAGAGAAAAAGTAGAGTTTAGTATTCCAGTTTTTTTGATATTATTCAAGTCTCTATTAAAAAAAAAATTACAAGCCTTTTAAGAAGGCATCAACAACTTCTACATGCAAAAACCCACTACTTTCAACGTATACATAATGAAGACCCCATTTCTTCCTAAACTAGAACATGCAACCAATGCATGATTTTGAATGTTTGGAAATTTTTTCACCAATGACTCCACTAAACCCAAATAATCTAAAAATAAGAGATTATGGCCCATCATGGCCTTATTCCAGCCTTAAACTACCTTGACCTATGAAATTCCTAAAAATAGTGCATTTTGCAACTTTTTGGCAATTTTACAATTTTACATCTTTTTTGAACTTTTGCAAAAACTACACAAATAGACCTTAAGACTCTCAATTACATTCTAAATGGACCAATTAGACCTTATTTATGATCAATGACTCAAATCAACTTATATTCCAACAAGACCTTATTATTCAACTATCTTGGTGCTCTTGCACCACATTCCATCACCATGAGACCTCATTTCTTTGAGGCATTTTTCAAACAGTTCACTACCTTGTCTATGCTACCACATTTTTCATACATGTCTATCAAAGCATTATATCAAACATTTAATTTCCTTTCTTCTATGGCTAATAGCTTAGAACAATTTCTTTCAAACAAGCTATGGATGCTTGGAAAAAATCTATCAAAGCATAATAGTAAGCAATAGCATAGACAAGGAAATGAACTATTTAAAAAAAATGCCTCAAAGAAATGTGGTCTCATGGTGATGGAATGCCATGACAAGAAAATTGATAAATATTGTCATGGAATTCCATCACCATGAGACCACATTTTTTTGAGGCATTTTTAAAATAGTTCATTTCCTTTTATATGCTACCACATTTTTCATACATGTCTACCAAAGCATTTTATCAAACAAATCACTGCCTTTCTACTATGGCTAAAAGCTTAAAAAAGGTGCTTTCAAACAAGCTATGCATGCTTGGAAAATATCTATCAAATCATAATAATAAGCAATAACATATAAAAGGTAGTGAACTATTCAAAAAAATTCCTCAAAGAAATATGGTCTCAATATGCTTGTCATGGCATTCCATCACCATGAGACCACATTTCTTTGAGGCATTTTTTCAAATAGTTCATTGCCTTGTCTATGCTACCACATTTTTCAAACATTCTACTAAAGAATTTTATCAAAAAATTCACTACCTTGTTTCTATGGCTAAAAGGCTAAAATAGATGCTTTCAAACAAGCTATGGATGCTTAGAAAATTTCTATCAAAACATAGTAGTAAGCAATAACATAGACAAGGCAATGAACTATTTAAAAAAATGCCTCAAAGAAATGAGGTCTCATGGTGATGGAATGCAATGTCAATCAAAATAAATTTTGATTTTCATGGCATTCCATCACCATGCGACCTCATTTCTTTGAGGAATTTTTTCAAACAGTTGACTACCTTGTTGATTGTCATGGCATTCCATCACCATGAGACCTCATTTTTTTTAGGCATTTTTTCAAATTGTTCACTGCCTTGTCTATGCTACCAAATTTTTCATACATGTCTATCAAAGAATTTTATCAAACATTTCATTTCCTTGCTACTATGGCTAAAATCCTAAAACAGGGGCTTTCGAACAAGCTATGGATGCTTGGAAAAAATCTATCAAAGCATAATAGTAAGCAATAACATAGACAAGGAAATGAACTATTTTTAAAAAATGCCTCAAAGAAATGTGGTCTCATGGTGATGGAATTCCATGAAAAGAAAATTGCTATGGATTTTCATGGTATTCCATCTCCATGAGACCACATTTTTTCAAACAACTCATCAAGCCTTGTATATGCTACCGCATTTTTCATACATGTATACCAAAGCATTTTATCAAATAGTTCACTGCCTTATTGCTATGGCTAAAATCCTAAATCAGGTTCTTTCAAACAAGCTATGGATGCTTGGAAAATATCTATCAAAGCATAATAATAAGCAATAGTATAGACAAGGCAGTGAACTATTCAAAAAAATGCCTCAAAGAAATGTGGTCTCAATGTGCTTGTCATGGAATTCCATCAGCATGAGACCACATTTCTTTGAGGCATTTTTTCAAATAGTTCACTACCTTATCTATGCTACCAAATTATTCATACATGTCTACCAAATAATTTTATCAAACAATTCATTGCCTTGCTGCTATGGCTAAAAGTCTAAAATAGGTGCTTTCGAACAAGCTATGGATGCTTGGAAAAGTTCTATAAAATCATAATAGTAAGCATAACATAGACAAGGAAATGAACAGTTTGAAAAAATGCCTCAAAGAAATGAGGTCTCATGGTGATGGAATGCCATGACAATCCATAGAAATTCACTTTTCTTGGCATTCGTTATGGCATTCCATCACCATGAGACCACATTTCTTTGAGGCATTTTTTTCAAAATTTTGTCTATGCTACCACATTTTTCATACATGTCTACCAAAGCATTTTATCAAATAGTTCATTGCCTTGTTGCTATGGCTAAAATCCTAAAACAAGTGATTTTGAACAAGCTATGGATGCTTGGAATTTTTTTATCAAAGCATAATAGTATGCAATAGCATAGACAAGGTAGTGAACTGGTTGAAAAATTGCCTCAAACAAATGCAATCTCATGGTGGTGGAATGTCATGAAAATCCATAGCAATTTGCTTGTCATGGCATTCGTCATGCCATTCTATCACCATGATACCACATTTCTTGTAGGCATTTTTTCAAATAGTACACTTCCTTGTCTATGCTACCACATTTTTCATACATGTCGATAAAATCATTTTATTAAATAGTTCTTTGCCTTGCTGCTATGGATAAAAGCCTAAAACAAGTACTTTCGAACAAATTGTGGATGCTTGGAAAAAATCTATCAAAGCATAATAGTAAGCAACAAGCTATGGTCTCATGGATTTTTTTGCATGAAAATCAGCATTGGAGTTCAGTTGGAGGCTGAAAACTACTTGTAAGGGCATAAATAAATCTTGTAAACATGACCTTAGGGTTGGAGAAGTTGAAAATAAGAATTTGCATCTTTGAGGAAGAAGATTTTTGTGATTTTCTAATGTCCTGTGTTGCTCTTTTTCTTTTGTATAGTTTGTACTACCTTATTATGATTTTCAAATGTGTGGTATGGTTAGATAATTGAGTTAGCTTTCAAATGCCTTTGGTTTGGTCAAATTTCATGGGGATTTGAATAAGTTATGGTAATTATACCACTGGTAGTCTCAAAGTTGTTTTTTTCTGCAAGTCGTACTACCAAATTGACCTTTCCAATAGATCTAGATGGGTATGTTTAGGTTAGGTATGGTCCCCTTTCTCACCCAAACAGGCCGAAGCAATCTGAGCTACGTTCAACCAATGAAATCCCTTAAGAGCCAAAAGTCCAAAAGGTAAGCAAACTTTGACGGGCTGTTACTTAGAAACTGTGATGCATACCAATTTTTTTGTCTAAGGCTATGAGATCATGTTGGGCCCCTCTACAATAACCTCTCTTGGATTATTCTATCTGGGAGGTGTTTTCCTGTGGTGATGAGTTTTCAGTTGAGGGAAAAGTTGTCAAATGCAAGCAGTTTAAAGTTACAAAGTGGTGCAAATTTCATTCTACAACTTGTAAAACCAAACATACTATTCCAATACATCTAGATGGGTACGTTTATGCTAGGGGTGGTCCTTTTTTGTACTCAAATAAACTGAATCACTCTGAGCTACATTGGACTGACGATTTCCCTTAAGAGTCCAAAGTGCTAAAAGATAGAAATCTTTGAAGGGCTATTTCTCAAAAACCATGATGCTTATAGACTTTTGTTCTAAGGCTATGGGATCATGTTGGGACCCTATACAATAATATCTCTCAGTTTTTTCTATCTCGGAAGTGTTTTCCCATGGTGATGAGTTGTCAGTTGAAGAAAAAGTTGTCAAATGCAAGCAGTGTAAAGTTTCAAAGTGGTGCAACTTTCATTCTGCAACTTGTATGACCAAATGGACTATTCCAACACATCTAGATGGGTAATTTTACACTAGGGATGGTCTTTTTTTGCACCCAAATACACCGAATCAATTTGAGCTACATTGGACCAACAATTTCCTTTAAGATTTCAAAGTGCTAAAAGTTAGCAATCTTTGAAGGGCTATTTCTCAGAAATTGTGACACTTATAGAATCTTCATCTAAGGCTAAATATTTTTGTTGGAAGCCTCTACAATAATCTCTCTCAGTTTTTGCTATCTCGGAGTTGTTTTCCCGTGGTGACAAGTTTTCAATTGAGGGAAAAGTTGTCGATTACAAGCAGTTTAAAGTTGCATAGCAGTGCAACTTTCGTTCTGAAACTTGTACAACCAAATGAACCATTACAAAACATTTGGATGGGTACATTTACACAAGGTATGGTCCTCTTTTACACCCAAATACAATGAATCACTCTGAGTTACATTGGACCGACGATTTTCTTTTAAGAGTTTAAAGTGCTAAAAGACAACAATCTTTGAAGGGATATTTCTTGGAAACCATGATGCTTACAAACTCTATCTCTAAGGCTATGGGATCATTTTGAGACCCTATATAATAACCTCTCTCGGTCTTTTCTATCAGAGAGGCATTTTCTTGTGGTGATGCGTTTTTAGTTGAGGAAAAGTTGTCAAATGAAAGCAGTGTAAAGTTGCAAAGTGGTGAAACTTTCATTCTGCAACCCATACGACCAAATAGACTATTCGAGCACGTTTGGATGGGTATTTTTACACTAGGGATGGTCCTCTTTTGTACCCAAATATGTTGAATCACTCTAAGCTACTTTGGACCAACAATTTCCCTTGAGAGTCCAAAGTACTAAAAGGAAACAATCTTTGAAGGGCTATTTCTTGGAAACCATGATGCTTACAAACTCTTCTTCTAAGGCTATGAGATTGTGTTGGGACCCTCTACAACAACCTCTCTTTTTTTTTCCTATCTTGGAGGCATTTTCTCGTGGTGATGGGTTTTCAGTTGAGGGAAAAGTTGTCAAATGCAAGTAGTTTAAAGTTGCAAAGTGGTGCAAATTTTGTTCTGCAACTCGTACAACCAAACAAATTGTTCCAACACATATGGATGGGTATGTTTATGCTAGGGATGATCCTAATTTTCACCTAAATATGTCGAATCACTTCGAGCTACATTGGACCGACGATTTACCTTAAGAGTCTAGAGTGCTAGAAGGAAACAATCTTTGAAGGGCTATTTCTCAGAAACCATTATGCTTACAAACTCTTCGTCTTAGGCTATGGGAACATGTTGGAACCCTCTACAATAACCTATCTTTGTTTTTGATATCTCTAAGGTATTTTCTTATGGTGATGAGTTTTCAGTTGATGGAAAAATGGTCAGATGGATACGATGTACAGGTACTAAGGGGTTTAGGGTTCATTTTTTTCCTCATGAGTAAGTGAAAAAGTGATTCATTTACTCAATACACTTAAGTTGTGAACTCAACACATGAATACAAAGTATACAAATTAAAACACATAGGTTGTAAATTATACATTACAATACTCAAATACACTTAAGCCATGAACTACACACATGAATACAAAGTATACACATTAAAAAATCTAGGTCGTAAAGTATACATTGGAATACTCATAAGTGACAAAGTATACACACAAGTTGTAAAGTATACACTTGAATACATGTAAAGTGTACACAATATTGGTGGATTCTAAGAATATTTGAGTTATTTTTCATAAATAAGGTCTAATGGGACCATTTAGAATGTAATTAGGAGTCTTGAGGTATGTTAATGCAATATTTGTAAGAAGTTGTTCAAAAAATGTAAAAATTGCTAAAATTGCCTAAAGTTGAAAAAATGCACATTTTTAGGAATTGCATGGTGATGAGCCTAGTTTTTGGTCCAATTTTGCATAGAATCTATAGTTTATTTGTGGAATTTTTCATGGACTTTGATGATTATGTGTTGGTATTTTCATAATGTTTCCCTCAAACCATTGATATTGGGTTTAATCCTATCTCTGCAAGTTTTAATGACATTGACATATTATGTGAATTATCTATATTGATTTTGCATGTGGTTGATGAATTTTCTTTAAGGTGATTATAGATGTGCAATTATTATGCATACTGACATTTTCATGTAGATATAATTTGAGGATGCTAAGTTGAGAAAGGCAACTGCCAGTTGGTCATGCAGAGGAATTGTTCAAAGGGTCAACTAGAGGATGACAACAAAAGATTCCCCATGATAGTCACATGTAATTGACTTGCATTGATGATGTTGAGCAAGTGTGGGCATTACTGTAGTTTTGAATTCATGTTTCGACATCCATGTCTGACCAAATTCCCTACAGGCATAACTGTCCTTTCATTCTTTTCCCTATTTTCCCTAAATGGCCTCCTCTTAGTTAGTGGGAGTTGATCGCCTTACTTAGCTAATAGTATAAATAAGGATCAGATCCTTCTTCTTAGAGGGTTGTTGATAATGTTGTTGTTATCACAGGATTTGATGATGATGTACTAGCATTTTCATTTTCAATACAGTCATGCTACTATTTTGTATTCACATTTCCCAATGAATAAAATGACATACTAAGTTTGAGCATTTGAGTTTATCTTAGTTTCTGAGGATACTCATTCAAGGGGGCCCACTTGATGAGTAATCTGTCCTTTAGAATAGTTTAGTTAGTTATTATTTCCTACTCAGTACTTAGTTCACAATATGGCATTGACTGTTCTTGTAGCCACTAGAATTTCATTTTGTGACTATTCCTGCAGCCAAAGTAGACATAGTAGTTTCTTGTTTGTTCACTCATATTTTCATTATTTTCATGCATTTCAGCTTAGTATAGTTGTTGATTGATGTTCAGCCTTTGTTTAATTCCTTTCCAAGCAATTTTATTTTAGTATTACATTTTTCTTAATTGTAGAATGAAGATGGCTACTTTGAGTTCCTAGTGCACATATTGTGCTAACCCATTTCAAGTTCACATTCCTGGGTTGACAAGTTAAATGCACCTTCATGATGATTGAGATAGCTATTCAGGTTAGATGTCCAATCTCTAAATCATGGCTGTAAAGGATTAGTTATTGAATCATTGTAGGAGGCCAACATTTTTGGAGTTGTTGCTGGGGATGGTGTCAAACTAGGAAGTTTTTGGAGTCATTTATAGTTTTCCGTACTGTAGAATTTATGATTTTGTTCTTAGAATACCACTCACTTAGGAAAGTAATGATCCACTTTTATTTTTCTCATTCTTTGTGTGAGTTGTTTGATGTTGAGTTGATACCACATGCATAGAGGGAGGAGAAGATATGCTTATGGGATATTCCTTCCCAATAATCCTAATCCATTCCAGCTAGTAGAGCTTCCAAATCTTCCCAAAAACAAAGAAGAAGAACCATTTCCTTTTGCTGACACATTTCTTGATCTGACTAGTTTTGAAGTTTACAATGAAGATCAAAACCATATTAACAACCCCTTTGCTCTGGAAATCCATCAAGAAGACATGGGTGATGCAAATAGAAACAAACCTAACCAACTAGCTTTTCCTTTCCCCATTGCTCATTAAAATGGAGTTGACAACATAAAAAATATCCTTGCTTCAACACTTCCTAAGTTCTATAGACCTGTTATAGAAGACCTTGATACCTTCTTGTTTGAGTTTGACATACTCTATAGGCATTATGACTATACCACTAATTCTCATAGGCTTAAGCTATTTCCTATCACTCTGAAAGAAGCTACACTAAGATGGTTTATGAGCCTAGGCAGAAATACTGTGGAGACTTGGGAGGACACGAAGATAAAGTTCCTAAACAGTACAAGGAATATTGTAGGGGCAGTGATATGAGAGGAGATGATATCTTTAGGATGTTGTACAAGGAAGATGAGAGCTTGGAGGATTACATTTCAAGGTTTTTGTTTTTCCTATAGAAATCTCCACACCATACACTCAATGAAGAATCACAAATGCTGCTTTTCGTAAGAGGAATCAATGAGAGTTGCATTGATTCCTTGGACCTGATGGTAGGAGGAGATATCACCCAAGTTCCTTGGGAAGATATCAAGAAAATATGTCAAAACTACTCTAGGGAAGCTTCAAAGAAAGGGAGAGCTTACCAATCCTCTATGGGTAAGTCATCCACCAGTGGAGTTTCAAGGATGGAGATTACTCATTTGTTGATAGATTTCAAGTAGGATATTATAAAAAACCTATCTACTCAACTAGATACACTTTAGGACAAGAAGAAACATGAGGAGGTAGAGGAAATGCTGACAAAATATTTCCCTCATTGCAGAAAAAAGAAGAGGGACTACAGATGTAAGATGGTAGCTAACATTGATAGCAAGAAGATTCCACTTGAGTTCAAACCAATTCAGACTGAGGAAGATCAAGTCTACTTTGTTGCACAAAGAAAGCCATGGGCTCTAAGACAAGGTATGCCACCAAATCCACTATTTTTAGCTGAACCATATTTTAATTCGTATTCTTCTGGTAACCAAGGAAAGCCTCCATATTCATCCAACTATGGAGGATATCCACCACAATCATGGGGTAACCCTCCAAATACTTGGTCCAATTATCAAAATTACTCACCCCAATGGCAGTAACTTTAGGGGAATTGGTAGCAGTTTCAAGGACCTTGGTAGCCACCTCTAGGAAACTAGCAACAAACATCTCAATGGAGAGGACAACAATGGCCAAACTAGACAACTAGTTACATGCAGCCACCTTCTCAACCCCAAAAACTTGCTATAATGACTCCTCCTGCTAATTCAGGCTCAAATGCACCTAAACCTACTCAGTTAATAGCTCAACCCACACCTAACCCAAATAATAAACCACAATAGCAACTAGCATACTCTGCTTATCCAAATCAATTTCTTGCATGTGTTGTGAGTGTGAGTGACATCCATTTGCATTCAAAAACTACTTTACCAACTCCTTCCACACCCATTATCATTGAGCTACTTGTGGAAGAGGAACCTTTGAATGATCCCATTTAGCCAAATGCACCTAAAAATTATGAACTAGTTCCAGTCAAGCTGACTACACAAGAACCACCATTCCCCCAAATATTGGAAATTTCCAAGCACAAGGAAGACAAAGAAGATACAAATTTTGAAATCTTAGATTAGTAGAAACACATATGTGTTTAGATAACCCTATTTCAGGCCATAAAAGATGTTCCTATATATGGCAAATTAATCTAGGATACATGCCTCAAGAAGCTAGGAAAAAAAAAGAAAGACCCAACTACAGTTCATGTAGTGGGACAACTAGCTAACATCATGCCTGGGGAAGTGACTATCCCCAAGTACAATGATCTAGGCAGTCCTATGGTAGTAGTTGATATAAACATGATCCAAATAAATAATGCTCTAATTGATTTGGGAGCAACAATAAATGTGATGACTAAGGACATCCTACAACAAGTAAACATTGCAAGCATGAGATCTACTTCTGTCTTGCAACTTGCTGATAGTTCTACTATGAAGCCTGATGGTATAGTAGAGGAACTTGTGGTGATTCTAGACTCTTGGGAGTACCCAACAAACATCATGATTTTTTCTCCTAAAGCTATACTAGGCAGATATCCTATCATTCTTGGAAGACCATGGTTAGCAAAAAAAGATGCTTATATTGGATGTCAATCAAGTAACATGACTATTTTTGATGGAATAAACACCAAAAAACTTTCTCTTTATCCTCCTACTCAACCATCCCATGATGAGGATAATCTTGTATGGCCACATGTTGGTGAAGAGGCCAAGGAAGTTAACTTTGTGGCACAACTTATGATGTTAGGTAGAAGTCCTCTCCTACAGCTTCAAGATGAAGATGAAGTGCTGTCCAACATAATTCAGAACCATTGTGAAGTAGAAGAAGCATCATCCTCTCATCTCATGAAGAAACTTTCACTTGCTTTGCCCACTCTTCCTACAACCACTTTTCCTGAAGATAAAATTTTTGCAGCCACTCTTCCCATAGCCACTCTACCTACAATAAACTTCCTATAGTAATAGGCATGTTCCACACAATGCCACCATATGAACTCAATGTACCATGTGTTAATGAAACATCTATGATAGAGTTAACTACACAGGTACAAGTGTCAAAAAGAAAATATCTGAATATTAACAGTAAGTTGAGTGAAGGACAATAGTTCATATTGGAAAACTTACCGAGGTCTCATCAACAACATTTACATGGGACTTTCATGATGTGAAAGGACTAGATCCTAAGGTTTGCACACATAGGATCTACATTAGAGATGATTTTCAATCAATAAGGTTTCCACAACAAAGAATCAACCTTGCATTGAGAGAAATTGTCAAAGCCAAACTACAAAAATTGTTAGATGTAGGATTTATCTACCCCATTTCAGAAAACCAGTGGGTATCTCCATTGGTGATCATGTCGAAGAAGGGAGGAAAATGGAAATTTTGTGTTGACTACAGAGAATTCAATGCTGCCACCAAAAAACACTATTTTCCCTTACCTTTCGTAGATCAAGTCTTGGACTCACTTGCAAGAAAATAATACTTTTCTTTTCTAGATGGATTTAGTGGCTACAACTAGATTCAAATTGCACCTAAGGACCAAGAGAAGACAACCTTCACTTGTCCAGGAGGAATATATGCCTATTCAATACTTCCTTTTGGCTTATGCAATGCACCGACAACTTTCCAAAGAGTAGTCATTAGCATATTTTTAGGCATCTTCCTTGATTGCATGGAGATCTATATCGATGACTTTACTACCTATGGTGATAATTTTAATGAAGCATTAGAAAATCTCAGGAAGGTCCTACAGAGATGTGAAGACTAAAACCTATCTTTAAATAGTGAGAAGTGCTTCATGATGATGTAGGAAGGTGTAGTTCTTGGCCACTACATCTCTCACAAAGGAATTCAAGTAGACCTTAAAAAAAATGAGGTAATTACTAATCTTCCTACACCTACAAAACAAAAGGATGTTAGGAGTTTCTTAGGGCATGCAGGATATTATAGGCATTTCATCAAACACTTCAGCAAAATGGCAACGCCATTATACAATCTCTTAAACAAAGATGTTGAACTCCAATGGATAGAAGATTGTGCCAAGACATTTTTTGATTTGAAGGTAGCCTTGACCCATGCTCCTGTACTAAAAAGACCTAATTAGGAGATCCCTTTCCAAATTTATATAGATGCATCAAATTATGCTATAGGAGCAATCTTAGGACATAAAGAAGGAGCCAATGAAAATGGCATTTATTTTGTTAGCAAAAATATACAAGGAGTTGAATTCAACTATACTATGATAGAAAAAGAAATGTTGGCAGTGATTTATGCCTGAACCGTAGATTTTTAGACCCAATGGGCGCTCTAATTCTTATAAGGTTTTTCACCTAAGGAGAGAGAGATTAGGTCCAAAAATGCTAATGGGTTCATTCAAATTAAGATGCGTAAAATGTGTGTGATGGAATGTAGACTAAATGAAATGATATACATGCAACTAAGCTAAAAAATTGAATGATTAAACATGCAAAAATAATAAAATGTGATTTGTTTGAAAACACATAATGATATGCAAACATAAACTAAATGAATGAAATATGTAAAACAAAAACAAAAGGGTAAGATTAAAGTGTAGCTGGAAAGAATGTGATGAATATAGAATGTATGAAATGTTGATTAATGAGGTCACTTAAGCTAGAAAGGACTCATTTGCCACTTGTGGCAAATCAGTCCCTATTCTGATGAATTCTTTCAAGAACAGGTTTCTGAGTATAGAGAGCTAGATTTTGAAAAAATCATGTGTCAGGCCCTCAAATGGGACTCATTTTCCATGCATGGAAAATCA
This sequence comes from Sequoia sempervirens, assembly GCA_007258455.2. NCBI lineage: Eukaryota > Viridiplantae > Streptophyta > Pinopsida > Cupressales > Cupressaceae > Sequoia > Sequoia sempervirens. The sequence continues at coordinate 100,560 of VDFB02271465.1, read as the reverse complement.
GTCCTCCTTTAGGGATCTAAAAATTCAAAGGTAGTATTTGTAGCTTCAAATCTACAAATCCACCTTTTGTAGGTCTCTGCTTCATAAAATGTTGGGAACAAGACTGAAAGAAACTTTTTCTTAATGATTTGACTTGAATGAAGAGGAGAAGACTTAAAAAAAAATCGAAATGTAATCTTCAATGATTCTCTAGCTTCCAAGAGACCTAAATCTACATACAAACACAAGAAGAGAAAATGTTGATTGTTAAGGCATGGGGGTTTTCCTTGGTCAAACCCCTTTTATGTAATTAAACCAAATTGATGAAATAAATGAATAAAGCATACAAAAAATGGAATAATTTACCTTGGAATGATTAATGATCTTGGATGTTTGCAACAAATCATGTAGAATCGGCCTTGAATGCTTTGGAATGCTAGCTTGAAGACTTGTAATGAATAAACCCTAAGTTGCATGAGAAAATAGATGATAAATTCAAGATGAAAGATGTAATAATGAGTTGAGTGATGAATTGATTTTTTAGAATGAGGTGAAAATAAATTATTTATACAAATATTATGCCTTAGTACCTGTTCATACATCATCACAAGCTGACATCAAGCAGAATTTTTAATAAATCTAGAAATAAATTTGAAATTATTTTGAATTTTGAGCCAAGGTAGATTCATTCGCCACCCATGGTGAATGAGTCGCACCTAGGACATGTGCTTAGGTTTTGGGAATTAAATTACATTTAATGTTATGTGTCGGGGATATATTAAAAAATACACTTAAATAAAGCATATGAGAGTATAAAGAGGTCCAATAAGACATGAGAAAGGTGTAAATGAGGGGAAAATTCCTAGAAAAGTGTGAATCTTGATTACAAGACTTAACAACACTTAAAAATAGGATTTGTTGATGTGTCAAATGATGATTTTTAGGTGAATTATATTAAATAGATTCTAGAATAATGTAGAAATGCCTTACAACAGTTCACAACACATTCACAAGACTTCAATATTTAATTTTAATTTAATTTATAAAGGTCTAAAACTTAGTGTGGATGCATAAAATTCTTCACAACACCTAAATTAAGGTATTATCAAGTCCATTTATCATGAATGATCTCATATCAAGAAAGCTCAATTTCAAGTCATATGTTTCTGATAAGCTATTTCATGAAAAGAGAGAATAGTATGTCAAATGTGAACCAACTTAAGACATGTCATTCACATACCAAGCTTTCTCATATGTAATCATGAAAAGTTAATGAATTTACAAAGAAGGTAACAAAAAATGACATACAAGAACATGGCTAAACAACCGTTTTCCCCCACTTAGTGTAGGAAAAAAGTGAGCTGAAAGGAAGAATGAAATGTATGCTAGAAGAGAAATCAAGGGAAAGTAGATGCCTCCACATAGGGAAGCATACCAATGTCCCAAAAATCTTGTAGTTTATGTCTCAAATCATTACATTCATTAGTGGAGTGACTATTAACTCTATGATATGCACAATATGAATTCATGGAATAACATGGGTATGTGCAGGATCATCATGCAAAAAACAGGCCCTTAAGTGGCAAAAAATTCAGAAAAATCACTGTTAGGCAACTTGACGTAAATATTTGAATAAGTTCTCTATATTATTTCAAAAATATGTAAGAATAGAATTTGTAGAAAATTGAATGTAGTTTCTAAAATACTAGGTTTATTTAAAAATAAATAAAATCTATTTGGTGAAAAGTTGAAATTTCAATGCAAGAGTACTTAAATTTCAGGAAAAATAAGAAGTAGTGTCCTGACCACCTAACCATAATAAAATGATAATATTTTTTTTTTAATATTTTATATATAAGTAGAGGACTCATGTCTGGATGTGATGCATATTTTTTGTAATTTTTTTCCAAGTAAATAATTAATTATGAATTTTTATTACAACTTTTAGAAAATATAAAAACTCATCCGTCTGACCACCTTAACTTGGTCAAAACTTCATGAAATTTAATTTTTTTTTTTAATCCTATTGTATGTGAAGCATAGAATGTGCCGCATGTTTTGGATTCAAAAAATATGATACCATTTGAAAGTTATAGATGTTTTTCAATCAGCCTCTATCGGACTTTAGTTGTAATTCTAATAGAAAATGAATAATAATTATTTATTAAATTCAAATTAAATCATAATTTATATTTTTGGAAAGCTGAGAATCTCCTCTAAAAACCCTTTTCGTTTCATTAATTTTGGGTGAAAAAAAAGTCGTCAGCCACATACCCTACAAATATTGCCACTTTTTGGCGCACCATGATCCTACACATACCCACATTTCTTTCAAGCTCTTGGAGGGAGATTGATTAAGTTATAATATAGAAGAATTGACAAGATACTTTCTTGATCAATAGAAAGATCTTGCATAGGAGGTGGTGTAATAATTACACAAGACTCAAGAGATTGCGAGACTTTGTTGTCTTCATTAGAAGAGTATGAAAATTCTAACAAAGGAAAATCAAGAGTGCTTTGCAAGATGATAGTATAAGTATTTGGAGAGGGATGACATAAATATGCTAGAGGAAAAAGAAGGATTTCTTATTTGTCACAATCTAGAATTGTAGTATTCTCCCTAAGAGAAGAGTTGGTAGGAGAACAACAAACCACATCCTTGTAACAAGGAAGGTATGGTTCTTGCATAACAACTTAATTACTAATAGGGGAATGATTAGTGAAAGAATGATGAGAATTATGAGGAGAGAAATCATTATCATGTAAGGTAATATCTATTATCATTAAAGCATTATTCTCGTGTTCCATATTATCTACCCTACAAGGAGAGCTTGTAATATGTTCATGTAAGTGTGTTATTGTTAAAGTAGCTTCATCACAATTGGAGGAGGCATCAAGAGAAAGACTAGTATGAGTTTCAAATAGATCATCCCAAAGGATAGGAACATTAGGTAAGGGAGGATCAAAGGTGTCATGATGTGTAATATGGAAGTCTTCTAATACCAACCTATCCTCTTTATGTCAAGAAGGAGTATTAGGAGATGAAAAAATATAACTATCATGATAAAGGAGATTTGGCAAGGTGATGTTAAGGAATATGTCTATAATTTCTTGCTCTTGTGGTGTAAAACCATCTAAAGGGGAATAAGGAGATGGACAATCAAGAACATCAAGACATGTAACATCTTGCACTAAGATACCTTTGTCACTAATAGGAGAGGTATCAAAAGAGGAGCAAATAGGATTATTATGATTGTCTACATTACCTTGCTCACCAATGGGAAATGTAAAATTAAGAATTTCATTAATGGATTGAATCTTGAAGTCCCTATTATTGGAGTCAAAAGTAGACTCATAAAAGGTGAGAGTGTTTTTATAAAATCCATATTTAACCAAATCAAGAGCACATCTTGTGAAAGAAAACATAATTAAGTGAAATGAAACAATATCTAAAAATGAGCTAATTGAATCAAATTTAAACAAAGTGTATGCTATAGAAATGCAACAGATTGTTATATATAGGTTAAGGCACTAACCAAAAGCCTAAAAACCAATTTCTGAGATTTGGAAAATGTTGTTTGAGGTGCCAGAAGGGGTAATTCGCCCAAGGTGGGGAATGAGTCCTAGTATGAACCTTTTCCAAGAATTTTAGAAACTTCATACTGATTTTTATGAATTTAGAGAGCCAACACACAGATCTAAATGAAAAATGTAGAATTGAACAATAAATCTAAATGAATTTAGATGTTACCAATGCAATCTAAATGCACTTTTATGAATGCAAGTTTGAAGACCTAGTATGTAAACTAATGCAAATCCTAATGCAGAATGAATGCAAGACTAGATTAATGGAAGAAGAAACCAAATAAGAAGAGAGAAGTATTAAAAAAGTTGTATTCACCAAAATGAACTATAGATTTTCGAACCCAATGGGCTCTCTAACTCTTATAAGGTTTTCACCTAAGGCGAGAGAGATTAGGTCCAAAAATGCTAATGGGTTCATTCAAATTAAGATGTGTAAGATGTGTGTGATGGAATATAGACTAAATGAAATGGTATATATACAACTAAGCTAAAAAATTGAATGATTAAACATGGAAAACTAATGAAATGTGATTTTTTGAAAACACATAATGATATGCAAAATAGAAATACAAGGGTAAGATCATATTGCACCTGGATAGAATGTGATGAATCTAGAATGTCTAAAATGTTGATTGATGAGGACCCTTAAGCCAAAAAGGACTCATTTTCCACCTATGGTGAATTAGTCCCTATTCTGATGAATTCTCTCGAGAACAGGTTTCTGAGTATAGAGAGCTAGATTTTGACAAAATCCTATTTTAGGCCCTCAGATACGACTCATTCACCATGCACGGTGAATCAATCCTCCTTAAAGGATCTAAAAATTCAAAGGTAGAATCTATAGCTTCAAATATACAAATCCACCTTCTACAGGTGTTCACTTCAGAAAATCTCAGGAATGAGACTGAAAGTGACTTTTTCTTGATGATTTGAATTGAATGAAGAGGAGAAGACTTAAAAAACTTAGAAATGTAATCTTAAATTATTCTCTAGCTTCCAAGAGACATAAATCTACATAAAAACAACACAAGAAGAGAAAATGTTGATTGTTAAGGCATGGGGGTTTTCCTTGGTCAAACCCCTTTTAGGTAATTAAACCAATTTGATGAAATAAATGAATAAAGCATACAAAAAATGGAATAATTTAACTTGCAATGATGAATGATCTTGGATGTCTACAAAAAATCATGTAGAATTAGCCTTGAATGCTTTGGAATGCTAGCTTCAAGACTTGTAATGAATAAACCCTAAGTTACTTGAGAAAATAGATGATAAATTCAAGATGAAAGATGTAATAATGAGTTGATTGATGAATTGATTTTTTAGAATGAGGTGAAAATAACTTATTTATACAAATATTGTGCCTTAGTACTCGTTCATAAATCATCATAGGCTGACATCAAGCATAATTTTGAATAAATCCAAAAAGAAAATTGGAATTATTTTGAATTTTGAGCCAAGGTAGACTCATTTGCCGCCCATAGCAAATGGGTCACACCTAGGACATGTGCTTAGGTGTCAGGAATTAAATGCCATTTAATGTTATGTGTCAGGTATTTATTCAAAAATACACTTAAATAAAGCATATGAGTGTATACAAAGGTCCAATAAGACATGAGCAAGGTGTAAATAAGGGGAAAATGCCTAGAAAAGTGTGAATCTTGATTATAGGACTTTTTGATGTGTCAAATGATGATTTTTAGGTGAATTATATTAAATAGAGTCTAGAATAATATAGAAATGTCTTACAACACTTCATAACACATTCACAAGACTTCAATATTTAATTTTAATTCAATTTATAAAGGTCTAAAACTTAGTGTGGATGCATAAAATGCCTCACAACACGTAAATTAAGGCATTATCAAGTCCATTTATCATAAATTATCTCATATTAAGCAAAGGGTCCTTTTTTCTATGTCACAATGCCCTAAACAAATTTAGGCACTAGATAATAGGTTGTCAGATCTTTGTGCAAACCGATCATGTAGCCATTAGATACCTTATGAATAAACCCCTGATCTTAGGTAGAGTAGCAAGATGGTTATTGTTCATGTAGGAGTTTGATATAACCATTGTGTATAAACTAGGGAAGGCCAATGTTGTGTCAGATTTTCTTTCAAGGTTGACTACATTAGAGGACAATCAAGCCATAGATGACTCCTTTCCTGATGAGCATCTATTTTCCATCAATGTTCAAACATCCTAGTATGCTGACATAGCTAATTATCTTGTAACAGGGAGAGTTCCTCCTCACTTCTCACCAAAAGAGAGAAGAGTGCTCATTGAAAAATCTTTTCCTTTTTTATGGATTGCTGGATGCTTGTTTTATACTAGACTAGATCATGTCATGAGAATATGTGTGAGGGATATGAGACATATGACATCCTCCGTGTATGCGATGATGAACCCTGTGGAGGGAATTTTGTAGCCAAGAGGACATCAATGAAGATTTTGAACATAGGATACTATTGGCCCACACTCCACAAGGATGTAGGAAGATATACAAGAAAATGTGATAGGTGTTAAAGGATGGGTAGACCAACCAAATTTGATGAGATGGTGCTTTATCCCCAAGTAAAAATCACTCCATTTGACATGTGGGGATTGGATTTTGTGAGACCCATTAACCCTCCATCAAATGGTAAGTCTTATATCTTGGTATGCACTGATTATGTAACTAAGTGGGTAGAGGTTAAGGCCATGAAGCATGCAAGAGACAATAAGGTTGCAAAATTTCTTTATGAAGAAATCTTCACACAGTATGAATAAAATAGTAGCCATCCACAAAAAAGGATTGGGCAAGTAGATTACCAAAAGCTATTTGGGGCTACAAAACCACTTGGAAAACAACTACAAGCTTCACTCCATTTGAGTTGATGTATGGGAAGACAACTATGATGCCTATTGAATGTGAACACAAGATTCTTAGGACTGCAGTAGACCTAGGGATGGATATATTTGAGGTACAAAAAAAGATATTCATGTAGCTGAATGCTTTGGATGACATAAGGAGACTAGCCTTGCACCACACAAAGGTAGTACAAAATCAAAGAATAAAATGGCATGAAAAATTCATCAAGGAGAAGAAATTTCAGCCAGGTGATTGGGCACTACTATATGACAAGGTATTAAGACAATGCAAGAAAATTGTAGACAAGGTGGCTAGGACCATATGAGGTTGTTGAGGTCTTTCCTAATGGAGCTATTCAACTCACTACCATTGACCCTGTCAGATTCAAGTTACTTGTCAATGGTCATCACCTCAAATTATATCACAAAACCAACCTCCAAAGTTGAGTTCCTACAGTAATTCACCCAAAATTCAACACCTGAGCTTCCTACAGCCGAAGGAAGGGGACCTAGTGTCCCTCCTTTTGGCTAACTTAAGGTACATACTTGTCATAATAAAGACTACCGCTTTTGTGGAAGTCCATTTCTTCATCCATCCATCACCACCTTTCTCTCTCTTCCATCACTTCACTCCACCTCACCTCACTCCACTTCATATTCATTAATTGCACAATTATTTCCTAAAATGACAAACAACACTTTCTCCATGATCTTTGCAACAAATCCTCCACATGTTTAGGTACGTGCACATTAATTTTCATCTTTTAATTATCTTTTAATTGTGTTCATTTAATCATTGTACATTAGTATAGGCATTCACATAACATGTCATTATTCCCTATCAAATCGCCACTCCCATCTTGCATGTGCAGACATATGTACAAATTTAGGTTGGGGGAAGAAGAAGATGAAAGTATATTTCCCATGTGTCAATTCATGATAGGCTACTCCATAAAATTTAAAATGAGCTGATTTGAAATCTAAATGAGAGAACAACTCACATGTGTGAAGTGACACTAATTGTAGCTGCCATTTCTTCCCATCATAACTCTCTTTTATTACTCCTTTTCTGCCATTATTGACCCTATCTTAATCTTGAGTTACAAGCAACAAGAGGTAAAACAAAAAAAAGAGGAAAATTCAATCGATATTGGCACAAGAAATTTAATAGGTATTGCAGGAAGGTGTTGGCTTTGAGACAAGAATTGCAAAAAATACATTTTTCAGAGTGATACTTGATTGCAAATAATGGGAGGGGTAATTCGAAATGAGCCCTTGGTTCATGAAATTTTATTACAGGATGCACAATGCTTGGATGAATTTAGAAACTATGGATGGTTAGTCTACTTCATGAAGCTGGATGGCTTTGATGAAGGAATTCTACTAGAATTTTCCTAGACATTTTTTGAAGGAAAAGCCATAATAAAAGGGTTAGAGGTCATGGTAACTGAGGAAGGAATTGCAGAAGTTACAGGGTTACCTGTTGATGGTGAGCATTACCCTACTTCCAGAGATGTTAGGTTAGCTAGGGCTGAATTTAGAGTACATGGTGACCCTCCAATTAAAATGGATAAATAGGGTGAAAAAAGAACCTCTCTACTCAAACCATGGAAGGAGGCAACTATCTACATTCTAAGGTATATCACACTTGTGAAGGTTGTTTGTTGAACCTGCATTAAATGAATTTCAAACTCTTGAGTCACATGAGGCATGAGAGGAAGATGAATGTTCCTAATGTGTTATACAACCTTGTCTCCATCATGGTAGCTGAAACTCAAAAAGGTAGGGATAATTATGTTTCCCACCATTTCCTAATTAAATTGTTGGTTGAAAAATCTCTACTTGATGTGTCTGGAATGACCTGGGAAGATTTTATAAATGTTGATCAATTTAGACTTGAGCAATTGCAACCTAGGGTTTTACCTCAACCCTTTAGGTATAACATGAGATTAAGCATGGCTAAAGCCACTCCTGGTGCTACAACCTCTGGTGTCAACTCTAGTGTGAACCCTCCTACAATAGAATAAGAAACGATAAACATTAGTTCCTCTAAAATAGAGCATTCAAAAAAGCAAGTTATTCATCCAATTTTGATGATGATGTCCCCCTTGAAACCCTAATGAGAACTAGGGCACAAAAGGAGGAAGAAACAAGAAAATGAAAAGCCAAAACACAACGCATAGAAAGAGAGGTTTCAAGTACTAGTAAGAGAAAGGCTAACACTATTCATCCTACAACGAAAGGAAAATGTGAGAGCCCTCCTAGAAACTCAAGACCAGTTGGGCCAGATTTTGGTATGCCCCCATAGGAAATCCCTAAGTGTGGAGAGACATTACATGAGGACACAAAAGCTCCAATGGGGTAGGAAAATGTTGAAGAAGAATACGACATATTTGAGAGAGCAACAAATATAACATTGGCTGACCTTGCTAACATTGCAGAAGAGTTTGAGGAAAATTAGGAGTTCCTCCAACAAAACTAGGAACGAGAGTAGGAGTTCCTATAGCTACAACAAGAGCCACCGCAAGAGAAAGAGAAAAGACAGGAATAGGAACAAGAGGCCCTGCAGTAAGAAGTGGGAGAAGAAACAATACCCTCTTAGCTAGAGACAATTGGACAGCCTGAGTCCATGCAGATAGTACTATATGGGGAGCAACCATTGACAAAAATACTAGTAGGAATTCATAACCCTCCTGCTTCTATAGTACATGCAACAAATTTGAATTTATGGGAAGAAATACAAAGGAGGGAGGAGGAATGGAAAAAGGAGAAGCAAATATTGAAAAAGGAAATTCAAAAGAGGGATTAGGTCATTGAAGAAAAGAATGAGGAAATTACTACCCTGAAGAAGAAAGTGGAAAACATTGTGACCTTGGTACTACAGATTCTAGAATGTAGAACCCCTCCAAGGGTTTATGCTCTATACCTAAAAAAGAAGTATCTCTCTTTTAAGTTGTCAAAGATTGTTTTAGGTTTGAATCCTCTACTGAGACTCCTATTGAATCTTTCAATGCTTATAGGATTGTCTCCCATGAAATGAAGAATTTTTTATGTGAATTTTATTTGCACAATTATGCTATAACACAAGACCAATATTGGAACCCACTGCTATATGTTGGAGAAATCCAATTGAGGGAATTCATGTCTTAGGTGCAAAATGATATTATTTGGGGACAACAACATAATGCTTATAAGAAGATGGAATCTAACATCCCCTTGGCCATTAGGGCTGAATCAAGCAACCCAGGGGATATTTACAGGGATTGGCTCATAATGCTTCTTAGACCTAGCTATGGCAACAAGATTATGCCTTGGATTGAAGCAATTTACACTAAGTATGAGGTAAGGACAACAAAAAAAGAGGAACTTATGAGAGGATACCTATCCCAAAGATGGAACAACTTAATTGATGAGATGAAATAGACTGAACCTCATTCCATCTAGAACTATGATGCATCATTAAAATGGATTGAAGGGTATATATAGATTGGGAGAGAAAAAGGGGTGATTTTGGCTTCCCCTTACTTTCCAGCCTCCCATTCTCTTGTGGCATGTGCCAAAATTTAGGTTCTACCAATATGACATTACTGCAGAAAAACAAAGATGTAGTAGATTTGATAGAATGGGATGATTCTATTGGGACCCTGATTCACACTCAGCAGAGAATGATGTTGGACAACTATCAGTTACAAATTTTAGAGCGTTGACCAAGCATAAGAACAATCCTTCCACTGTTGGAGGACCAACAAAACGTTAGGTTGGAAGGAGTGATTAGCCTAGTTTTTGGTCCAATTTTGGGTAGAATCTGTAGTTTATTTGTTGGAAGTTGTCATGGACTTTGATGATTAAGTGTTGGTATTTTCATAATGTTTCCCGTAAACCATTGCTATTGGGTTTAATTCTATCTCCACAAGTTTTAATGAAATTGGCATATTATGTGAATTATCTATATTGATTTTTTATGTGGTTGATGAATTTTATTTAAGGTGGTTATAGATGTAAAATTATTATGCGTACTGACATTGCCATGCAGATATAATTTGAGGATGCTAAGTTGAGAAAGAGGCAACCGCTAGCTAGTCATGTAGTGGAATCATTCAAAGGGTCAACTAGAGGATGACGACAATAGATTCCCCATGACAATCGCATGTAACCACCTTGCATTCATGATGTTGAGCAAGTGTGGGTGTTACTACAGTACTGAATCCATATTTGGACATGCATGTATGACCAGATTCCTTGCAGGTGTAATTTCCCTTCCATTCTTTCCCCTATTTTATATAAATGGCATCCTCTTAGTTAGTGGGAGTTGACCACCTTGCTTAGTTGATAGTATAAATAAGGATCAAATCCTTCTTCTTAGAGGGTTATTGATAATGTTGTTATCATGATATCTGATGATGTACTAGCATTTTCACTTTTAATAAAATCATGCTACAATTTTGTATTCACATTTCCCAATGAATGAAATGACATATTGAGTTCGAGCATTTGAGTTTCTCTTAGTTTTTGAGGATACTCATCCAAGGGTGCCCACTTGGTGAGTAATCCATCCTTTAGAATAGTTTAGTTAGTTATTATTTCCTACTCAGTACTTAGTTCAAAATCTGGCACTGACTATTCCTACAGCCAAAGTAGATAGAGTAGTTTCCCGTTTGTTCGCTCAAATCTTCATTCTTGTCATGCATTTCAACTTAGTATAGTTGTTGATTGATGTTCAACCTTTGTTTCATTCGTTTCCAAGAAATTTACTTTTAGTGTTGTGTTTTTCTTAGTTGAAAAATGAAGATGGATACTTTGAGTTCCTATTGCACATATTGTTTTGACCCATTTCAAGTTCATGTTCCTAGGTTGACAAGTTAAATGCACCTTCATGATGATTGATATAACTATTCAGGTTAGATGTCCAATCTCTGAATCACGGCTGTAAAGGCTTAGCTATTGAATCATTGTAGGAGGTTAAAACATGGGTTAGAGTAGTGCAAGGGTTGGAATAAGGCCATAATGGCCATCATGTCATATTTTTGGTTCATTGGAGGTTAGTGGGGTCAATAGTGCTTAAATTGCAAGACATGCAAAATCTTGCATTTATGACAAGCAAGTTTGCATGTTCTCCATAATGTAACCGATGGAATTAGTGGGATTTTTCATGGGCAAGGTGTGAATTCCTTTTTAAAAGGCTTTTATAAATTTTGTAATGGCTAGACTCCAATAATATTGAATGGTAAAAAGCTTATTGCTAGAATTGCTGTGAAATTTTTTGTATTTCTTCAAAATCTGCACTTTACTAGTCGAAGTATAGAGTTGTACAATTTCTATTTGCTCTAAGTTCGATTGGATCTTGTGGAGGATAGATCTATTTTTTTTTTTGGTTCCATCCTTGTGTGGTCTCATAGAATATTAAGCTACTGAGAGAAAAATATAAGCATGCGGGTTTGAGAGTTTGAAATAAGGTTTTTGAAGCCTTAAACATGTAAAAATGGCCAAACCATCTATTGTATAGTATGTAGCTCAATGGTATGGCCATGGTAGATGTTATTAGGACTGTATAAGGTGACTATGGGTTTAAAGAGCTGGAAAGGTCTGTAGTTGAGTTTGTGAGTTGCCATGCATGACAAAAATTAGTGAAATTAGGTGATAAACGGTGGTTACAACATGCTAATGTCAATGAAACATGGGGGAAACAATATTTAAGGTTGGATCAAGCCTGTTCAAGTCCTAATAGACATTTTTGATGAGTTTGTAGGGTGTTTCAAGGTTTGAAACATTGATTTCCTTAAAAACCTCATGAAAGTTGCTAAAAATGAGGGTTTTTTGAAATAGAGCTTTAGAAATCATATCTCACCAAATAAAATATGGTTTTGGTATTTTGGTAGGTTTTTTAATGCTGACCCATCTAAATTTCAGGCTTGGGAATTGTTTAAATATGAGTCTCTTTGTAAAATGGGCTTATTTTGGGGTCTTGGACAGTAAAAGAGTGCTAGTTTGAAGCCTTTGTTTCAAAGGAGCCTACTGAAGTTTTGAAGTGTGTTTTAGTTGGGAATAAAGGGTAGTTTAAAATGTTAAGGGTTGGTTGGTTGAGCTAGTCCTTGGAGTGGAAAGTGAGAAAAAGAGGTTTGCAAACCTACTAGGAAGAGTACCCATATTTCAAAAAACATCACTGGATATAGATTATGCCCATACATAGTTATGAAATTTTGATATTGTTTCACATTTGAAAATTCAAATTTTATAATTTTTTCCTATTGGAGGCATTCAAGGCACATTATTCCACAAGAGTAGCATGTTGACGTTTTGGAGTGACAAGCACTTGTACAAACCATCAAGGTAGCAGTTAAACTACATACAATAGAAAAGATACTTAGAATAACAAATCTATATTATTCTTAATGACCTAATTGATGATGAAATGGTAATGAAAACTATAAAAGATGCTTACAATAACAAATCTATATTATTGTAATCTATCATATACCTCTCCCAAAGGATCAGAATTGGCTATTGTTGCAGTAGGTCCATGATCTATCATGCTAGGAACATCACAATATACTTCAAATGAGGAATAAATATATTGTCACAATAGAAAAGATGCTTCAACTAACAAAACTATATTATTCTAAACAACCTGAATGATGATGAATTGGTAATACAAACTATAAAATATGCTTAGAATAACCAATCTATATTATTCTAAACAACTTGAATGATGATGAATTGGTAATGAAAACTATAAAATATGCTTAGAATAACCAATCTATATTATTTTAATCTATCACGTACCTCTCCCAAAGGATCAAAGTTGGCAATTGTTGCAACAGGTCCATGATCAATCATGCCAGGAATATCACAATATACTTCAAATGAGAAATCTCTATTGTCACAATAGAAAAGATGCTTAGATTGACAAATCTATATTATTCTAAACAACCTGAGTGATGATGAATTGGTAATGAAAACTATAAAACATGCTTATAATAACCAATCTATATTATTCTAATCATGTATGGTCCCCTTTCACACATGCAAGATAGATTAAAATTACAATAAAAGAATCATATTAATCAAATTATAGGATAGTCATATTAATCACACGAAGGAAAGGAGAACAATATATGTGACATCCATCACGAAAAGTCAATGCTAGTTTGACAATGAAGTGAATCACATTGACAAAGTGCATATTACCTTCTTAGGATAGTCAAGTTGCAATCATTAAATGAGGATAATTCAAATGAAAAATCATTGCAAGAGTATACAAAATATCAGTATTAAAGACACCTGCATTGCAAGAGTATAAAAAATATTAGTATTAAATAAATAACACTAATGAACTTAAGCATAATGAACCTAAATTGTACCTTCCATTCTTGAATATGCCTTCCATTCTTGAATATTCTATTCAAGTGTCCATAGTTGTTTTGTCTTTGGTTTGGTGTGATGCTTCAACAACTTAAAATTTGTTGCTATAACGAGGTACAAATATATGAGAATGGTTTTTTGTTTCTCGTAGTCTTCAAATGTAGGTATGCCATTCTTTCTAATCATGTATGTTCGCAGCCAAGTTCCTGCAACCACAATTGAAGCTATAGGATACATGAACCCATCATCACATTCCATCGGTTGTGTTAGCTTATGCTTTACCCACACACATCAAGCCAACCAATAGTTTGATCTCTCTTCATTCCCCTGTGGTGCAACAACTACAAAATCATGTCCTGGCTGTAGTAGATCTGAAAGATGGTTGTAATCAACTGAACTTTCCATTGTGTCATTTGTCATGGATATTTTTTGAGATAAAGGATTTAGATATTGTGGAACCCATGTATCCACCCACTCACTTGAATCGCATTGATCCCACTCACACTAAATACAACTCTGACAAAAACAAGCCATCTCTCGTGTCCAAATGGTCCATGTGCTTGCATATGATCTTTGAAATGAATGCATCTTTGAAGAATCTTTGAATGTATGAAAATCAAATCTACCTCCCACTATACCCTCCTCAACCAACCAAAAGTATTTGTGCACTATTGAATCAAGTGTTCCTCCATGTGACAATGTTGAACTACACCAATCAACAATAGATCATTAATCACTAAATTTTTCTCTATCTTCAATTGGTCCTTAACTAGAGCTCTCTTTACACATGCACCTGCTCCATCATACTCCCCTTTCCCATGCCCAAATTAAAAAAAACTCCAAATATGAGGTACGCCCCTCTCTACATGCATTCTTCTCAACCAATAAAACATACGAGTATTTTTGAATAAACATGTGCAGCTATTTGACCAAATGAGATGTCGACCCATTGTTATATCATGCTCCTATAAGAACTCATAAAAAATTCTCAAAATATTGTTGGACATACTCAAATGAGTGAGATCTATCATCACTCATATAAAAATTATACTCTCTAATTATCTTTTGATCCTCTTCTGTACTATTAGGTGCATGTCTATATTTTATGTGGAAAAAAATAGCAATCTAAATGGAATTGTAATACTAAGATTGTACCTGATTTTGTGGTTACAATGTGTATTTTTCTACAAAATCAACCACTAATATAATAGTGCTAATCGGAAAAGAGTCCTTACACATCTTGAATTGTTGATCCAACCACTTAGACCTATGGCTATGCCTTGCATACTTGTAGAAAATATTGTCCCTAAAATCTGAAATAAAATCAGCAACATTGCATTCTTTTGTAACCAACTCACATCTAGAACCTTCACCTCCACTCTGCAAAGTATATTTGACTATCTCATATCTCCTTTTCTCAACAAGCTTCTTTCCAGATTCATGTTCAGAATCCTCATGAAAATATTGAACAAACTTTGAAAATCCACCACATTGTGAGAACTTCAAATTTAAACAATCATTTCTATGCAAAAGGAAACCATCATCTCTAGACACATAAAAATAGATCTAGCAAGTCCCTTGATGATTTTGGAAGATGCATTGCACCAAAATCTTACAAAATTTCATTGGTATGCAAAGTAGAACGGATATAGCATAATAGTTCATGGTTCATTGAAAAATCCACATGGTATTTGCAACAACACATATTACAAATTCTAAGAGGCACACAATAAAATGGCTTCAAACCTTTGAAAGTCCTTTGTGAGATTTCCATATTTGGATGTGTTTCAATAAAAATTTTGAACAACATTGTTTGGTTTGATTCCAAGAAATGTTTAGCATGTGGTGAATGGTCTCGATTGCCAATTCTTAACTTTAAAATATCCTTTGCATTGGGTGATACTCTATAGTTATCATTCCAAAATTGTTGAATTACCTACTTTACATTATATGTTAGCTTCTTATTAACACATGGAAGCCTCCCAGAAAAAGCCCATGTATCATTTTGAAGAAGATCACCTATTCTTTCTCTTCTTGCAAGTGATCTATCCAAAGTTTTACAATTTATGTCAAAATAAATACAATTTTTCCTCATAAAGTGATCCTTTTTCAACTAATGGCTTACTAGGGCAGTTGTAATGACTCTTTGAGCAGCTCTCTTATCTTTTTCCTTGCTATTTTTTCCAATAGACTTGAGAGCATTAAATTTTTTTTGACAATAATAGAATTTTTTTGGTCTTCTTGTTCACATCAATCTTCAATTTGACTAGCAAAGGTCTCATATTTTGTATCTTTAGGAATTGTATAAAAATTTAGCATTGCTCGATCAATGTCTTATTGCTAAAATATTGGTTGAAAATTTTCATATCCCACAACTGAACAATTTGTGTTGGCCTCCTGCCTTCAAAATTGTTTATAATGTTCTAATCAATTTCAAGTAACCATTTAGGGGTTCTTGAAGGTCTTGAATTTGGAACATATCTTTCTTCCACACAAGGTTCTTCATTTCTCATGTAATCTAGTGAAACATAATTTACACTTGGTTCAATATTATGTTCAACATCTTTAATTCCAACATTTTCACCTTGCATATTATCAATATCAATTTCAATAATTTCATTCCCAATTTCAATATCATGTTCAACATCTTCAATTACAACATTTTCACCTTGAACATTTTCAATATCAATTTCAACGTCTTCATTCCCAATTTCAATATCATGTTGAACATTTTCACCTTCAACATATTCAATTTCCTCTTCACTTGAAATACCAAAGGGATTGGGTTCACCAATATTTTACATACCTTGTCTTCTCTTTCTATTAACTTCTCTATCTCCTTGTCTATATGCTTCAATTTGTTCTTTTGTAAGCTTTCTCTTACATTTTTGCTTCTAATGACTATTGTTCCCCATTATACCTCATAAAAGATGCTAAAAAAATGATTGCTTATGACAAATTTGAGTAGAAGATGCTCCAAAAAGTTGATCTTTCTCTCTTCCTATCTAAAATCACACTTTTGTCGCATGCAAACAAAATGTAAGGTCTGTTGGGATGCCCAAAAAGGCCCACATGGGGTTTTTCTATGGCCCACAAATATGACATTGGATAAAATCAGATATTTGATTTGAATTTTTTTTAAAAATTTAATGGTAAGTGGGCAAGAGAGAGAGAGAAGGAAAGAGAGAAGGAAAGGGAGATAGAGAGATAGAGAAAGAGAGAGGGAAAGGGAAAGGGAAAGGGAGAGAGAGGGAGAGGGA
Organism: Sequoia sempervirens; assembly: GCA_007258455.2. Classification (NCBI taxonomy): domain Eukaryota; kingdom Viridiplantae; phylum Streptophyta; class Pinopsida; order Cupressales; family Cupressaceae; genus Sequoia; species Sequoia sempervirens. The sequence continues at coordinate 83,524 of VDFB02271465.1, read as the reverse complement.
GAGACTTGAGAGAGTGAGAGAGGGAGGGTTAAGGGTAGAGGGTAGAGGGTTTAAAGGTTAAGGGTTAAGGGTTTAGGTTCTAGGGCTAAGGGAGAGAGATAGGAGGAGTGAGTGAGTGACAAAGATACCTAAGAGAGGGAGAGGTGGTAGGATGGAGAGACTTGAGAGAGAGAGAGGGATGGAGGGTTAAGGGTATATAGTAGATGGTTTAAGGGTTTAGGGTTTATGGTTAAGAGTAGAGGAGAGAGAGATAGAGGGAGTGAGTGAGTGAGAGACCTAAGAGAGGGAGAGGGGGTAGGAGGGAGAGACTTGAGATGGAGTGAGTGAGTGAGTGAGTGAGTGAGAGACCTAAGAGAGGGAGTGGTGCTAGGAGGGAGAGACTTGAGAGAGAGAGAGAGAGGGAGGGAGTGGGAGAGAGATAAAGGGTGGTGCTAGAGGAGACTTGAGAGAGAGAGAGAGGGAGGGAGTGGGAGAGATAAAGGGATACATGGTTAAGGGTAGAGGGTAGGAAGGGGCTAAAAGGGAGCGAGTGAGGAGAGACCCGGAGGAGGGGTTAGGAGGAGAGACTTGAGAGGAGGATGGGGTAGAGGTACAGGGTTTAGGGTTGGGGTTTAAGGGTTCTGAGGTTGGGTTTAAGGTTGGTGGGGGAAGAGATGGGGATGAAGGTAGAGGTTAAGGGTGGAGGGTAGAGGTATGGGTTAAGGATAGAGGGGGAGGGAATGGTGAGTGAGAGAGAGAACCGAGAGAGGGAGAGGGGTGGGAGGTGATACTTGAGAGAGAGGAGGAAGGGGTGGGAGAGATGGAGACAAGGTTAAGGGTAGAGGGTAGAGGGTTTAAGGGTAGAGGGAGAGATAGAGAAGTGGTGGTGAGAGAGAACTAAGAGAGACTTGAATGGAGTTGAGGAGAGACCTAAGAGAGTGGGTGCTAGGAGAGGGAAAGACTTGGAAGAGGGAGGGAGTGGAGAGAGATACAAGGAGATAGGGCTGGGGTACATGGTAGAGGGTTTAAGGGTTAAGGGTTTAGGGTTTAAGGGTAGAGGTGAGATAAAGTTAAGTGAGAGAGAGGAGTGTGTGGGAGAGATAGAGGTAGAGGTTAGGGTAGAGATTGAGGGTGGAGATCTGGTGAGTGAGAGAGAGAGAGAGACATGAAGAGGAGGAGGGGATGGGAGGGAGTGGGAGAGATGAGGGAAGATAGGGTGGGTGTAGGGTTTAAGGTTTAAGGGTTTAGGGTTTAAGGGTAGAGGGGAAATACATAAAGGGAGTGAGTGAGAGAGAAAGACTTGAGAGAGGGAGAGCGGGTAGGAGGGAGAGACTTGAGAGAGAGAGGGTAGAGGGTAGAGGGGGTAGGAGGGGGTAGGAGGGAGAGACTTGAGAGAGAGAGATAGGGTAGAGGGTTTAAGTGTTTGGGGTTTAAAAAGGTTAAAGAGTTTGGGGTTTGGGTTATGGGTAGAGAGATAGAGTTCGAGCAGGAGAGAGGGGAGGTGGGAGAGATAGAGGAAAGTGGGGTGGGAATATATGGGGTTTAAGGTTTAAGGGTTTAGGGTTTAAGGTGGGAAATACAAAGGGAGTGAGTGAGAGAGAAAGACTTGAGAGAGGGACAGGGGGTAGGAGGGGGACATGAGAGAGAGAGAGGGTAGAGGGGGTAGGAGGGAGAGACTTGAGAGAGAGAGAGACAGGGTAGAGGGTAGAGAGTTTAAGTGTTTGGGGTTTAAAGGTTAAGGGTTTAGGGTTATGGGTTATGGGTAGAGAGGAGAGAGATAGAGGGATTCAGTGAGAGAGAGGGAGGGAGTGGGAGAGAAATAGATGGTTGAGGGTAGAAGGTAGAGCGTAAAGGGTATAGGGTAGAAGGTATAAGGTTAAGGGTAGAGGGGAGGGAGATAGGAGTGAGTGAGAGAGAGAGAAACCTGAGAGAGGGAGAGGGGGTTGGAGGGTGAGACTTGAGAGAGAGAGGGAGGGAGTGGGAGAGAGATAGAGGGAGATGGGGTTAAGGGTAGAGGGTAGAGGGTTTAAAGGTTTAGGGTTTAAGGCTTAAGGGTTTAGGGCTTAAGGGTAGAGGGAGAGAGATAGAGGGAGTGAGTGAGTGAGAGAGAGACCTAAGAGAGGGAGAGGGGGTAGGTGGGAGAGACTTTTAGATAGAGTGGTGGTGAAAGGAGAGAGAGAGACTTGAGAGGGAGACATGGTCAGGAGAGACTATATAGAGAGAGAGAGAGAGAGAGGGGAGAGGGAGAGGAGAGGGAAGGGAGGAGAGAGAGAGAGAGGGGGAAGGGAGAGGGGAAGAAAGGGGGGAGAGAGATAGAGAGAGGGAAAGAGATAATATTTAAATATTTTATATATTAGTACTATTAATGTTCTATAATATTTTATTATATATATATACATTAACTAAAATATAGAAATAATATTTAAATATTATACATATTAATAATATAATATATTATATATTATATAATTCTACAAGAGATTATCATAAATTGTATATTATATATTAAAATAAACTATAAACTAGTTATTGCATTTTTAAAATCATATATTATAAACTATATTACATTTTTTAAAATCATTTATAAAATAAATCAGATATCTGATATTTATGACACAAAGTTTACTGCCTAGGGGTTAGCCTCAAGCTTGCTTTGGAATTTGGCTAGGACATGCCAATCTTAAGAAGTCAACACAAAAAATGTGTTTAACAACATACCTTGCTTTTGTAGACTTCGCCCATGTCGCTGACGACTTTTTTATACCCAAATTTAATGAAATGAAAATGGTTTCTAAAGGAGATTTTGAGCTTTCTATCAATATAAATTATGCTTTACTTTGAATTCAATAAATAATATTATTCATTTTCTATTTGAATTATGACTAAAGTCCTGATTGATAAGTTGATTGAAAAACATCTATAGCTTTCAAACGATATCACATTTTTTGAATCCAAAATACACATCACATTCTATGCTTCGCATACTATAGGATTAAAAAAATTGAATTTCATGAAGTTTTGACCAAGTTAAGGTGGTCAGACATACGATTTTTTATATTTTTTAAAATTTGTGATAAAAAAATTCATAATTAATTATTTACTTGGAAAAAAATTACAAAAAAATATGCATCACATCGAGACATGAGTCCTCTACTCATATCTAAAATCTTATAAAATAAATATTATCATTTTATTGTGGTTAGGGTGGTTAGAAAAACACCTACTTCTTATTTTTTCCCTAAAATTTAATTACTACATTGAAATTTCAAATTTTCACCAAATAGATTTAAAAAAAAAATTAATCTAGTAGTTTAGAAACTGGATATGTGCAGGATTATGATTGGCCAAAAAAGTGGCAATATGATGGGTATGTGTAGGGTATGTGACTGACAACTATTTTTTACCCAAAATTGATGAAACAAAAAGATTTTTAAAGGAGATTCTCAGCTTTCCACTAATATAAATTATGCTTTACTTTGAATTTAATAAATAATTATTATTCATTTTCTATTTGAATTACGAATAAAGTCCTGATTGATAGGCTGATTGAAAAACATCCATAGCTTTCAAATGGTATCACATATTTTGAATATGAAACATGCGTCACATTCTATGCTTCAAATACTATAGGGTTAAAAAAAAATGAATTTCAAGAAGTTTTGACTAAGTTAAGGTGGTTAGACATACAAGTTCTTTATATTTTTTAAAAGTTGTAATAAAAAATTCATAATTAATTATTTACTTGGAAAAAAATTACAAAAAAATGCATCACATTGGGACATGAGTCCTCTTATTATATATAAAATATTATAAAAAAATATTATCATTTTATTGTGGTTAGGGTGGTCAGACAGACACCTACTTCTTATTTTTTCTCTGAAATTTAAGTACTACTGCATTGAAATTTCAAATTTTCACCAAATAGATTTAAAAAAAACCTAGTAGTTTAGAAACTACATTCAATATGCTACAGATTCTATTCTTACATATTTTTGAAATAATATAGATAACTTATTCAAATTTTTACGTCAAGTTTCCTAACTCTAATTTTTCTAAATTTTTCACCACTTAAGGGCTTATTTTTTCCATGATGATCCTGCACATACCCAACTACATTCAAATTGCTATAGATTCTATTCTAACATATTTTTGAAATAATATAGATAAATTATTCAAATTTTTACGTCAAGTCACCTAACTCTGATTTTTTTGAATTTTCATCGCCATTCAAGGGCCTTATTTTTCCATTATGATCCTACACACACCCTTGTGATATTTGATTCTTCCTTGTTCTCAGGTTCTTTTTTTTTCTCCAAATATTTTCCATTTCCTTCTTTACTTCAGTCAGATTGATCTTTTTAATTGGTTCATTTCTCTTTGTTGAATTATCCTTGAAGTTTATACTTCTGCAAAATCTAACAATATGTCCAATTCTACTACAATTGTTGTACATGATATTTCTCTAAGCATTATGAACCTTTTATCCATTCTGAATCTGTATTGATTAGCCTTATGTCCAAATCCATGCTCATGTATAGCAATAACCATTAAAATATTGATTCATTCTACCACTGTTATATGCATTCATCATTTGATTTAGGCATTCACTTGCTCTATGCCTAGAGCTTTTGTACGTAAAACATTGACTAGCAAAGGATGGAAAATTCAGATTCATTTTGCTTCTACATTCCATTTCTCTATGTCCAAATTTATTGCAGAAATAGAAAATACCATTAAAATATGGGTACCTTTGAGAATTTGGTTGTCTGATAGGGGTCTTCTGACATTGCTTCATTGTTTCCAAAACATGTCATTGTTCTTCTTGTCTTTAGCTTTCTCTGGTTCACAAATATTATTTGCATTAGATGTTTGATTGTTTGAGCTTTCTCCTTTTTTAGATTTACCACTTCTTGTTGAGTCTTGTGCATTCATCAATCTTTCTTTTTACCATTACATTCAGAGATTCCTCAATTCTTTTCTTTTCTTCCACTTGTAATTTTAGTTTGGTGATGTTCTCATTTGCTTGTTTCAATTGTTCATTGAGCTCCTTATGTCTTTCTCTGGATTTTTTAATTTTCTCCCTCAATTTTTTGATGCAATCATTTGCTTCTTTAATATTTTCTTTCAAATCTCTATTTTCAACTTCAATCTTGTCTAAATCTTCAAGGGCAACCTTGAGTTCTCCATATTTGTCAAATATGCAGTCTTCTTCTGTGTATCCATTAGTAGAAAATACTTTTGAAGCCATGTGTTCAAATTCCAAGATCTTCCCAAAGCTTTCAAGCTTCTTCCAAGGAACCAAGCTCCGATACCAATTGTTGAACACATATAATACTGAGAGCCGGGTTGGTGCATGAGCACCTTGACGCCATCATGTTCCATTTGAGAAAATATTGAAATTTGATTCAATTTTACTGTCTCCACATTGTAAGGAGGTCTTATAAGTCATTTTTCCTATGTTTAGGTCATTAGAATGTTTAAGGTTTAAGTCCTATGTCCATTTTTTGAAAAGTTGTCATTATTTGCAAAAATTGCACAAATGCAAAAGTTGTAAAAAGGTAAAAGGTTCCAAAAAGGTGGAAGGTGAACAATCACCTTGTTCAAATTCATTAGGAAGTAGTTAGAAGGTGATGAGATAGTTTTAAATGCCTTTAAAAAGTCCTTGTATGCATTTTTTAACTCATGGGTGATTGAATATAAGAATTGGAATGGATAAAATCTTAGTTCCATACATATTTTCTCAGAAAATTACCATTTTCTATAGGTATACGGCTTTGTACGGGCCTAAATGTATGTGTAAGTGTTTGTAATTGATGGTACACTAGTCACCTTCCATATTTTTTTTCTTCATTCAAATTGGTGTAGATTTGAAGAAGATATTACAAATTTTGTCAAAACTGTCAAAACCCCTATTAGGGTAAACAATAGTATGTAATTTGATAATATTTGGTAGAAAAAATCTTGGTAGCATCTATTTTCATATTCTTGGAGTTTTAGATGAAATGATTAAGATTGATGTGTAGAAGAATTGAAGTTTCATAATGTAAATTTATGTATAGATTGGTAAAACAGAGTTTGAGGAGGTTAGTACCTAGGGTTCAACAAAAAATACTCTTGAAAGTGGACTTGTGGTGTTTTGTTAAGCATAAGAAGACTCAATAACATGTGTTCTAATTATTGGTTGAGTAAACTTGTAACTGGAACTTGTAGAACCAATAAGCCCTTGGTTAATCAAAGCCTAATTTGGCTTAGATAGAACATGGATACTCATGTTTTGAATCTATTTTCTCAAAACAACCTATACTGGCTTTAAGATATGTTTTAAAACCTTTAAAGAGGTATCGAAAATGGAAATTATAGTCTGAAGATAAGGTTTTGAGAAGGATTTATCTTTGACAGATGGATTGGTAGACCTAAAAGAAATTAGGCCAGATTATGTAGGAAGTGTGATCCAAACAAGTGGCCAGTGTATTTGGGAATCATGAAGTGTTTTCTTTTTGTTATTTTAACCCATATGAGGGTGTATCATGCAATGAATTGATTGGTTGTGCCTTGAAAGCTCAAGTTAGTGCTAGTTTCATTATGTGCCATTGTGGAAGGTTGAGGATAGTTGGAAAGGAGGGTATGTGCAGGATCATCATGGAAAAAATAGGCCCTTAAGTGGCAAAAAATTCTAAAAAATTAGAGTTAGGAAACTTGACGTAAAAATTTGAATAAGTTATCTATAAATTATTTCAAAAATATGTAAGAAAAGAATCTATAGAAAATTTAATGTAGTTTCTAAACTACTAGGTTTGTTTAAGAAAAAAAGAAAATTATTTGGTGAAAATTTGAAATGTATTGTGTTGGTTTTGTGTTTTGTGGTTTTGTGTTGTGGTTGTGTGTAGGTTGAGAAGATAACTTGGTTGTTGCCAAGAGCAGACAGAGAAATTTGATAGAAAGTGGAAGCAATCTGAATAAGCTTACTTGAAGAGAAAATATGGAAGTGTTAAGAAGATATTTGCAGGCAAGAGGAAGAAAGGAAGAGATAAGAGAAGATTGACAGAGAGGTAGCAACATTGAAGCAAGAGATGAGAAGAATGGATGCAGAGTTCAGTGATTTTTATGAAGAGTCCATGATGAATATGGATTAGATGATTAAGTAGATGACAAGTTGGCACTTGAAGATCAAGAAAAGAGTTACATGGCCCATTCAAAAGATAGCAAAAAGAAGAAGACAAATGAAGGTAAAAGAGGAAGAAGAAGAATTTGAAGATGTAGAAGAAGAATTTGAAGGAGACAAATACATGGTAGTTAATTCCAAGCATGAAGATGAAATATTAACAGAGATGAAAAACCTAATTTTAGAAGGATAAGATATTGAGTTGGTGTCAAGATTGAATGAAGAGATGATCATGGATGAATTGGTCTTGGAGATTTGTAAAGAGTTGAAGAAGGATGGAGGTATTTTGATGGAAATAGTGTATCATTTATTTGTTTTACTAATGTTTTGGAATAATTTGTAGATCAAGATGCACTAGTTAGGAGGACATGGTGTTGAGATGAAAATTGTGAAGCAACAAAGTGTTCGCAAGCAAGATAAAGGACTGATTTGCAAGGAAAAAATGAAGCCTAAGGTGAAGATGAAGATCAAAGAGAGAAATTTCAAGGTCAAACAGAGGTAGAGCATACAAAGAATGCAGATTTGTGGAAAACTTTGAATTCAAGAGGACTTGAAATTCATTTGGCCGGGAGTATGGTGTAGGAGCACCTTGACAACATCATGTTCCATTTGATAAAATCTTGAAACTTGATTCTATTTTATTGTCTCCACATTGTAAGGAGATATTATAAGTCATTTTTCCTATGTTTAGGTCATTAGAAGGTTTAAGGTTTAAGTCCTATGTCCATTTTTTGAATATTTGTCATTAGTTAAAAAAATTTGTACAAATGCAAAAGTTGTAAAAAGGTAAAAAGTTGCAAAAAGATGGAATGTGAATAGTCACCATGTTCAAATTCATTAGGAAGTAGTTAGAAGGTGATGAGACAATTTTAAATGTATTTGAAAAGCCCTTTTATGCATTATGTAACTTTTGGGTGATTGAAGATAAGAATTGGAATGAATAAAATTTCAGTTTCATACAAATTTTATGAGAAAATTACTATTTTTTGCAGGTGTACGGATCTTTACGGGCCTAAATGCATGTGTAAGTGTTTGTAATTGAAAAAAAAAAGTGTTTTTAGTTGATGGTACACTCAATCACCTTCCAATTTCTTTTTGTTTCATGCAGATTGGTGTAGATTTGAAGAAGATATTGCAATTTTTTTCAAAACTATCAAAACCCTGATTAAGGTAAATAGTAGCGTGTAATTTTTAGGTTTCTCTCATTTCATCTAGTGAAATTTGATAATATTTGGTAGAAACAATCTTGGTAGCATTTATTTTCATATTCTTGGAGTTTTAGATCAAATGATTAAGATTGATGTGTGGAAGAATTGAAGTTTCATAATGTAAATCTATGTATAGACTGGTAAAATAGAGTTTGAGGAGGTTAGTACCTAGGGTTCAACAAAAAATACTCTTGAAAATGGACTTGTGGTGTTTTTTTAAGCATAAGAAAACTCAATAACACATGTTCTAATTATTGGTTGAGTAAACTTGTGACTAGAACTTGTAGTTTAATTAATAAACCCTTGGTTAATCAAAGCCTAATTTGGCCTAGATAGAACGTGGACAGTCATGTTTTGAATTTGTTTTCTCAAAACAACCTATAATAGCTTTAAGATATGTTTTAAAACCCTTAAATAGGTATCCAAAATGGTAGTTACATTCTAAAGATAAGGTTTTTAGAAGGAGTTATCTCTAACAAATGGATTGGTAGACCTAAAGGCAATTAGGCTAGATTATGTAGGAAGTGTGATCCAAACAAGTGGCTAGTGTATTTGGGATTTGTGAAGTTTTTATTTTTGTTATTTTAACCCATATGAGGGTGTCTAATGAAATGAATTTATTGGTTGTGCCTTAAAATCTCAAGTTAGTGCTTGTACTCATTATGTGCCATTGTGGAAGGTTGAGGACAGTTGGAAAGGAAATGATCATAAATTGATATTTGAGGAAGCTAAGTTAGTTTTATTCAATATTTCTCATGATGTTAAAGTTTTTTTGAAGGCCCTTGAGGAATTTGGAACTTTGATTGCATGGTTGAGTGTTTGAGTTAAGGGTTTTATGAAAGAAAATGTGTACTTGGTATGAGTGACCAAACAAGGAATATTTTGAGTTTTGTTAAATGAGATTGAGAAAGTGATTTTTTCTTCCTTTGCTTACATCAAGGGTGAATTAGTATTCTACTAAACCATCCAATTATCAACCATCCAATTTCCAAAGAATACTTAAAAATTATAAGGAATATAAGCATAAATAATCCATAAAACACACAACACATGAACACCCATATTTTTACGTGGAAAACCTAAAAAGGGAAAAACCACGGTGATGATTAACTCACAATATGTTATAATCGATTATAAGATATTATAGAAATAATCACTGCCAAGAGGACTCATTGTCCAAGTGAACTCATTGTTCACAAAGAAAAGAAAGATACAAGAGATGTGGCTTCATAGCTAGAGTTTGAACTGAGAGAAATGCATCTAACTTATGCTAAATTTAGTTCCTTTGAAGCTCATTAAATATACTGTAATCAACTATGATTACCAATCTCTTCTCTACTCTATCTTCACATATCAATCACTTAATGCTCATAGCCTATTCAAACAATTCTATAATATTTGCAACACTTCTTGCATTTGGATCATATATTCATCATAGTCTCTCACTTTGACAACTCATCTCAACCTTTTATATATATTGAACTGCACCGCAAACATCAATTAGGTCGACCTAATTATATGAAGCCTTGAGTTATGAAAAACATGCCTTGTCGACACCCAATTCAAACCGAAACTCTTTCATGCTCAAAACATAAGTAATATAGGTTGGCATGGACCTATAACAATTCCTCTTTCCATTTGCATCAAGTATTTTATCTTCTCAACACTTCACATTTCTTTAGTTGGCCAAGCCTAAAACTAAAAGGGTAAAGTACTCCAACTGATTAACACCAAGGAATATACGAACCACAAAATATTGTGGCAACTAAAAAACATAATTTACTGACACTTGTAAAAATTCTCCAAAACCACAATATCTAACTCAAATCCATGGGGGAATGTAGACCAGTTAAATAAGGTATAGTACACACAAAACTGTGTAAACAATATTTTCCAAACTTTTGATACTTGCAACTCTTGAACCACTTAACCAAAATAGATTAAATTATGAAATAATATTCCAAAGATATCTATGAACAACATACTTGAATTTCATAGGTATATCTAGAAAGGTGAACAAATGTAGACCAAAATACACGAGGGCACTAAGTGTTGAAACTACTAATATAAACACTTAGCCAATTTTGTTTTGTTTTGTTCATCATGCAACCAAATCAATAGTTCCAACACATCTGAATGGGTAGGTTTACGCTATTCAAGGTATTTTTTCAAAACAAAGGAACAAAATAAAAATTCATTCCCCTTTGGGTGAAGAAAATAGATCAAGGGCGACCTTTGATCTTTGAGGGGATGGAGACACATATGAGAGTGGTCTACTTTGAACCTGAGGGTTTCTTCTCCTATTTAGTTCATCGTGGAGCGTTAGCTATTACAATAAAAAGTATAGACAATAATTTATAGAAATTACATTATAAAAAATGAAATATTTAACAAAATAATCACTTACCACCTCCAAATGATCTCTCTCCTCATTTTCCATAGCAACAGGATCATGCTATGGCATTCTAATGTCCTATAGAAACCATCTAGATAGAAATTAAATTACAAATCAATAATCATTTAATTTTTCAATAATAAACAATTATAACAACAAATGTAATTTTAAATCTACTAATCTACCTCATATCACCATCAAAGGCACCGATCTATCAATTGCAGAAGAAACACCATACGCCATTTCTATATGAACATCAGGAGGTGTCTCTGTCTACATCATCTGAAAATAAAACAACATTATTCAATTATGAAAACTAGAATAGTGATGTAGGTCATGGCTTATAATGTATGAGATAGTCAACAAATTTTTTAGTACTTTGGTAGACATGTATGAAAAATGTGGTAGCATAAACAAGGTAGTGAAATGTTTGAAAAAAAAATGAGTGAATTTTGATAAAATGCTTTGGTAGAAATGTTTGGAAAATTTCCTTAAAGAAGTGTGTAGTCTCACAGTGATGGACATCACCATGAGCCCACATTTTTTTGAGGCATTTTTTTAAACAGTTCATTGCCTTGTCTATGTTATTGCTTACTATTATGCTTTGATAGATTCTTTCCAAACATTCATAGTTGGTTCGAAAGCACCTTTTTTAGGCTTTTAGCCATAGCAGCAAGGAAGTGAACTATTTGATAAAATGCTTTGGTAGACATGTATGGAAAATATGGTAGCATAGACAAGGCAGTGATTTGTTTGAAAAAATTCCTCAAAGAAATGTGGTCTCATGGCATGATAATGCCTCAAATAAATATGGTCTCATAGTGATGCCCATCACCATGAGACCATATTTATTTGAGGCATTATCGTGCCATGAGACCACATTTCTTTGAGGCATTTTTTCAAACAGTTCACTTCATTGTCTATGTTATTGCTTACTATTATTCTTTTATAGGATTTTTTCAAGAATTCATAGTTTGTTTGAAAGCACCTATTTTAGGCTTTTAGCCATAGCAGCAAGGAAATGAACTGTAAATGATAAAATTCTTTGGTATAAATGTATGGAAAATGTGGTATCATAGACAAGGTAGTGAGTTGTTTGAAAAAATACCTCAAAGAAATGTGGTCTATGGGTGATGGACATCACCATGAGAACACATTTCTTTGAGGAATTTTTTAATATAATTCACTACCTTGTCTATGTTATTTTATACTATTATGCTTTGATATTTTTTTTCCAAGAGTCCATAGTTTATTTGAAAGCACCTGTTTTAGGCTTTTAGGCATAGCAAACAGGAAGTGAACTGTTTGATAAAATGCTTTGGTATACATGTATGGAAAATGTGGTAGCATAGACAAGGCAGTGAGTTGTTTGAAAAAATTCCTCAAAGAAATGTGGTCTCATGGTGATTGCTCTTTGATAGATTTTTTCCAAGCATCCATAGTTTGTTCGAAAGCACCTGTTTTAGGATTTTATCCATAGCAGCAAGGAAGTGAACTATTTGATAAAATGCTTTGGTAGACATGTATGGGAAATGTGGCAGCATAGAGAAGGTAGTGAGCTATTTGAAAAAAATGCATCAAATAAATGTGATCTAATGGTGATTCATCACCATGAGACCACATTTATTTGAGGCATTCTTTCAAATATTTTCTTACTATATTATGCTTTATGAGATCGCATTTATTTGAGACTTTCTTTCAAACAACTCACTACCTTGTCTATGCTATTTCTTACTATATTATTCTTTAATATATTTTTTCCTAGCATCTATAGTTTGTTTGAAATAACATGTTTAAGGATTTTATCCATAGCAGCAAAGAAATGAACTATTTGATAAAATGCTTTGGTAGACATGTATGGAAAATGTGGTAGCATAGACAATGTAGTGAGTTGTTTGCAAAAAAAAGCCTCAAATAAATGTGGTCTCATGGTGATGTCCATCGCCATGATACCACATTTCTTTGAGGCATTTTTTCAAACATCTCATTTCCTTTTCTATGTTATTGCTTACTATTATGCTTTGATAGATTTTTTCCAAGCATCCATAGTTTATTCGAAAGCACCTATTTTAAGATTTTAGCCATAGCAACAAGGAAGTGAACTATTTGATAAAATGATTTTGTAGACATGTATGGAAAATGTGGTAGCATAGAAAAGGTAGTGAGTTGTTTGAAAAATTCCTCAAAGAAATGCGGTCTCATGGTGATGGACATCACCATGAGACCACACTTCTTTGCAATTTTTTTTCAAATAGATCATTGCCTTGTCTATGCTATTGCTTATTATTATGCTTTGATAGATTTTTTCCAATCATCCATAGTTTGTTTGAAAGCACCTACTTTAGGATTTTAGCCATAGCAGCAAGGAAGTGAACTGTTTCATAAAATGCTTTGGTAGACATGTATGGAAAATGTGGTAGCATAGAGAAGGAAATGAGTTGTTTGAAAAAATGCCTCAAAGAAATGTGGCCTCATGGAATGCCATGACAAAAAAATGCAATTGGAAGCTGCTCCTAGTTATTAGTTATATGCAATGTGAAGTAATTACATAACTGCTTACATTGACAAGTTATAAAAAACTATATTGTAATTTGAAATTTTATCATCTATCAACATCTAGTTATTAGTTATTCAATGTGAAGTAATGCTTTGAGTTTGAAAGATGTGAAATACAATGTAATCAATGATATGAGTATAAACTACATAAATCTATTTTTGACAATTCATTAGTTAAACTCTTTATTTTATTACCCAAGTGAAGCTTCGATGTCCGCCACCACCATGAGGTGTTGCCATCAAATCTCCAAGATTAACCTATTCAACATCCAAAATTGGATATAAGAATACCATTAATATATAACAATATTATTCACATGTAATATTTATAATTATTTACTGGTTACATACCTTGATAGTACATGTCGTCATGTAATAAGGAGATGAAAAACCATTGAAAACTGTATGAATGTTATGACCTTGAGATTTCATTAAAATTACTAAAGTAATTTAGTTAATATTGCATTTCAAAAATGAAATTTAATAAATTCAATTCAATGAACTTTCTAATTTTTACCTAACTATCAAGGTCGAATGCCTCATTAAGGAGGGCATCTGTCATCACCATTTGATCGATTGCAGATGTACCCTACGTACCTACGTCTTGACTATGCATGGGGTCATAACCAAAGGGTGTCCCACAAGTATGAAAAATAGGAGGTGGAACTCTACTACGTGAAGACTCGCCTAGCTCACCTTGTGCTACAAGATTGACATGCTATATGATGCTCTGGGTTAGGGAACTAATTGATTGTAGTGTCTCAACCTCAACACTCTCCTTCACAATGAAAGGGATAGCCACATGCTTGTATACTGGTCTAGTGAGTGCTCATCTCATTAGCCATTATGGGTCAAGACATTGCCCTCACTCTATCCTATGTGAAGCCTCCACCTCTACCCTAAAACTTCTGGATATCAAAATAGTTTGGGATTTAATTAAAGATAAACTCGCAGTACAAGTTCCTCAAAAAATATTGTGGCACCTCATTGTTGTTGCATGTTGGATGGTCAAAAACCATCCACCACCTCTACCAAAATATATTGCGGCACCTCTTTCTTGAAAGGTGTAAAGGTTGATTTTTTTTAGGGTTTGTGAATAGGGATCACAAGTCAAATTTTGTAATTTTCTCATCTTTCACTTGTTTATAAGATAATTTATCAGCATAAAATTGTCTATACTCTCTTCTCTTATCTGCCTAACTAGTTATTTGATTGCTAATTGAATCTACGTTTGATAACATTGATTCAAGTGATTGAGCAAGCATTGCTCTATGTGAGGTTGACCTTACATGATCTTTCAACCTTGCAATTCTATTGTCAATTTTTTTTTTCAATTTTCCCCATTATATTTTCTTGAGTTCCTGGAGCATATTAAGGAATTGTTGGAGGTGTTTGTAATTGGGGTTGTTCTTTAGTAGGTATTTCAAGTTGAGATGAAGCAGAATTTTGAGGATTAGGAGGTTGATTATCATTTCTTATAAATTAAATAAATTTACATAAAAAACTTATTAAATCTACCTATTTTTGAAACAAATTCACACAAAAAAATAAAAACTTCTCTTTTTACCTCCCCGACGTCTTGTCAGCATTTTGGAGAAGATTCAACAATGATTCGATTAAAAAATTGCTCTCCAATAATGTGAGCACATTCTTGAGGGTTTGAAGGCCACAAGTTTGTAGGAAAACACATAAATGAGAATGATGAAAAGTTACTTTTTTTGTTATAACAAGATATAACTCACCCATGTTATAATGTGAGTTTGTTATAACATGCTCATGTTATGAATTTAAAGAAAAAAAAGATGGTTGGCCACTTTTTGGTCCCTCATCTTTTTGCACCCGCCCATTTATTCTTTATTATTAGAAACATTTTCAAGTAATATTGTATCATTTTATTTATTTATTACACAACCCAATTCCTTGTTTTATTTGATCTAAGGAATTTCATTAAACTACGCCATAATTTACCCTATACTTATAAGTTAAATGTGATACCTTTCATTCTAGATTACAAGAAAAATGATAGCACATATGCAAAGAAGTATCCCTATGGTATACAAAAATTAAAATATCAGATAGTATAGATAGAAGTGAAAATGTGTCTAATTACTTATAGGTTTAAGTGACACAATGATAGAGAATTCCATGTAAAAATAATCTTAACATTTTTAAAGGAATTTTGTAAACAAAGCATGGTCTTTGTTTCCCTTGACCTCCACCTTGTATAGCTTGGAAATGCATGAGTATGAATGTGAAATGCAAGGAAATGCAACAAAATAGACATTGGTTGGGGTAAATGATTTATGGACATAAATTTCATATAGGTATTAAATTTTAGGTCCCCAAACTTTTGCAATTGATACAGATAATTTTTTTAAGTACACATGGGAAATATGAATGCATATATAATTTTAGGATAATATTTCATGCTAGACCATGTGGATTGTTGTAGGGGGTTTGTGAGTATTACAAGCAAGCATTCCTAGTGGTCGACAAGGAACAACCATGAAAAGGATATCAATAAAGTAGGGATATACTCAATGTTTGATTTTAGAACTTGTGAATATGCTAGATTGTTTAATTTGTTAAATATTATGACTTTAGATTCAAATGAGTAGAGTTCTACAAACTACTCGAATGTTATACCAAAATACATGAGATTTATAGGGAGATAATGAGTGCTAGGACAATGTACATGACATAAAAAAATAACTGTGGGATGATTATAAGAATTTCATTTAAAAAATTAAAATTGCATCTTATATGGCTAATTATATTATTTTATTCATAATAAAATTACGGATTGCACATGTAGAAGTAGTGAATGTTTAAAATAAGATAGAATGTGCTAAGACATTTATAATATCAATTTAGCACTTCTTCTAAAATAGATATTCTAAACCATCAACAACTTCCTTTTATCATTCTCCTCCAACATTGCTTCGATACTAATGTAGGCTTAGGAATCAAATGCAAAGGAAATATTTCCAAAATAAAATGGGAAAGGAATTAGAAAATAAGAAAATATTCAATGAAACTCATACTCCATTCATACAAAATGTGATATAATATTCATATTTATCAATGTGAAATGATCAACAACATTTGATTTTTTACAATATCATTTTTTATAGATTATATTATGTAATGAATTTTATCATCAATATTTTGGATCACAAACCATTATCCATCATCAAAATAACAAGATGTAAATAATTGAATGTCACAAAATAAAAATAACTTTTTAAATTGATATATTAAACATTAAAAAATATTATATTCTAGAAAAAGCTAAAGCAATACAACAGTTGTGACTAGATAATATTCATCAGATAAGTTTTAAGACTAATTCTCCAAGGTACCATCAAAAATATGTTTTTTTATCAATAAATCCTTTTCAGTTTTTATTATTTTCCACTACGACGACTTTGGTTGCGTCTGTGTGAACCCTTGACATGCAACTCAAGAGGGAAAACATTGTCCGACGACCATTGAATTCCATGGCCTCTTGAAATTGACGCTGGTCTTTCAAGGGACTTTCCACCTGAGAAACTCCTTTGGAAACAAAAATATCAACGACAGAGGAACTTTAGCAATGGGAAAATTATGCTTAAGCTTGTATTTTGCAGTTACTGTGTTTATTCAACTGAAGAGTAACAGTGTTACAGTCGAGGCTAGAGATACTCTTTCGTTGGGCGCCTCGCTTACTGGAAATCACACAATAACTAACAAGGGTTTATTGAGCATCTACAAGCTCTATAAATCCTTGTTCTACCAACTCCCACAAATCTTGAGATATGAATAAAGTTTTCATTTTTATACTTCAAAAATCATAATTTTCTCCTCTAAATACAGGGATTTAAGGCTGGGTTAAACTTGAACCATTAGCTTCCATTCTTAAAAATTGCAATTCCCACAAAATCCTCACAAACTTTTCACTTCTCTGCTGAGAATAAACCCACCTAACCTTTGACTGCTCTCAAGGCACATACAACATTCTAATTTCTTGATGCTCTGATACCACTGTTGGATTTAGGAGGAGAATCCATTTCCAGATATAGAGCATTTCACCACAAACTCTTCATGAAGAAGAATGGAATTTATACAAAACAAATAAGACAAAACAATGCAACACATTGCTATAGCAATGATAGATTATCTATTCATTAGAAAGCTTTAAAGACAAACATTTCACTATTCTCATAGTTTGCACAACACAATTTCACAGTAAACTTCCCTTAAAACTGAACATTGATTTAAATAGAAATTAGCCCATATACAGTGTTTATAATATATGACCAGTATATTTTGATAGAGAAAACTTGATGCTGCTAGCATCTACCCTTTTTGTATCTTATAGGAACTTCTGCACATTAAACCTACAGGGAGTAGAGCAACAACGTACTCTCCAAAATGGAATGTTTTTTCTCTAAAAATAAAACCCCTGTTTACGTACTGCTGCATGTAGCTTTAGGGAAAAAACTATTAACAAATGGCCTGGGAAAATACATAGGTGTCAAAATTTGTAAACCCAATGTATTTACATCGCTCAACAAACATTAGAAATTTGGACAGCTAATATAATAACTGTCAAACAAAAAATGGACGGTGGAGCTGCTACGTGTCTTCCTCGATGTGTTGTGCTAGCATTAAGCATTAATGCTTTCAATAATGTTCGTATAGGGTCATGAAAGGTATATCAATGATGTTTTGTATGTTCCTGGACTAGCACATAACTTGTTGAGCATAGGGCAACTTGTTGAAAAGGGCTATTCAGCAACATTTGACAGCAATGAATGTGTCATTTATGACAAAAGGAAAAATAATCAAATAGTGGCAAAAGTTGGTATGTTGCATCATAGGATATTTCCTTTGACAATTGCATATAGTGAAACTCCAGTCCTTAGAATTAATTACAAGGACCAATCTTGGTTATGGCACACTAGATATGGGCATTTAAATTTTAGAGTACTTAAAGTACTTTCTCAAAAGAATATGGTAAAGGGCCTACCAGTCATTTCTCATAATGAGCAAGTATGTGACGATTGCATTATTAGAAAACAACATCAAGATTCCTTCCTAGCAGGAAGAGCTTGCAGAGCAAAAGTACCTCTTGAATTTGTGGTCCAATGTAGACATTGTCTCTTAGTAAGAATAAATATTTTTTAATCTTTGTGGATGATTTAAGCAGAAGGACTTGGGTTTACTTTATTAAAGAAAAATCAAAAGCTCTTAGCAAGTTTCAGCAGTTCAAGGCTAGTGTGGAAAAACAAATTGGTTATTCTATTAAAATGTTGTGTTCAAATAGAGGGGGATAGTTCACCTCTAATGAGTTTCAAGATTTCTGCAAGACTAATGGAATTCAAAGGCAATTGACTGCAAGTTATACTCCTCAACAAAATAGAGTTGTTGAACATAAGAACCATACCATTGTGGAAATGGCTAGAAGCATGCTAAAAGCCAAGGATCTGCCAAATATTTTTTGGGTTGAAGCAGTTGCTACATCAGTTTATTTGTTGAATAGGTGTCCAACCAAAAGTGTAAAAAATGTTACACCTTATGAGGCATGGTGTGGGAGAAAACCTGGGGTTGCACACTTGAGAGTGTTTGGATGTATTGCTTATGCTCACATACCTGAACGAAAAAGGAAAAAGTTTGATGACAAGAGTGTGAAATGCATCTTCATTGGGTATTGTGAGGAGACAAAGGGTTATCGTCTATATAATTTGGTAAGTGAAAATTTGTTGTTAGTAGAGATGTTATCTTTGCTGAAAGTGAAGCTTGGCAATGGACAAAAAAGTTGAATGAGGAAAAGCAAAAGATCATTGATTTAGAACTTGATGTCCCATCTTCTCATGGTTTGAGTAGCAACTCAATTCCTACAACACCATCCTTTTTAAGCACACCACCTTCTCCACCTAGTCCAAGCTCTAGTCCTCCAAGAAAGGTAAAAAGTTTTAAAAAAATTTATGAAAGAACTACTAGTCTTGATGCAACTGTAAATTTTGCTTTATTATCTCATATTCAAGTAGAGCCAAGAAAATTTGAGGAGGCTATAAAACATGAAGTGTGGATTAAAGCCATGAATGAAGAAATTTCTTCAATTGAAAAAAATGAAACATGGGAAGTAGCTGACCTTCCACCTAATAAAAATGTTATTCAGCTAAAATGGATTTACAAAACTAAATATAAAGCTAATGGATCTATTGAAAGGCATAAAGAAAGATTGGTGGCAAAGGGTTTTTTTCAACAACCAGGTATTGATTACACTGAAACCTACTCTACAGTTGCTAGATTAGACACCATCAGAACAATTTTATCATTAGCAGCTCAACATAGGTGGAAAGTTTATCAATTTGATGTTAAATCAACTTTTTTGAATGGTTATTTGAATGAAGAAGTGGTTGTCGAAAAACCACTTGGTTATGGAGTTGCAGGGCAAGAACAAAAGGTCTATAGGTTAAAAAAGGCACTTTATGGGCTCAAGCAGGCACCTAGGGCCTAGTATAGTAGGATAGATAATTATTTTCAGAAAAATGGTTTCAAAAAGAGTGAAAATGAGCCCACATTATATGTGAAATATTAGAGTTTAGGTGATTTAATTGTCATATGTATATATGTAGATGATCTAATATATATAGGGAATAGTGAAGAGTTAATGAATGAGTTTAGACATGTAATGAAGTCTGAATTCAAAATGACAGATTTGGGGTTAATGCATTATTTCCTTGGGATAGAGGTAAGATAACAAAATGATGGCATTTTCATCTCACAAGGTAAATATGTCAATGATTTACTTGATAAATTCAAGATGAAGAATTGCAAACCGATGAATACACCATTGAAGATGAGTGAAAAATTGGTTAAAGATGATGGGTCTGAAAAAGTAGATGAAACATTGTATAGGAGTCTAGTTGGTAGCCTTATGTATTTAACAACTACTAGACCAGATATCATGTTTGCTGTTTTTGTTTTTCAAGGTTCATGCAAAATCCAAGCAAGATGCATTTTTGTGCAATGAAAAGAAATCTGAGATATGTTCGGGGTACTAGCAATTTTGGCATTAGGTATGCTCCAGTAAATGATTTTGGTTTAATTAGATTTATAGATAGTGATTGGCCTAGTTCTATTACTGACAGAAAAAACACTTCAGGTTATGTATTTTCCTTGGGTTTAGGTGCCATTTCTTGGTCCTCAAAAAAATAGTCTTCAGTCTCTTTGTCTTCAACTGAAGCTGAGTACATTGCTGCAACTTCAGCTTCATGCAAATAATATGGTTGAGGAGAGTCTTAACAGATTTAAAACAAAAAACAAATATGCCAACTGTATTATATTGTGACAATAACTCAGCAATTGCTATCACTAAAAATCCTATCTTTCACAGTAGAACAAAACACATAGATATCATATATCATTTTATTAGGAATCTAGTGGCCGAGGGACAGATTAAATTGAAGTTTTGCAAAACCAATGATTAGATTGCTGACATACTTACCAAGGCAGTTTCAAAAGAAAGTTTTGAAAGGTTGAGACAAATGATGGGTGTTTGCACATTAAGCATTAAGGGGGAGATTAAAAGCACTAATGCTTAATACCAGCATAGCACATTGATGAAGACACGTAGCAGCTCCACTGCCCATTTTTTGTTTGACAATTATTATATTAGCTGTCCAAAGTTCTAATGTTTGCCGAGCGATGTAAATACATTGGGTTTACAAATTTTGACACCTGTGTATTTTGCTAGGCCATTTGTTAATAGCTTTTTCCCTAAAGCTTCACGCAGCAGTAGGTAAACAGGGGTTTTATTTTTATAGAAAAGCATTCCATTTTGGAGAGTACGTTGTTGTTCTACTCCTTGCAGGTTTAATGTGCAAGAAGTTCCTATAAGATACAAAAAGGGTAGATGCTGGCGGCATCAAGTTTTCTTTGTCAAAATGTACTGGTCAGATATTATAAACACTGTATATGGGCTAATTTCTGTTTAAATCAATGTTCAGTTTTAATGAAAGTTTACTGTGAAATTGTGTTGTGCAAACTATGAGAACAATGAAATGTTTGTCTTTAAAGCTTTCTAATGAATAGATAATCTGTCATTGCTGTAGCAATGTGTTGCCCTGTTTTGTCTGATTTGTTTTGTATAAATTCCATTCTTCTTCATGAAGAGTTTTTATTGAAATCCTTTATATCTGGAAATGGATTCTCCTCCTAAATCCAACAATAATTTCAAAGAACGACATGTTTGAATTGGGATTCTTCTGCCCAAATGGAAGCAAAAACTAGTATATTGGCATCTGGTATGCCAAAATACCAGAGAAGACGTATGTTTGGGTGGCCAACAGGGAGACTCCCGCCAGAAACCAATCTGGCGTTTTGAAGCTGTCAAGACAAGGTAATCTGGAACTGTTCGATGCAGAGGGCACATCTATCTGGTCAGTCAACACAACAAACAAGGCCTCCCAGGCTGCCATATTGGATTCTGGTAATTTTTTAATGCTGAGTGATGACAATAAATCTGAGACTCTTTGGCAGAGTTTCGACAATCCTGTAGATACGCTGTTGCCAGGGATGAGGTTCGGTGGACAGCAAAAGCTAGTCTCTTGGAAAAGCTCGTTGGATCCTGCTTCTGAGCTTTTTTCCTTTGGCATGGATCCGTCTGGAACCAACCAATTCGTGCTGACATGGAACAATTCTGTACAGTATTGGGGGACCGGAACTTGGGACAGCAAAAGATTCAATATGGCCGTTGAAATTACTAGCTCTGGTTTGTATTTCAATTTTACATGAATACCTGAAACGACCGTGTTATCACGTGTCCTCCTACCCATGTTCGGAGGAGTGCAAACAAAATTTTGTTTTGGTGAAAGTATGTGGAGGACTGATGCAGAGCATCTCCTTTAGTGTCCCCTGCCCACGTTCTGATAGTGGAATTAAGGGAACTTGCTAATTTTGGTTTTCTTTTCTGCTGCCTCCGTTTTATTTCTGCTGTTTTCGTTGTTGACCTATTTTTGGTTGCGAGTGGCCTGTGGCCTAGTCAGCTGCATGCTGACTGGGAGCTATTTTTAGTGGTGTTTTTGGGTTTATATGGGGGCATTCAGGGGTGAATGGGGTTGATTTTGGGGGGAGAGATAGACGGGTTTTTTGGGGATGTAATATCTATTTTCAATTCTGGAACAATAAAATGAAAGGAATGATTATCTGAAGCTGTTTCTATTTTATCTGTTGGAAATTTTGTTTTTTTGGTTTCCTACGGATTTGTGCTTCTGCCATTGGTGTTGAGCTACATCAAGGACATACTGGTCTCGGCCTGTAGATGCATGCGCCATATATGGTCTCTGTGGTGCTTACGGAAGCTGCAATTCCAACAATCTTAAGTTCTGTAGCTGTGTGGAAGGCTTCACGCCTACAGACAATGGCGCCTGGGATCCGGAAAACTGGGGGTCTAGTGGCTGTGTTCGACAGAGCCTGTTAAACTGCGATGCCAAAACAGACAGCACTGACAGATTCGTCGACCTTAGTGTAACATTGCCTGATGATTATGCTTCCTCATACCCTGCAGCAACAAAGAAAGATTGCCAGAAACTCTGCCTCTACAACTGCTCGTGCACTGCCTTTACTTTCAGTCCACCTTCAGGGCCATGCCAAATCTGGTCCAGAGATTTGCTAATCATGCGCAACTCTCCTCCGTCAGAAAGCAATTCAAATGTCTTCATCCGAGTAGGTTCCTCTGAACTTCCAACGAAACACAAAACCACAAGAATTGTGGGCATAGTGCTTGGTGTTTTTGGTGCTCTCATAGTTGCTTTGGGTAGCTTTTCAGTTTTTATCTGGCGAAGGCGTCCGCTACAACCGATGGATAGGCATGACGATTCCTCGAACTCTTTTCTTAGAACGTTTAGTTACAAGGAGTTGAAGATTGCAACCAGGAATTTTAGGTCCAAGTTGGGGAGCAGAGGATTCGGCACGCTTGTGGCAGTAAAGAAAATGAAGGGTTCACGACAAGATGAGAAGCAATTCCGAGCAGAAATCAGTTCTCTTGGAAACATACAACATGTGAATTTGGTCAGACTTCGACGGTTTTGTGCAGAAGGATCAAGACGGTTACTGGTTTATGATTACATGCCCAATGGCTCTCTGAGTTCCTTTTTGTTCACAAGTTCGTCCAAAAGTAAACGGAGGGTACTCGACTGGAAGACCCATTTTGAGATTGCATTAGGCACTGCGAGAGGGTTACTTTATCTCCACGAAGGTTGCATAGATTGCATCATTCACAACGATGTTAAGCCCGAAAACATTCTGCTGGATAGTGATTTGTCACCGAAGTTGGCAGATTTTGGGCTGGCAAAGCTTGTGGGTAGAGATGTGAGCCGCGTGCTGACCACTACAAGAGGAACGAGAGGGTACTTGGCTCCAGAGTGGATATTTGGTCTTCCCATCTCTCCCAAGGTTGACGTCTACAGTTTTGGTATGACGCTTTTGGAAATCATTTCGGGGTGAAGCAATTTTGAATTAAACGTGCAAGATTCAAGTAAGTTTTACTTTCCCACATGGGCTGCAATTCAAATTTACCAGGGTGACACGATTAATATTGTGGAAGGAGGTGTTGCGGAGGAGGCAGATATGGAAGAGGTGAGAAAAGCATGTGTTGTAGGGTTGTTATGCATTGAAAAGGATGAGGAGGTGAGGCCAAGCATAAGGCAAGTGGTGTAGATGCTGGAAGGGAAGATGGAGCCTCGAGCTCTGCAAGTTCCGAGCTCTGCTGTGATGAACAACCGTGGAGACCATAGTGACACTAACAGCTATAGCAATGGATATTAAAGTCACCTTTTTCTAATGGTTTGGTAGTGTAATTAGTATTTTTATAATAACGCCACTAGTGATTTAGTGGTTTGCTAATGTTGTTCTTATTAGCATGAGATTAGCATTCAGATGCTTGAATGAATCTCATGCTTATTAGTTCCTGCCGGTAGGCAGGTATACTTATGCATTCGCCCGGAATGCATTTAACCGCCAGCATTGACCAATCAGATTTCACCATTTAACATATTACTTATTTTTTTGTATAGTTTGAATTTGGAGAGCTATTTTATATATTGGAAAATTAGCATTTATCTATTTTTCTATTCGTCCGAGTAGCTTTAAAAATCATTTTCGTTTTAAAAAAATCAGAAAAATGCGAACGCATAAATTGATTAAATAAATTTAAGCAAAGGCATAGTTTAAAAGTTGGCGGCTAGAGGTACGTAATCCATGAATGCAGATTAAATGCATTAAAATATCAGGAAACTGCGAGCGCAAAAATTGATTAATTAAAATTAAGCAAAGGCATAGTTTATCAAGGTGGCGGGTAGCCGTACGTTATGTATGAATAAAAATTAAATGCATTGAATGGCATGTGGCTCGAGGTGAAGGCGCTGGGATGGTTTGGAGGCCACGCGTGGCCAGGGTACTTTGGTCATTTAATATAGAGTTAAGTTACTTGGTATGCATTTCTATTACTTTGCGTGTGTTGTTTTTGTCTTTTGTAAGCGGTGTTCTGAGGGAGAGTTCTAGCGACTGAGCAGGATATGTTATAGTTGCAGAGTCCAGACCCAGAAACGAGTTATTTGAGGTCATAATTTGGTAATTTCTAGAGTGTCGTTACAGTAAAATGCTGGACAGTGAGGTCAGAAGAGGTAACTTTTCGTTTTTAAGTCTATTTCATATAAGAAATGCAAGTAGGGTTCCATGGTGCTTTGAGGCATTCGTATACTTTGATTATAAATTCGTATTTTAAACTACTTTTAGTATTGTTTATTCGAATTTCTTGTTGAAATGCGAAGGTTTCATCTGTGTTTGATAGGTATTATGTAGAAATCCTCTTGTTCATTTTACTTCATGCATGTGAGTCGACAGTGTGTTGCTTTGAGCTTTTCTGTTGTCATCAAAGCATAAAGGATAGAGGGGTTCTGTTAAAAGTCGTCATTGTTGTCCTCCTGGGCATAAATCTGTATATTGAACTACTTTTGGTGTTATCTATTCGAGTCTCTTGTTGAAATGCGAAGGTTTCATCTGCGTTTGATAGGTATTATGTAGAAATCCTCTTGTTCATTTTACTTCATGCATGTGAGCCCTGTAGAGTTTGTATTTTTTTAATTGCTGCAAAGTGGTCCCATAGAGAGGGCTTTGGAACCAAAATTATGTCAACGTGTGCGATAATGAGAGCTTTTCAACAATGGGTCGATAGTGTGTTGCTTTGAGCTTTTTCGTTGTCATGAAAGCATAAAGGATAGAGGGATTTTGTTCAAAGTCGTGGCTGTTGTCCTCGTAGGCATAAATGCAAATAATGGGAGCATAAAGAATGCAGTAGAAACCTTTTTCTTGTCGGCAAGCATAAAAATTCTGTCAGATGTCGTCGTTACTATTTTTGTATCTTTCATTTTACTTCATGCATGTGAGTCGATAGTGTCTTGTTTTGAGCTTTACCGTTGTCATCAAAACATGTGCGATAAAGAGAGCTTTTCAGGAATTAGTCGACAGTGTGTTGCTTTGAGCTTTTCCGTTGTCATGAAAGCATAAAGGATAGAGGGATTCTGTTAAAAAGTCGTCGTTGTTGTCCTTGTAGGCATAAATGCAAACAATGGGAGCATAAAGAATGCAGTAGATACCTTTTTCCTCCCGGCAAGCATAGAAATTCTGTCAGATGTCGTTGTTACTATTTTTGTATCTTGGGGTTATAAAAAACTATGTCAAAAAATGTTGTAGAATCCAAATTACAATGTTGCCATAGAGCAGATAAGTAATATTGCTTCATATAACAGTTTTAGTCTTCATGCAAAAGAGCGATCAAATTCATTGCTAGGAGATTTGTGGTCCAAGAACCTTTCGCAAGTAGTTTGTGTAGTTAATCTTGTTTGCATTTATACTTGTGTCTCTTGAATCTAGAAAAATGCTTGGTAGTGTTTAAATGGTTTTTGCTATTAGTATCCATCGCAGTAAGAGTACTATATATTGTTATTCTTTTAGGAAAAAACAAAGACATGTTTTTTGTTTTCTAATGAAAGCTTTTTACATGGTGCAATGCTTTTGGTTGGAAGGAAAGAGGTCGTGTAGCGGCCCAGATATGGAAAATTCTTGAAGCAAGTAGTAGAAGGTGAGTTTCTAGAATGAACCTTCTCCTTTGTTTACAATTGCATATAGTAGACAGAGAAAAGGGTTGATTCAAGATTCTCACTATATTGATTGTACTTGTAATCATATTGTTGTTTTTTGTTACAAGGACAATCTTTGAAAATGGGTATTGTGAGTGGCATATGCTATATGTTTCATAAAAATTAAGCAGCTGGGGTTCAAAAGTAGATCTTCGTTTCAAAAAATGAAGCTTTAAAATTTTTGAGAGTTTGATTCTGAAACCATATGCATACTTTGATTAAAACTAGTGGCTAAAGGTACATAATTCATTAATGCAAATTCAATGGATTTAATGGCATCTGACTAGACATGAGGCTGTTTGGATTGATAATTAGTATTTGAATATATAACAATCAAAAGAGATAAATAAGTATAATTATCCTTGGCCACATTTCACATTTTGACCTTCCAATCAAAGTCAATTAACAAAGTAGCAGTTAGACCTACAGAAGGTTCAAGGACTATGTTACTAGAAAAACAAATTTTGGACAATGGCTAGACAATTTGTTGAAATTGGTTTAAAAACTTTTAATCAAATGCATTTTCCCTTCTTTTTGCTTTCATTGTACATCTTAAATGGTAGTTGGGTTTTGCATTGTTACAATGCATTTGGATACTTTGATTGTAAAATCATAGTTTAGATCATTTTAAGTCTTATCGATTCAAACCTTCCCCTTAAATACCAAGGATTCATGTAAATCTTGGAAGCAACGTACAGTTAACTATAATTATCCTTGGCCACATTTCACATGTTGACCTTTCAATCAAAGTCAATTAACAAAGTAGCAGTTAGACCTAAAGAAGGTTGAAGGACTATGCTGATAGAAAACCATATTTTGGACAATGGCTAGACAACCTGTTGAAATTGATGTATAGACTTTAAAGCAGATGTATTTTCCCTTCTGTTTATTCTCATTGTACATCTTAAATGGAACTTGGGTTTCGTACTCTTGCAATGCATTTGGATACTTTGATTGTAAAATCATAGTTTAGATCATTTTAAGTGTGATTGATCCAAATCTTTCCTTGAAATACGAAGGATTCATCTGAGTCTTGTAGGCAATGTACAGCTGTCCTATAAAGAGAGCTTTGGAACCAATGAACTGTCATCAAGGATAGAGGAATATTGTCAAATATTATGGTTATTGTCCTCATAGGCACATGTGCAAAATATGGAAGCATACAGAAAGCAAGTTAACTGTTCAATAATGCCATGAAACATAGTCTTTGTATGCATCCATGCATACAGGTTTGCATGTATATATGTGTACATGTAATTATGTATATATGAATGCATGTATCCATGTAGCCATGTATGTATGTGTGTATATAACAGATTACTGTTGCATTTGCTTTAAATGTTTTTTTTGTGGATGGCATCTGCTAGCCATCCAGTCATATTGTGGTTGTTGTGCATATTGCTTTTAAAGATATAAGAACTCAATTTCGTGAGTTATATTTCATATTGGTAAATTGGCATTTATCTTTTTTTGGAACCCATGGGAGTGGCTTTGTGGATCGTGATTGTTTTAAAGTGGTTGTGAAAAATGCAAATGCATAGCTTCATTGATAGCTACGTGCTTTGATGCATATATGCAAATTTATAGGATTCATTGCTATCATGTAAAGGACACATAAATATTCATTCCCCAGGCCCATGTAGTCATTTCAATATGTGCATATATTGAGTGATCTATTGATACATGGAAATGTCCATCCATGGATACATGAATGCATATATAGTTGTAAGTGCATGATCATTTATGTATGTGTCCATGTATATATGTATACATCCATGCATATATCGATCCATGTGTGCATTGGAGCATGTGTAGCTATGTGTCTATGAATACATTTTATCTTCTTATCAGTGTCAATTAATAGAGTAGCACATGTACCTAGACAGTGTTCAAGGATTGTGCTGATAGAAAACCATATGCATATCAATATATTAGAGAGAATGTATCTATGCATGGGTGTGTGTAGATGCTAATTGTTCTAAATTTCGGTTGCATGTCATTGCATTAAACAATTAAGAATAAGTGCTAGGTAGTTGGAGTAAAATGACCCCATTCAGTTAGCAGATCATTCATCCTTGTATTGTCCCATATCTTAATAATTAGGCAATTGCTGGTTAGCCTTTAAGTACATAGCAATTCAAAGAAAAAAATGTTTGCAATAAGCCTTGTGTGCATTATAACTATTAATCAAAGACAATTAACAAATTAGCCCTAGAACACCATGTTTGTGTTAATGTGTTCAATACCATGTTTTTTATGCATGGGTGTATATGGATACTATGAGTTGTGATTTGTACCATTGGGTTGCGTTTACTATTACTTGTACAGCCAAGTGATATGCAAGTACAGTTCATAGTCCATAGAATGCAAATACATTCAAGGACAAATACAAAGCAAGGTTGTTAGCATCCTGATAAGAAAGATGATGGATACATCCAATTAATGTATGTCACAACATCTTATAAACAATAATTCCTATCAAACGCAAATGAAACCTTTGCATTTCAACGAAAAATTCAAATAAACAATACTAAATGTAGTTTACAATACGAATTTATAATCAAAGTGTACAACTTCCTTAAAGCACTATGAAACCTTCCTTGCATTTCTTGTTTCAAACAGACTAAAAACCGAAAAGCAATATTACTTGGCTGCTCTATGGCAACAATGTAATTTGGATTCTACAACATTTCTTGGCATAGTTTTTTATAGCTCCATGATGCAAGAACAGTAACAACGACATCTGAAGAATTTTAATGCTTGTGAGCAGGAAAAAGGTTTCTACTGTATTCTTTACGCTTCCATTGTTTGCATCTATGCCTACGAGGACAACAACCATGACTTTTAACAGAATCCCACTATCCTTTGTGCTTTCATGAGAACGGAAAAGCTCAAAGCAACACACTGTTCACTCATTGTTGGAAAGCTCTCATTACCACACATGTTGACATAATTTTGGTTCCAAAGCCCTCTTTATGGGACCACTTTGCAGTAATTAAAAAAATACAAACTCTATAGGGCTCACATGCATGAAGTAAAATGAACAAGAGGGTTTCTACATAATACGTATGAAATGCAGATGAAACCTTTGCATTTCAACAAGAAATTTGAATAGATCACACTAAAATTAGTTTCATATATGGATTTATGCCTATGAGGACAAGAACCACGACTTTTAACAGTACCCCTCTATCCTTTATGCTTTGATGACAATGGAAAGGTTCAAAGCAACACACTATTGACTCACATGCATGAAGTAAAAAGCAGTTTAAAATATGAGTTTATGGCTATGAGGACAACAACCACAACTTTTAACAGAGTCCCTCTACCCTTTATGCTTTGATGGCAACGAAAAATCTCAAAGCAACACACTATTCACTCGTAGTTCAAAAGCTCTCATTATCACACGTGTTTACATAATTTTGGTTCCAAAGCCCTCTTTATGGGACCACTTTGCAGTAGTCAATAATATACAGACTTTATAGGGCTCACATGCATGAAGTAAAATGGACAAGAGGATTTCTACATAATACCTATCAAACGCAGATGAAACCTTTGCATTTCAACAAGAAGCTCGGATAAATAATACTAAAAGTAGCTTAAAAAATGAATTTATAATCAAAGTATAACAATGTCTTAAAGTGCTATGAAACCCTACTTGAATTCCTATTTGCATGTACCTGGTTTAAACATTTAATTATTGGTTCTTGATAATGGAATGAAATGAACTTGGACAGATGGAAATAGAATGATCCCATGGAATTGGAACATTAGTGTTTGCATGCCTTTAACATGGTAGCAGATTTGCGTGCATGAGACTTATTTGAATCTCAAATGTCATAGTATATGTGGCACATTAGCTAGTTGGCTTAACATGATAGCTTTCGAACAAGTTAATTCAGTGATCAATCAAGCTAATTGGCTGATGAATTAATTGTGTTCCATGGTTAGTCATAGCTAATTACTGGTCATCTTTATCCTCCAAATCAGTTAAATAGATGTTGCTTATTCACATTCACAGATACACAATCTTGCTAAACTTTTTTGCGTGCTTTTAATACGAAAAAAGAGCTTTAGAACAGGATATGTACATTCATCTAAGGATCATAAGGCATAGCTTTTTTGATAGATATAATGGTTTGTAATGCTATCATGGATATGCATACCAAATATAGAAGCACAAGCAAAAACATTTAAACTGTTTGATAGAATTCCTCGAAGAAATGCTAGCTCTTGGTGTGTAGTGAGTGAAAATTATGCAAACAAATATTTGTCAGAGAAGGATTTTTACAAGCATTCAAGCAAATCAGCCAAATAGCTGATCTAGCTAACTGTGAATGAAGTTACTTGACTAGTCAATGAAACTAGTTTAATGATAGATCAGTTTTCTTGAATAGTTAATTATAGTTAATTAATAAGCATCTTTGTACATGAAACCAATTAAACCAATCATGGCCATTCATATGAAAAAAAAGGAATTTCTTGAAAAAGCTTTGTAGACAAGGAAGCAAATGCAATTGCTAAGTGGAAACCCAAATTACAAAATCCTTGTGAACATCTTCCTTTTCTGTTTCTTGTGCTACAAATATTCAATAGGCTATAGCTGTCCACATTAATATGTATCTATGCATGCAGTCATTGATATATGTATCTATGTAGCTTCTATACCTGTATATTTAAGCATTCATGTATCCAGCTATGCATCTATCTATCTATCCATGTAAGTATGTTTCTATGTATTCTTCTATCTATAGATGCATCCATGCATATATGTGTCTGTGTTTCTATGTACAAATGTATACAGGCATCTATCCATGTATGTGCCAATGTATCTATGAATACATTTACCCATAGGTACATGTAACTATGCATCTATGGATACCATGATGGATGTCCACATCCATGTATCTATGAATGCATGTATCAAGTACCTTGGTCCTAGGTCTTGACTCTGTAGCAACAACATCGCCTGTGACTACACACATGTGTAGAGTAACAAAAAATGAAGCGCTCAAAGTAATTACAATTCATCTCCAGTCGCTAAAATCTATATTACGTGACAAACAAGTAAGAACTTTTGGGTACATGAAGGTCATGAACATTGAACCAATAGTAGGACAGTCACTACAACATTTAAGTTAACCTATGGTGCAAATTCTCTTTTCCATTATCAATTTTATTCCCAATTTCATGCATGAAGAACTTTGTCAACCTCTAGATCCTGCTATTAGCCATCACTTTGATCCATGATTTGCATTTCTTTTATCAATGAATTCCATATCTTTGATCCATGAAGAACTTCTTCAACCTGTGTATCCATGAATTCTATATCTTTGAGGATATTCTTCATGGATGAAATTGGGAATACAATTGATAATGAAAAAGAGAGTGTTGAGCATAGGTTTACTTAAATGTTGTGGTGACTATCATACTGTTACTTTAACGTTCATTACCTTCATCTACTAAAAATTTCTTGCTCATTTATACCTTGTTATTTATACCTATGATATTGCATTACATATGTCTCATTTTCTTCACCTTTGAAATCTCGATACTGAAATACAGTAATAGAAAGTAATCAAGTAATTATAGTAACACAAAATAATTCCAATAAAAACTAATCAAGAGTAATACAAAATACTTTTAAACACCCAGTGTGTTACAACTGTCAATGAGTTATTGTTTTTACAACACTGTGTGTTTTACAGCCTACATAGTATATGTAGCATAACAGCTAATAAGTCCATCTCACATTTTGCTGATGACAATTTAATTTGTCCCATCTGTCTCTAAACCATTGATCAAAGTCAATTAACAAACAAGTCAATTTTGCACTGGGCTCATGCAAATTAAGTCAATTCTATCATTAATCATAGTAATAGTAAACAAATGCTTATTAGATGATGTCATTGGTGAAATCCTATTTGCGTTTTCTATTTGCATGTGCCTAGTTTAAACATTTAATTATTGGCTCTTGATAATGGAATGAAATGAACTTGGACAAATGGAAATAAAATGACCTCATGGAATTGGAACGTCTATGTTTACATGGCTTTAACATGATAACAGACTTGTGTGCATGAGACTTATTTCAAACTCAAATGTCATATTGTGTGTGGCATACTAGCTAGTTGGCTTAACATGATAGCTTTCACGCAAGTTAATTCAGTGATCAATTAAGCTAATTGGTTGATGAATTAATTGTGTTCCACAGTTGGTCATAGCTAATTATTGTCAAAGCTGTAAATGCCATAGATGAAATGATATGGATAAAATTCTAGTTTCTGGTTTTCCTTGAAATGCAATAAAAAAACTGCTATGAAGGAATAAGACAAGGTTGTGTAACATATTTCCATTCCTTTATCTAATTTCTTTGGACACAAATGCTTTACACATTTGATTGCAACAGTAACATGTCTACGAAAATGGGACAATAGAGATCATAGTCCAATAGTTTTTAGTGTGAGTGTGTATGTATCCTGATACATATAAGCTTGATCTAGTACTTATGAAAACAGTTGCTATGTGCAGTGGAAGAGCTTATTAATGTTACTGTATGCGATATCCATATAACATGGTAAATTGGTACAAGACTAGAGTGACACATCCATAAATACATTGATGCATGTATACACAGTTGCGTATAGGGATACGTACAAGCTTAGATGAATACTTGATTATAGTTAATTAAAGAACATCTTTGTGCACCAAATCAATTAAACCAGTCATGTCCATTCATATGCAAAAAAAAAAAAAGTGGCTTATTGAAAAATATAGACAAGGAAGCAAATGCAATTGTAAACTGAAATTGCAAAATCTTCAGCAAGATCTTTCCTTTCTGTTTCTTATGCTACAAATATTCAACAACCTATAGCTGTCCATATTAATTGTATCTCTTTGTCTATGTTGAACCTATTTGTTTATTCTATTGCTTTTGCTATTATTTCATGAAAGCTCAAATGTCATAGTATATGTCAAGTAGCAGCCAATAAGTCCATCTCACATTTTGCTCATGATGATTTAATTTGTCTCATCTGTCTCTGAACCATTAATCAAAGTCAATTAACAAACAAGACAATCTTGCACTTAGCTCGTGCAAATTAAGTCAATTCTATCTTTTACTCATTAATGAAATTAACTAATCAGTTTAACAAGATAGCTTTCAAACAAGTTAGGTCAGTGATCAATAAAGCTATTTGACTGATGAGTCAATTGAGTTCAATAGTTAGTCATAGTGATAGCAAACAAATCCTTGTTTGATGATGTCATTGTTGAATTTGCTTTTGTGTCCCTGGCTGCACTTTTGCTATAGCTTGAAGCAATGATGCTTCATGGTTTTGATGATGTCATTGTTGAATTTGCTTTTGTCTCCCTATCTGCACTTTGGCTATAGCTTGAAGTAGTGATGCTTCATGGTTCAAGTATTAAGTGTAATTGAAAACCTTTCTTGACTTATATTCATTGATTTAAATCTGTTTGGAAACCATACTTGCAGTAGTTCTTTAGGCTCGATGCAAAATAGCAATATAGTTAAAATGCATAGCAAAAGCCTGTAGAGGACCATGTTTGCACTTGTGCATTTGGAATTCAAGAACCTATGATAAATAGACTACTAGGTTAATTTGTTTCCAACTGATACTTGTTTCCATTCAATCTAAAAATAAACTAGCTAGTGTATTTTGATGTTTGGACTATTAGTATCCATTACACTATCACTGTCATCCATTGCAATTATAATTTTGGCAGTTGTTTGCACAAATGTGTTTTCATGCATTGTGAAAGCCAACTTGTACTTCTGGGATAAAATGAAGCAAAATAGATAAAAGTAGCAATTTGTTGCCTTGAGTAACTTGTCTCTTGGTATTCATTCAATGAGCACAAGTGCTTTTGCTCTGTCACTGTAAACGTCCCCTTTCTACTAATAAAAGCTGTCAGTTTTCTAGCCTATGTCTTTGCTTAAATTTATTTTTTGTATATGTCATCTTGTTCCAGACTCTCATTAAAAAAAGGAATCTCCATATTCTACCACCAAAGAAAATGCATTAATGTCAAAGGAGTTTGAAATTCAAGAAAACAAACCTAATAGCACACACTTGGATAAACTGTTCTCTATTGTGACAATTTTATTGGCTCGTAGCGTCAAGGCAATAATACTTATGCATTTGGTTGAAATTCTTTTATTAGTTCCTGCTGGTAGGCAGGTATACTTATGCATTCGCCCGGAATGCATTTAATCGCCAGCATTGACCAATCAGATTTCGCCATTTAACATATTACTTATTTTTTTGTATAGTTTGAATTTGGAGAGCTATTTTATATATTGGAAAATTAGCATTTATCTATTTTTCTATTCATCCGAGTAGCTTTAAAAATCATTCTCGTTTTAAAAAAATTGGGAAAATGCGAACGCATAAATTGATTAAATAAATTTAAGCAAAGGCATAGTTTAAAAGTTGGCAGCTAGAGGTACGTAATCCATGAATGCAGATTAAATGCATTAAAATATCAGGAAACTGCGAGCGCAAAAATTGATTAATTAAAATTAAGCAAAGGCATAGTTTATCAAGGTGGCGGGTAGCTGTACGTTATATATGGATAAAAATTAAATGCATTGAATGGCATGTGGCTCGAGGTGAAGGTGCTGGGATGGTTTGGAGGCCACGCGTGGCCAGGGTACTTTGGTCATTTAATATAGAGTTAAGTTACTTGGTATGCATTTCTATTACTTTGCGTGTGTTTTTTTTGTCTTCTCTAAGCCCTTGTTCTGAGGAAGAGTTTGTAGCGACTGAGCAAGAGATACTTGAGATGGTAATTTGTTACTGTACACAGTTCCTTTCCATTGAAGTGCATTGGGAGGCTGTGTTTCATAGTGCTTTAGTTCACTATCACTATCACTTTTTGCCTAATGTGTCAGTGCATGTATGTATGTATGCATGTTTCTATGCGCATAAGCTTTTATCTATGTGCATATCTATGTATACATTTGTATATCCATATATGCATAGATGCATGTGAGCCTAGATATATCTATGCATATATTTATTTATGCATATATGTATATGTGTATAGATGCATCTATGTGTATATGCATGTAATCACATGGATGCATCTATGTTTATGTCCATCAATGCATTAATCTATCTTTACATGGATGTATATACATATGTATAAATATATGTGTGTGTCGATATGCCTTTTCTACAAAATAGTTTACAGTGACAGGGCAAAGGTTGTCATGGTTCCAAAAAAGGACACTTGCAGACAAGCTATTTCAAGCAATAAATAGTTTCTTTTATCAGTTTTCTTTTATTTTAATGTCCATAAGCACATTGGGTTTCACAGTGCTCAGCCTATGCTGTTCTTCAAAGACTAGTTCCTTTGACATGCAATTGTCTTTCGTCCATTGTAGAATGTGAGGGCTTAACAATAACTTAGTGCTTATACGCTCTCTAAAGATTACATATCTTCAATTACTGCAGAGCTGTTCCATAGTCCAAGCTTTTAAGCCGCTGTTCTATTAACATGTTCCATAATAGGACCTTACCAAACAATATGAGTACAATGTGTTAAGAGCACTTTACAAACTGTCAACCAAATGCAATTTCTAGATATAGGACTAAGCTCCACAATTGCTTTCATCTCTCCCGTTGTCATTAAAGCATAAAGCAAAGAGGTTTTTTTCGCAGCTTCTAATTTTTGTAGTTTTACACGATAATTCACTTATTCATTAATGAATCAAATTATCTTAATTAATTGATTTTCTTTTTCCTTTTGTCATTTCATATCTAATTAATTAGAAAAGTGCTGAATAGTATTTATATTCATAATAATTAAAACAAAGAAAAAATTATAACTATCCTTGTGCACATTTGGCCAATCAAACAAAGTCAATTAAAAAATCTGATTCCACTTATTCATTGATAGTATTCACATACAATTTCCTTGAAAAATCTTGAAAAAGAGGATTACTCAAACACAAATAAGGATTCTAATTTGTAACATTCCTATCCAAATCATCTTCATTAAATAGGATTTTGTGGCATACATTAATTGGATGTATCACATCATCTTTCTTATCAGGATGCTAATAACCTTGGTTTGTATTTCTCCTTGGGTGTATCTAAATGTTGTGAGTTATGAATTCTACTTGCATGTGGCTTCATTGCACAAGTAATAGTGAGTGCTACCTAACAGTACAAAATAAACTTATGCATATGGTAATGAAATGACCCCATTTAGTTAGAAAATCAATATTTACATCACTTTCACTGTTAAGTGATAGCTACTTTGGCATTAAACAGTAGCTAGAAATTGTTTTTACCAGAACTTAATAGTGCTAGCACAAGTCTATGTTGTTTTTTGGCTTAGTATTGATTTGTTGCCACGGCCTACTTACACTTTTTTAGGCACTTAAGCAAATATGGGATCTATTCCATTGATTGCTCTTAAAGAGCTTATACCAACATTGCAATAACAGAATTACCCTGGTGCATGCATATGCAAAAAAATGTTCTATAGTATAGAGTGCACAAATAGCAATAATTATTTAGAAATTATAGAGATGCAATTTGCATTCTAAGAAACAAAAGTTCTTACTTGGATTGTTTCTTGGTCAAATGAAACTGCATAAGAATTCTGTTTTGTTTTTATGAATAGCATAGTATATGTCACTCACTGTACTCATTTTTCTAAATTGTCCTTGTGACAGGGATTAATGCTTTCAACTGTGTTTAAACAATCATGCACAAACTACACTGGGAAAAATTGCTTGTCCCTATCACAATTTGGACATTTTTACAAGTATACTTGATTGTTTGATAACAAATTACAAGGTCAGTTTTCCAAATTGTCTTTTTTCTTTTCTTGAAATGCAATTGAAATTCTTCAATATAATAACTGCATAAAGTTGTTTTCCATGTATTCATTTTTCCATCTTGTATTCCTCATTTCTTTGAACATAAATGATTTAGAGGACTGTTTCCACATATACAAACAGGAAAATGCATTTTACACAATTGCAATAGTAATTTTTCTTCGAGCAATAGGGCAAGTTTTGCTTATGTGTTAATAAGTTATACTTCCTCTATACAATATCCATATAATAGAATGAACTGCTAGCATCAAATTTTTAAACCCTCTTCGCAGTTTCGAATAGCCTTTTGAGTCATAAGTCTTCGTTTTATGTCAACTATTTTTTGCCTATATGCATTTAAGGCAATTTTTTTCATAGAGCTGCTTATATATGTGGCAAGTTGTTGTACAATGTGCAAGTCAACATATGTTTAATCTTCCTGTTTTACAAATAAATGCCTACAAAATTAATTTCAAAAGCTAACATGGCACGAGTACAATGAATGATGTACTACTTCACTCATAGACATGATGCAATATTTTTCCATGGTCTTGCTTACATGCAAAATGACATTAACCACAGTTTTTTTTTGTTGCTCACATTGCCAACTACACTGCGTGCTTAAAACTTCTGAAGTAAAAGAAAACTGAGAAAAGAAACTATTTTTTGCCTCAAGTAACTCGTTTCTGGTTCTAGATACTGTAACTATAACAAAGTCTTCTCAATCGCTATAAACTCTCCCAAAACAAAGACTTCTAGAATACAAAAACAATATGCACAAAGTAATTGTCATGCTTAACACAAATGATTTTAAAATCTATCCCGACAAATAGGAAAAGCCATAGATCTTCTTTGATGAAATAATGCTTTTGCATTTCCCTAATTTTCATTAAACAAAAAAGATTTGTAAAACTATTCTCTACATGTCACTTAATTCATGTTTATCTGAATAGATTTTAAAATCATTTGTCCTTGAAAAAAATCAGTCGCTTACAAGTACATAGAAACAAAGGAATCCAATTACACAAAACATTTAAATACCATAGACTGGGATTGGCAATGTGAGCAAAAAGATTCTTGTCAACTAATTGGTGCATGTAAACAAGGCTACCTGAAAATATTGTTTTGTGTTTGTGGCACTAAAAGTATACATCATGCATTGTACTCATTTATCCACTTTGGCAATGTAACAGGAATAAGTACATACAATCCTGCTGGGGGACAATGGATATCAAGGTCAGGTTGAAGAATTAATACTATTTTCCCCTTTTGCTTCTATTAAAATGTTTGTTGTGTGGTATGTTACATAAGCTTCTACTACTACTCAAGATCCATTTTCCAACATATGTAGAGATTATTAACTTCCAAGATCCTCGACAACATGATTAATGCTTTCAAATGCTATTGACTAAAAGCACATAGGCAATGATGTAAATAGTCATAGATTTTGTAATCTAGATACTAGCGTTAGACGCTATTTATACCCAGCATTTGCTATTCCCAAACACATTAGGTTACACGAGTAACAAAGAAAATGATAGATGTTGACACCTATGAATTAACAAAGCACCCCCAAATATCAAACATTGACTACGTGCTTAAGGGCGAGGGACTTTGCAGATTGAGTGCCTTTGCATACAATGTTGCTGATTGTTTGTTTGATTCATTACAGCTATTGTTTAACAATCGTTACACATCAATTCAACTACGAAATGGAGTTATAGATTACTTCTTGAATTGCCTTCAAAACAAGGACAAAGAAGCAATAAAATCATACAACTATGAACTAGACCCTGATACTCTATATACATTGCACAAAGTACACGATCCACAAACATATTTGGCAGAATGCACTTATCTGCAAAGCCACAAGCAAATTGTACAGAAAGTGGATTGTGGGGCGACCTATTTTTCATTCACTGGATATCCAAATGGTTGAATATACAAATATCCCTTTGGTCAAGAACAACAGCAAGAAGGTACTTACAGTTCAATAGTTCTGATTACACAGAATCAGTCTCTATACTATTTCATGACATGGATTCTTTAAATGGACACTTTGAACCATTGCTAGCAATTGAAACATAAAACATAACTTCAAAACAGTCCATAAGTTCACATGAAATAAAAAAACTTTGCACAAAGTATCCTCAAATATCAAACATTGACAATGTCCTTAAAGCTGAAGGCCTTTGTAGATTAAGCACATTTGCATACAATGTTGGTGACTATTTGTTTGATTCGCTTCAAGTGCTACTTAACAACCAGTACACCTCAACTCAATTACGCAATGGAGCTATAGATTATTTTCTGGCTTGCTTTCAAAAAAAGGACAAAGAAGCAATTAAATCATACAACAATGAACTAAATCCTACTACTCTATACATATTGCACAAAGTACGTGACCAAGAAACATACTTCCACAAGATGCGATTGTCTGCACGGCCATCCATAGACCATAGCGAACGTGGATTTTGGGGTGACTTGTTTTGCATTCACTGGATATCCAAATGGTTAAAAATACAGATAAGCCTTTGGTCATTGACAACATCAAGTACTTGGATTTCAATGATTCTGGATATACAAAATCAGTCTCTATATTGTTCCATGATACAAACCCTTTGGCTGGAAATTTTGAGCCGCTTCTAAGAATGAAAGCTCAAAATCTAACTCGCCCATGCTCTACAAGCTTACTCCGACTCAAAAAGTTGATCAGAAATCATCCACAATACAAAAATACTTACTTGACTAAGCCACATGCTTTGCCTAAAAACAAGGAAAATTTGATACCATTTTTCAAAGCAGACAATTTAAAACATAAATCAACAATAAGACTTAATCACCTGAAGAACTTGAT
Organism: Sequoia sempervirens; assembly: GCA_007258455.2. Taxonomy (NCBI): domain Eukaryota; kingdom Viridiplantae; phylum Streptophyta; class Pinopsida; order Cupressales; family Cupressaceae; genus Sequoia; species Sequoia sempervirens. The sequence continues at coordinate 43,328 of VDFB02271465.1, read as the reverse complement.
TAGAAAAGAAAAACAAAAAGAAAGTGTACCTAGCAGGCCAAAGAAAAAAAAAACATTGACACCAATAGAAATTTATAAAACAGTAATACAAGATACGCCAAAATACCCATGTGCAATTTGCCAAGTGCTTTGTCTGTACAAGGACATCAGGATTTTCAAAGAAAAACAAAAATATCTATATTGCAAGCTGCTACAATCATATTCCTTACAATTCACATATTTCATATGCAACGTATGCTACTTTGCATTGAAACAGTCTACTATTCCAAAGTATGCTACGCCATAGAAAATAAGAACTAATAGACCATTGTGCTATGTACAAAAATTAACTCATCTAGAAGAACGACTTGTGTCACTTAGAATTGCATTTGCACAAATTTGGGAACTAGGGTTCAAAAGGTCTCAAATAGGCCTAACAGGTTCTATTACAGGTTCTATTATAAATGTCCTTGTTGACATGAACATTGTACAAAAAGCATTACCACAATCAATTAACAACACACAAACAATTGTTGTTTCATTGAAAAGACGCTTGAAATACAAAAATGCATTTCAAAAAGGCATGGTGCGCCCAAATGTCATCATGCAAGCTTTGCTTCAATTAACGAGTACACCATTATAAAAAATGCACAAAGTCTACATAAACCAAGATTGGCAAGAAGTTCTCCATTGCACTGAAGAAAACGAAGACAATAGTCCACAAAATACAAGTGAAACAGAATCAGACAGTGAAATGGAAAATGAAAACCCATCGAACACATTGATACATGGATTCACTGAGTCTAGATGTATCCATAACATGGAGGACAAGATTATTGAAATTGCACCTACAGAGAACAAGTATCCAATTGGAATATTTAAGGACATCTATGCTGAAGAAATGAATTTCCCAACTTTGTTCTTTGGAAAACCACGTGATAATGACATTGTAAAAAACTTTACGTATCAGAAAATAGTACGCTGGGAGCTCTTATAGTCACAAAGACAATTTGCATATCATACAACAAACATTTTTTTCAAAGCTATAAAGGTACTAATACAACAAGTACTGTCTACAATGACAGTAAGAATCTGCAAGGGCCAGTTAAAAGGGTGAAAGCTATTTGCGAAAGACGTTAAACACAAACCAAACCTAGAAAAAATCCTAAAATCATATATTGGATACGTTGATTTCAAAAGAATAAGAATCTCTCCAGACTATTCACAACAACTTAAGAAAAATGTATTTGCTATGATTCGACAACTAGGACCACCGACATTTTTCATCACTTTCTCTAGTGCTGAGCAAAATTGGGATCCACTAATTCAAACATTACAAGAGTTGCACAATCTACACCAATCAGCACAAAACCATCAAGAATCTAATCACCCAACACACATTGACAAATTTGAATTAATCAAGAAAGACCCTATCACTTGTGCACGTTACTATAAACATAGAATCAATGCAATAAAAAAATTGATACTTACAGATGACTCCTTCTTTGGAAATGTCATTGATTACTTCTCAGTCACTGAGTTCCAAAATCGAGGAAATGAACATGATCATTTTCTCATATGGGTTAAAAATGCACCAATCTACACAGAAAAAAACAACACAGACGTCATAGCTTTTGTTGATAAGTATATTACTTGCGACACTGAAAATTTGGAACCTCCTCTGCAAATGCTACACAAGCACCATCATACAAAGAAATGCAGAAGATCAAGAAAACAATTTTGTAGGTACAATTTTCCTTTCCCACCAATGCAAAAGTCAACTATACTTTTACCAATACTCCAAAAGATTGAAGCGATAACTGCAAATGCCACTAAAATCTTTTCAAAACTCCAAAAAGCAAACTATGACAAAACATTCACTTTTCAAATGTTCTTAAAAGAATTAAACTTAAGTGACAATGAATACATTGAAGATTTAAGCTCAACATTAAACAGGCCTATGCTTTTCTTACAGAGAAAACCATCACAAATATGGAACAATAGTTTTTCAAGGAAAATTCCAGATCTTTGGAAGGCTAATACAGATGCACAATTTGTCCTGAATGCATATGCTACTGCTATGTACTGTAGCTCATATATTGCAAAAGTAGACAAGTCAATGACATATGCATTCAAAAGAATACGTAGAGACCACAAGCAAGACAATATTGATGCAATTCGAATGGTGAGTAAACTTGGCAATGCCATGCTTAACTTGCAGCAAATGTCATCACAACAAGTTGCACATATTGTTCTGTCATTGCCATTAAATTACAAATCAAGAAAATGTATATTCATTGATACACAATCTGACAATGATCGCACATTTATACTCAAATCTGTTAAACAATTGAGCAATGAGCCAGATGAATCAGAAAACGTTCTTGCGAAATCTATTATAGACTACTATTTAAAACGCCCTGAAACAATGATGGACATATGTCTTGCAGAATTTGTTTCAAGATACAATAAATACGGTACTGCAATTGAGGCAAAGGCCAAACCCAATGTGATACGGTATATCAATTCAACAAACACTTTGATATAGAGAATCATTGTAGAGAGCAATTGGTTCTCTATGTTCCATTTATCATTAATGAGCATACACTCAAAAAAAAAATTGACTCTTGGGAACATGCATACATGTACCATGGACAAACCATTCAAACAAACAGTGCAAATTTCATCCACAACACAAACTCCGCATGGGGTGACATTGCAAAGCTATTAATGATGTTCAGTCTCTTGAAGATGAAAAGCTCATTGACCTGCCAATGCAAACAAAGCTTTCCCATAAAGAACTATATGACATTCAAACAGACCTTCCAAACATAGGTCATTCTAACCCAAAGACCACGTACTCCAATGGATTTGAAATTACAAATCACCCACAGATTACAGATAACAATGAATACTACAAATTAAGACGAATGTTAAATAAAGAACAACAAGCAATTGTTAAGGATGTTCTCATAAAAAAGATGAGAAATCCACAAAATCCATTGCACTTGTTTTTGACGGGAGGAGCTGGAACAGGAAAGACTTTTATGGCAAAATCCATCTACCAAGCTCTCATTCGCATGTATAGCAATTTTGTTGACAATAATCCAAACAAACCCAAGGGCTTATTAACTGCATATACAGGTAAAGTAGCATATAACATAGGCGGATTCACATTACATTCAGCATTTCACATACCTTTTAATACATCAGAATTCCTGCCACTAAACACTGAAGTACTTGACACTATGTCAAAGCACTATGATCAATTGCGCATACTTCTTATAGACGAGATATCATTAGTTGGCTCAACATTTTTACAGTATATTGATAGAAGACTACGAGACATAATGCAAATGCCTACTGCATACTTTGGGAACCTTGACACCATATTTTGTGGTGACCTTTACTAGGCACAACCTGTCCTTGACTCTGTGGTTTTCGAAAATAGGCCTACTCCAATTGAATTAATGCCTTATAGTTTCTGGAAAGACCACATAAAATGCTATTCATTAGTGACTACCATGAGACAAAAAGATGAAATATTTATTTCAATCCTTAATAGACTACGAGTAGGCATTCAAACAACTCATGACATAGACTATATCAACAAAATTTTCTTTCGTCCTGTACCATTAGATCCATTGCTTCCGCACCTTTTCTATAGGAGAATAGATGTTCAAGCACATAACAACAAAATGCTATCAATCATTCCAACCCAAATGATTGTGCTGGATGCGATAGATGAAGTTAACGAGGACCTTAATGCAATATGAGTGTACAGTCACACAACAACACTCCCATCACAAATATGCTTGAAACCAAACATTCTTGTTGAGCTTTATGTAGGCAATTACAATGTTCAAGATGGCCTTGTCAACGGTTCAGATGGAATTTTTAAAGCATATACATCACAAAACAATATTGATATTGTCTGGATTAAATTTAATGACCCATCAATTGGACATCAACAGCGCACAAAACTAGCACACTGCTATTCTACTATCATTGACAAAGACTGGGTGCCTATACAACGCATTGCTAGGGCAATGCAGAAAATAACAATAAACAAGAAAATTACAACTAGAAAACAATTCCCAGTACAAGTAGCATGTGCACGAACCATACATCGATCCCAAGGATTAACAATGGAGACCTTGGCTTTTGACCCCACAGGCATTAGACAACATGGACTAACCTATACAGCTCTATCACGAACAAACTCAGTAGAATCATTATTCCTGTTACAACCTTTAACTTCAAAAAACTTTAAAGTTAAAGACAAAATACAACTAGAAATGTCTCATCTTCAGACATGTGCACAATGGCAACTTGATAATCTAAGCACATGTTCAAAAAGCAAATCACATATGCTTCTATGTACATTGAACACTCATAGCTTGAAAGCACATGCAAAAGACATTGTCAATGACTATAGCATAATGCAATCTGATATCTTGTGTCTCCAAGAAACACATATGCATCCCTTTGAGCTAAATAGCTTGCTATAGAATTTTGATTGCTCCTCTGTACATAACATCCATGGCATAGCAACTTTAACCAAGAAACATTTTCTCTTGTCAAAAACAACACACCATGAAACCTCAAATATTGAAGCTATCACATTAACAATAATGCTATCTAGCAATGAACTCAATGTTTGCAATATTTATGCAAGACCTGCAACTGCAATAGATGAAGTAATCGCAATCTTGCAAATAATTATTGGATCCACAAATTCTGAAAATATGTTGTACATTTTAGGCGATTTTAATGTTGACATGTCTTCAGAGAGCAGAAACAAAAAAATGCTTCACAGTTATATGCAACATAACAACATACAATTTGTCTTCAACCAACAACATAGCATGGGCAACTCAGTCATTGATCACATTTGGTCCAACACGACTACAAATATATGCTCTATCTATATATCATAAGCATATTGGACTGATCACAATCCAATTTTCCTAAAATTGCACATTGCACAATAGAAAAATTCAACTCTATAGAACTTATAGCCTTATATCAGTTTTACGCATTGCAATGTCTTTTCCAATGCTATATCCATTATTTGCAGGAGATCTATGGATGAAACTAAAAGACAGTCAAAGCAAATGCAACCCACGCAAGAAGAATCAGCACAACGGTAAAGTGCTCATAGTATTATTCCTTCAAATTCATTCGCCCAAATCACAAATATTCAAATAACATTGTTCCAATTCTTTGCAGGACACCAAAAGATGTATCAAAAAGACAAGCCAAACAGGTGCAAATTGCACAAGAAGAGTCAACACAACGGTAAAGTACTTTGTTCTACAATGTACCTCCATTTGTCTAACTTGCTAATATAAAATTAGCATTCAATTGACATTATCCTTGTTCCTTGTAGGACAAGAGTCAAGAAACCTAGGATTGTTTCAATCGAACAGCTAAATGCAAGAAGAGCTGGAGACACCTTCCAAGGTGATGTCCTTGTTGTCTACAAAGCAACATTGGACAAGGCTAACAAAACACGGGAAATGCTATGTGCTGATCTGACAGATCACAAAGTAGAAATGACAATCACGTTAAATGTTAGTGGAAATCTTGTTTACCAACATGAGCCTAAAATAGTCCCGAGATCAGCTATTTCAATCTCAGATTTCCAAGTTGCACCTAAAATAGATTATGACAGAGGTGACTGTGATTGCATTCTGATTTTAATAGACATTAGCACCACTGAAAACATCCCCCGCCTCTGTCAGGAGTACAAATTTATCCCAAGTACGACTATCAGCCAATTGCTTACAACTGTTAATGAGTACCCAGCTGGCACAATAGTTGCGCTGGTAGTCGGTGCTAGGAAAATGGGTACCCAATTTGCAATTGACATCAAAGATGGCCACACTGACATAGACAGGGCACAGGTATTTCAGTCTACAAAACTTTTACCACTTCTTTCAGTTTCAAGCTTTTAATGTTCTACAGTAGCCTCTATAACAATTTCTGTAACAAAATCTAATCCTCTCATTGAATTGCAGTTGCTATTGCAGTCAACATATGAGCAACAATACTTTGCACTCGAAGACCAGTTGCATACAAATAAAACACCTACAATGCTTTTCAAGAATGTTGTGAGAAAAACTGACCAAAAGAACACATTTCATACATGTCGATCAACATTCATTTGTACCTTGAATGACAAAAGAAGCTTGGAAAAGCTCAACAGCCTACTACACTCAACTTTCAAGGTAACAACATTCTTTTTAAATAAATCTAGTGCATCCAAACTTGTTTTTTTGTCTCCTCTAACAGTTTTGAACCATATTCTATAGGTTTCGGGTACTCTAAAAGAAGCAAATGCATTTTCCAATCCATTTTATGCATATTGTCCAAAATGCAAATTCAAATTTACTGCTTATGGCACACTCCAAGAGAAAACTGCTCACTGTAAACAATGCAACCAACAAGTCAATTATACATTTTGTTTACAACTTAAAACTACCATAACAACTTATGACAATCAAACAATTCAGTCTTCAATTGACCAGGGCACCATGCACCATCTATTGCCCACACTACAAAGGCTCAACTATGAAGACTATATCAAGGACAAGTCAGCAGTGATATTCATCCTAGGGGACTTTAGTGCTGAAGGACATTTTAGCCTTGACCAAAACAATGCCATTGTTGAAGCCATTTGCATTGACAAATAGACAGGAAACATCACCACAAGGTAATAAAGTCATTCATATGTACACTTTCTTTGTTTTGAACGAGTACCTCAAATCACTATCCATACAAACTATGTTTCTAATACATAGCATTTTGTTTCCTTTACAGGAAACTAGGAATAGAGGAGCAAAGATTTACATTGTTCAGACTTTTAATTTTTTTCCTATCCACGCTCCAAGAAACTAGGAATAGAGGAGCACAGATTTACATTGTTCAGACTTTTACTTTTTTGCCTTTCCACGCTCCAAGACATTTCACTGGGTCTCACATGTTAAAGACAATTTTGGTTTTAAAATACTCTATTGCTATTATACATTTAGACACTTCTATAGGTTACTATGTTAAAGTCTTTTAGAATATGGACATCTGAAACTCTAATCTTGTTTTTTGCACCTACCAAGACAATGGTTCTCTATGTACATCTGACATATATGTTCAATAATTATTATCCCTCGATGCATAATGCCATTCAAACTATATAGTTTAAATGTTCCACTTTGCATTTTTGTCCTTCCTAGCTTCTCCAATATTTGCTTTGTGATTCTTACGTTTCCAAGAATTTATGGCGACCAAGTAGAAGTAGTTATGATTACAGACTGTAGACCCATTATCAAGTTACTTGAGACAATAGATGGTTATTTTCGTTTAGCTTTTATCATTTTTATGCTATTACTGTAACCAAGTCTTGCGCCTGCTTTAATGCATTGTACTTTATAGTCGCTTTTCCATCATGCATTCTAATGTATGGCGTACACTCCTGTATACACAAATCCATATGTTTCTTATGCTGCATATATGCATATTTACATGTATATATGCCTCTATGTCCATGTGCACACATGCACATATTCATGCGTTCATCTATTCATTTAAGCTTCTACGTATTCCTGTATGCAATTGCGTATACATGCGTCCATATACTTATGGATCTGCCACTCTAGCCTTGTACCAATTTATTATGTTATATGGATATTTCATATAGTAATACTAATTAGTTGTTTCACTGTACATAGCAGTTGTATTCATGAATGCCAAATCAAGCTTATATGTGTCAGGATACATATATACTCACACTAAAAACTATTGAGTTATGATCTGTATTGTCCCACTTTTGTAGACACGTTACTATTGCAATCAACTGTGTTAAGCATTCGTGTCCAAAGAAATTAGATACAGGAATGGCAATATGTTACACAACCTTGTCTTATGGCTTTATAGCAGTTTTTTCATTGCATTTCAAGAAAACCAGAAACTAGAGTTTTATTCATATTGTTTCATCTATGGCATTTACAACTTTTCCAATAATTATTACAAGCATAGAGTTCAGTGTTGAATAGTTCTATTGTTCATGTGATTCCTTTAACATTGTTCATGCCAAATTCTATATGTTTCCATATTTTGCATATGTGCCTAGGAGGACATTAACTATAATAGGACATTAACTATAACAGGTCACAAAATTCCTCTTTCCTGTATGCTTTCATGATAGCAAAAAAGCTCAAAACAATTGCAAAATCTAGGTTATTAAAGCACAGGCTTACAGAACACAAAAACAACACACACAAAGTAATAGAAATGCATAGCAAGTAACTTAACTTTATATTAAATGACCAAAGTACCATGTCCATACATGTTCACCAAGCCACTCCAGCGCGCTCACCTCCAGCCATATGTCATTTAATGCATTTAATTTGCATTCCTGCATTACGCTTACATTTTCCTAATATTTTAATGCATTTAATCTGTATTCATGGATTATGTACCTCTAGCCAACAACTTTCAAACTATGCCTTTGCTTAAATTTATTTAATCAATTTATGCATTCGCATTTTCCCGATTTGTTAAAACAAAAATGATTTATAAAGCTACTCAGTCAAATAGAAAAATAGATATATGCTATTTTTGCAATATATAAAATAGCTCTTCACATGTAAACTGTACAAAAAAAAAGCAATATGTTCAACAGCAAAATGTGATTGGCCAATGCTACCAGTTAAAAGCATTCTGGGCAAATGCATAGGCAAATTAAAAATACGTTCATAGAAAAGAGCTTTTCATTCCGAATCCATATGCATACTTTGATTCAAACTAGTGGCTGAAGGTACATAATCCACTGATGCAAGCTCAATGCATTGAATGGCATTTGACTAAAAGGAACACTGTTTGCATTGCTAGTTACTCCTCGAATATATAACAAGGTTCAAGGGAAAAACTGTCATTACCACACATGTTAACATAATTTTCGTTCCAAACTTCTCTTTATGAGACCGCTTTGCAGTAATCATGCATTGCGTACATCTACCTGCCACCTTGATAAACTATGCCTTTGCTTAATTTTAATTAATCAATTTTTGCGCTCGCAGTTTCCTGATATTTTAATGCATTTAATCTGCATTCATGCATTACGTACCTCTAGCCGCCAACTTTTAAACTATGCCTTTGCTTAAATTTATTTAATCAATTTATGCATTCGCATTTTCCTGAATTTTTAAAAACAAAAATGATTTACAAAGCTACTCAGATGAATAGAAAAATAGATAAATGCTAATTTTCCAATATATAGAATAGCTCTCCAAATTCAAACTATACAAAAAAATATACATAATTACATGTACACATATATACATGTAATCTTGTATACATGGATGCATATAGAGACTATGTTTCATGGGATTATTAGAGAGTTCACTTGCTTTCAATATCGTTCCATACTTTGCATGTGTTCCTATGAGGACAATAATTACAGTATCTAGAACCAGCAACCAGTTACCTGAGGCAATAAATACTTTCTTCCCTTAGTTTTCTCTTGCTTTGGAGGTTTAAAGCACACAGTGAGATTGGCAATGTGACCAAAAAAAAATTGTGCCTCACTTGCTCATTCGTTTCAAAGCTCTCTTTATAGCATAGTTGTGCATTGCCTCCAAGAGTCAGATGAATCTTTGGTATTTCAAGAAAGATTCAATTGGATAACACTAAAAATGATCTAAACTATGATTTTATAATCAAAGTATCCAAATGCATTACAGCAATCCGAAACCCAACTTCCATTTAACATGTACAATGAAAATAAATAGAACGAAAAATGCATTTGCTTCAAAGTTTTAAAAGCTATTTCAACAGATTGTCTAGCCATTGTCCAAAATATGGTTTTCTATCAGCATAGTCCTTGAACCTTCTTTAGGTCTGACTGCTAGTTTGTTAATTCATTCTCATTGAAAAGTCAAATTGTGAAATGTTCCCAAGGATAATTATACTTATTTAGCTCTTTTAATTGTTATATATTCAAAGACTAATTAGCAATCCAAACAGTCTCTACTTTAGTCACATGCAATTCAATGCACTCATTTTGTATCAATAAATTGTGTACTTTCAACCACTAGTTTTAATCAAAGTATGCATATGGATTCAGATTCAAACTCTCAAAATAAATGCACATATAAATGTGTCTTCTTCTTCATTTCATAATGTATCTATGTATCCATAAGTGCATTCATGCATATATCGGTTTGTGCATATATCTTGTCATCTCTTTATGCATCTGTCTATATATGTATGATTGTATCTATGGGTACATGTATACCTCGATTTATGTATATATGCACCTATGAATTGCATACACACATGCATGTATATATGCATTTATCAATAGCTTGCATGGATACATGTATATATGCATCTATGGACTCATGCACATATGTATATATGACAGCTCATTGGATCCAAAGCTCTCTTTATAGGAAAGTTGTGCATTGCCTCCAAGACTCAGATGAATCCTTCGTATTTCAAGAAAAGATTCAAATGCATAACACTTAAAATAATCTAAACTATGATTTTATAATCAAACTATACAAATACATTGTAACAATGCAAAACTTGACTTTCATTTAAAGTGTATAGTTTCTATCCTCATAGTCATTCAAGTTTCTTTAGGTCTGACTGCTACTTTGTTAATTGACTTTGATTGAAAGGTCAAAATGTGGAATGTCCCCAACGATACTTATACTTATGTCTTTTAATTGTTATTTATTCAAAGACTGCTTAGCAATTCAAACAGTCTCCCCTTTGGTCAGATGCCATTCAATGCATTAATTTTGTCTGAATGAACTATGTACCTTCAGCCACTAGTTTTAATCAAACTATGCATATATAAATGTGTCTTTTTTCTCCATTTCTTTATGTATCTATGTATCCATAGATGCAGCCAGGCATATATCGATTCATGCATATCTTGCCATATCTCTACATGCATTTGTCTATATATGTATGACTGTATCTATGGGTGCATGTATACATTGATTTATGCATATATGAACCTGTGAATTGCATACACACATACATCTATATATGTATCTATCAATATTTTGCATGGATACATGTATATATGCATGTATGGACTCATGCATCCATGTATCTATCTTTGTCTTTAGCCAAATGGCCCCTAATGGCCAAAGTATCCTAGTAACCCATGGCCATCAAGCAATTCCAGTGCCTTCCCCACCAGTTACATGGCATTTAATGCACTTGCTTCAATTATTTTGACCCCTCCATGTGTTCGCATTTTCTTGATATTTCAATGCATTTAATTTGCAGTCATGGATTATGTATCTCTACTCACTAGTCTTCTAGACTCTGCCTTTGCTTAAATTTATTTAATCAAACTATGCGATCGCATTTCACTGCTTTTCAATAACAACAATAGTTTATAAAGCTATTATGATAAATAGAAACAACTAAATGCTAATTTCCCAATCTTGATTTATCAAAATAGTACTAGTTCTCCAATATAACAAAATAAAAAGTTATATGTTGACATACATTCATGCATATTGTCCATACGTGCATATATGCATATATGCCTACATCCATATTTGCATATGCATATGAATACATCCTTCCATGTAAAATATGCATTTGCACCTATATCCAAATATGCATACATTCATGTATACATGTGTTCATATCTCCATCTCTCCACGTAGTTTTGTTTTCTATGTATACATGTATTTGTTGATGCATCCTTGCATATATCTGTGAATTGCTCTTCGTATTTCTGTCTCCATGTATTCAATGTTCTCCACTGCATCAACATTTACATGTTCTCTTTTATTATGATCTTCCATATTTATTTTTTCCATAGTATATGCATAAGAAATTCCACTTTGTTTTCTATTGTTGCATTTCGAGGAAGCTCAAGGATCTCAGTACCTTGTTCAGTATGAGGGAGAGTGAGAAATGCAACATGGGTATTTTTTCTATGTTTATATTGACGGACTCAGCCCTATGATGATTTTTAAAAGCATAACTGTTGATGGTGTTTTTATGCACTTCTCAACACAGGCAGTGCTTAGGTGCACTACCTCTCTTGAAAGACAATCTCCCACAATCGAGTTGCAGAACACTATCCCAAGGTCTCTCGGGTGTCAGGTCATGACAGTGCTTAGATACCTCAGTAGTTTGATGTGATTTGCTGGAATCACAAGGCGGCCTTACAGAAATACAAAGTGTGGATGTGAAGCATGAAGTTAGATCTTCGAAAAGGAGTTTTAGTATGAAAGCAGTTATGTGTTGGCTGTGGGTTCAAACAACAGTCTCAAACTCCATCTGGTTGTTAGATTTGGCTCTATAATGTGCAATGAACCTTGGTATTGTTCAATTTCTAAAAAAAAGGAAAAAGAGCGAAGGGAAAGAAAAGTTCCTAAGTCTGAAGCTTGCTATGAATAGTGACAATGGAGTTCCTGCAATGGAAAATTCCTTAAAACAATATCCCACTTAACCAGGGACTTCACAGTATCATGGAAATTGTGCTATCTTCTAAGGGCTACAGATTTTTATCTTTCATCCACCACATACATGCATGAACTAAAGATAAGTGTTTGGGGCAGCTTTAAATCAAGTCCAGGCTAACTTTGCACAGTTATCTACCTTCAGCAAACAACAAAAAGTATGGACTAAGGGATCGTCAACAAAGCAGGAATTTTCACAATCAGCCAACAGCATTCCTAAGACTTATCAAAATAACATGAACAGCTAACTAAACAGCAAAGAGATCTAAACTAAACATGTGAAATTGGAGAAATGAATCAAATGACATGAGAGAAATCAAGGAAATACACCAAGTCAATGTTATTTCTTATAAATTTCTGCAGCATGCCTTTACAACAACTCAACTCTCACTTTTGCAAATGAGGGGAGTGCTCTATTTATAGTTTTCCAAAAGTTAAATGAATGGTCAGGATTCATTACAATTGTGTGGCCAAGATTCATTACAAAATAGGGTTTCACCTACCCCCAAATAGATTTACAATTTAAAAAACATCCCTTGTCTCTTCCCTATTTCATCATCTAGTGGATGACACTATTGCTCTTTCGTCCTGTAGCTAATTGATGTTTTCTTGGTTGTAGCTACTCTTTAGGGAGGTCTTCTTCTTTGGCCGGGCTGCCTTCCTGCAAATCGGAAGCTACGCGCTCTATATACTTGAGGATGACCGCCTGGAGCTTGTCGATCTCGAGGATCTCGCATCTCAACACTTGGTAGCTCCACTCTTTAGCGTTATCCTCTAGCATTTTCCAGTCTTCATCATACTTCGAGCCTTGATCTTTGAAAAGTTGTGATCGGTCGAAGGCGTGGGCAGCAAAACTTAGGAATTCTGTGGTGACTTCTCTGGCTGTTCCGTCCTTCATCTTCTCTTGAGGCCATCAGCTTAAGATATTCGGTGCATTCTACCCAGATTTCCTTGATCCACGCAACATCCGGATCCACTCTGCTCAGGATTTGCTCTAGCCTGTCCTTTCGGTTGTCGAGATCCCGACGCCACACGTCCACCAGCCAATGATCTTCTTTCTTTAGCTCTAGCTTCTCTTCCCATGTGCTCTCAGGCATCTGAAGGATGGCCTCAACCTTTGGGAAGGTGGAGTCATAGATCGCAGGGAAATTGGTGCAGAGCTTCCTCGTGCCCTCCAGGGATTGGGTCAGGTCCAAGAACTTATTGGCTATCTGCACAGCCCTGTTGATTCCCACGTTTCCGACACTCACGACCTGCTGGAACCAATCCTCAGTGGTCCTCTCCAAGTTCTTCCTCCTTTCTACCTTATCCATCTGCTCCTTGGAGAGTAGCTGCGGTGCAGTTGTAGAGGTAGTGGGCAAGTCATCTACTGAGGACCACTGCTAAATATAATCAGTCAGGGCAGCAACCTGCGCTTTGAGCTCATCCTTGGTGACCTTGTCCTGTTTGATTAGATGCACCACCGTGGCCACTGACTCCTCCAGATGTTCGACCTTCTGTTCCCTGGTCACTGTCCCTAGGTCAATTGTAGAGATATTGTAGCTAACTCCGGCCTAGCCAACAGTTGGCGTTGCTACCTGTGCTGCCCAGGAGCCAGAAGCATCCATGGTTATCTTGGAACGGACCTTAGGCTTCTTCTCCTTCTTTGTTGTGGTAAGGGATCGAGCCAAGATGGCCTCCAATCTCAACCTCGGGTCTGTCAGAACTGGGGTAGTCTTCTTCAACTTTTTCTCCAACCAGTCGGGCATGGCAGACTTGTCTTTAGATGCATCGTGGCTGCCCTCGCCCTTTTCAGTTATAGGCAAGACTACTGCCTCCTGTTCCTTTTGGGGCTCTTCCTTTTCCGTGGTAGCTTCCTCCTCTTGGTAGTGTCCTCTTCCTCTTCGTCGGAGTCACGATAGAACACAAGGCATTTGACGGGAAGCCTGGTGGACAATTGCCGGGTGGGGCTGTCTCCCTTCGCTGCCTCCTCTTCTTTCTCCTCTTCCACAGCCTCGGCCTCGGGGCTCTTGACAGCATGGGTCTCAGCCTCGGTGATATCTTTCATCTGCTGCTCTTCTGGTGGCCGCCCCTCTTCAGTAGATGGTGACCTTTCTGCCTCCTCCCCAATGTTTTTCAGTTGCTGAGCCGGCTCCTCCTCAAGGTCCTCATCAAATTTTTGGATGAACTCCTTGGCGCCCGAGCCATCCTCTTCATCTCCGCCCTCGGAAGAGCCTGTCTCTTCCTCATAGGCCACTTTGTCGATGGTTCGATGTTCGTACTCGGGGTGCTCGTGATATTCATCGGCCTCTTCCTCAATAGGCTTCGAGGCTTCCCGTTCCTGTTCCTCCAATTCCTCTAATATTTGCATTGTGGCCTCCATGGCTGGTGGCCCTGTTGGCGGTTGTGAAGGCTGAGCCATCGCGAGGACTTGGGCAAGGGCTGCTTGGAGAGCTGGATTCATCAGTATTTGTGAGAGCTCAGGGGGAAGGTTCTGCATATGTCTGGTGAGGACCTCAGGCATGGTGGTGACGGGAATGGGTGATGTAATTGTAGCCAGAGGGAGGGATGTAATAGGTGACGTGGCAGTAGAAGAGGAAGGGGAAGTGGTCATGTCGAAAGAGGAGTCAACGACGATCACTGACACGGCCATGGGAGAAGGGGCGAGATGGACAGAGATGTCCACTGCCGGCGGAGAGGAGGCGACCATAGCCTGAGAAGCGGGTGGTGCGCCAGGAGGGGCAGGGAGAAGCAATGTAGGCTGCAATTCAGTTGTTACCATTACCTGTTTGAGCCTCTTGGGAGATGAGCCTCCTGTGTCTTTCTTCGCTTGCCCTTTAGGGTCTGCAGATTGGGCAGTTTCTGTTCCTTTCCTCTTTTGGGACCTGGTGACGGGGGGAGACTTGGATGTCTCACCAGCTGATGTAGAGGCAGCAACATCCTCCGTGACGCTCGGCTCACTTTTGAGTGCCTCATATGTAAGGACTACACCTTGTTGCTTTAGTTGTGCCACCCGCCCATCAACCCACTCGTTAGTGCGAGCTATAATCGGCTGGGTAATAGTATCTAGGTCATCGACCTCTCGCTCGTCCCAGTCTATGGAGGGGATTGCCAGGTTGGCAACTGCCAAGTACCTTGGGTGCATTATTGTGGACTCGTCCTCCTCAAGCTGGTCCGACACCTAGAACAGTTGCACTCTTCTTAGGAACTGGACGGTCATACGCATGTAGTGCCTCATGCGTACCTCCTTGTCATCTTTACAATCGGCCCAGAAGTCTTCGACGTGGTATCTGTGGGCGTATGCCAGCCCCAGTGCCTTTCTGACATGGCCATGTGGGTCCATTCGCGGGCGAGCCGTGTACCAGTCAAAGTTATATTCTTTAAGCTCTTTTTCAGAATTGCCGGCGCATTGGGATGTCTGCAGTCGATACAGGCCTTGGCCGACGGTCATGGGATAGGGGATCCCTGCCACGTGTTTGTTGCCGAAGACTTTCTGGATGTGTTGGAGCTGCCGGGAAAGCTCCAGGAGAATGATCCTATCATTCGGGTACCTCGGCAGTTTGTTCGGCCATTCCGTGAATCCCTGGGCACGGATGTAGGTGAATTTGGGGAACTGGATATATAGGAAGGCATACTCCCTTAGGAGCGCCCTGGCGCTGTGGGAGACCCTTCTTTCAAAGTCTCCGTCGATCAATCTGATGATGTGGCCTATGAAGGCATCATTGACCCGACAGTACTCCTTCTTGAAGTTGCGATACTGGAGTTGAAGGTACTTGTCAAAGGGCTTGAGCCCTCGCCTGTGTTCCTGATCCGGTGCTACAAATAGCCCGCTGTATTGTCTGTGACCGGCCAGGGAATATACCAGGTAAGAGGTCATGTAAAACTTGGAGCTCTTCTTGATGTTTACAAACTGCTCGTGGAAGCAGTTGCTGATAATGCCTCCCCAGTCGAATGAGGGCTTACTGTTCACGTCCTCATTCCCTCTCAGGATCTGCTCAATGTAATAGGCCATCCACTCTTGGAAGTAGGCGGCCGCTGGGAGGCCCATGACCCTGCTTAACATGGTCACCAAGTCGTGATAGTCTTCACGGAAGTCGCTGCGAAACAACTCTTGGGGAACCTTTGCAGCGCTGCCCCGTCTCTCCTTAAGCCAGTAAATGTTAATTGATTTCTTGCAGCCCAACGGATTGGCATCCCATGCCGCCTGGCATTGTTCCAAAGTGGGGACCTCCATGTGTGGGAATGTGGGAATGTGGAATGTCTTTGTGATTCTTTTTGGCGACATGTCGGCGAGGATGTTCCCCTCCTTCTCCACGATTGTCCTGGTATCCGTCTGGTAGGCTTCTCGGCAAGCCATTACAAGTTCGGGTGCCATTAGAGAGGGAGGGAAGCCGGCAGCCTTGACGATTCCACTTTGACGTATTAATCTGGCATTATTGTCCTAGGGTCGACCTTGACCCTTTGGGTGAACTCATCTATGTTCACTTGGCCGATGTTGGTATCTAAGATTTCCTTCTAGTCTGTTGAGACCTTCGACCGGAGCGGCTCACCCTGGAACTGAAATTTCATCTGATCCTTATCGTCTTTTCCACGAGCGGCCCTTCCGAATTTCTTACCTTTATCCTTTTCGGTGGAGGCCCCTGAGGTTCCTGCAGCCGATTCCATATATCCTGCAAGCAAAGGGCGAAGTCAGCACAAGAAAACATCAACAGCGTTAATGTTAGTCCACATTATGAGCATATCATCTAGATAATTATTCAAATACATCATAAATTTTATCCTAAGATGATATCAATTTCATTTTAGAGCATTCGGACAATCCGGGCCCGGAGGGCCGAACTTCCCTGGCAAGAATGCTGCCAGGGAGGGAAAACACGACCGAAAGTTCCCGGAAACCCCCGCTAGCCAAATTTTGGTATTTTAAGAGGCCCATAATGGAGAACGACATGATTTAGGACGTGGGTCGAAGTTACATTCCGATTTTGAGTTGGTTTGGATTGATTTAAGGAACTTCGGAGGTTTTAGGCCGGAAGGCAGTTAAGGGGCAGCCGTTTGGGACGGCGAATAGCGGGCTGAAGTCCGGACGAGGAAGTCCGGCATTGAAAGTTCGAGGGTCGGGCCCGCAAGGTGAAAGAACGGCCAGCAATGAGGTATTACATTTGGACCAGGTGGCATTCGGAACCCCGGGCCCCGGAGGCCGGGAGGGCGCAGTGCGAAGGCCGCCGCATAATCTTCGACCATTTTGAAAGGCGGCGGCGAGGAGAAGACCGGAGCCCGGAGGGCGGGGAGCCGACTAAGGTTCGCCGCCGAGAGATTTTGCAACGTTGATCAGCGGCGACGGCTAGGAGACCCCCCGAGTCCGGCCCACGGGAGGACGCACGACGATGGCCGCCGCTAGGTTAAGGCAGCGGTCAAACAGCGACGGTGGAAGGCAGTCCGGAGCCCAGGCGGCAAGAAGACGAGAGCTGCAGGTCGCCGCATGAATTTTGCGATGATTTGATCGGCGGCGGCGGCAGGGAGTCCGGGAGCCGGCGACTGGAGAGACGGGAGACAATGGCCGCCGCGAGGTTATGGGAGCGATCAGGCGACGGCGGTGGCGAAGGCATCCCCGGGGCCTGAAGACAGGACAGCCGGCAGGGTTCTGCCGTGGACGACGGCGGAACCGTCACGGAGTTCCGAAGACAGAACTCCAGACGGCCGGGCTCGGAGGGTCCCGGGGCATGGCAAAGTTTAGGTTACCCCCAGACGGCCAAGGGAAATAAGGGACCCGGAGGGCGAGCGGCAGACCCAACTTCACCGCTGAGGCCCCGACTGGCCAAACGGCAGAAAAGAGGCAGCGGAACCCCGACGTCCGGGGCCCGAGCACACGAACGGACGAAGACACGGTTTCAATTCAATCGGTTAAGGCGAGATCGGGGTCCGGCCACCGCGAGGCAGGATGGTTTGGTTAGATTTTAACGCGGCAAAACGTAACATGCATTCTGGGGACGGAATCCCGATGACCCGGGCCCGGCTAGGGGGACGGCCGCCGGCATGCAGCTATACCCAGGAATGAACAGCGAAGAGGGGACCGGGCCTGAGGGGGCCGGTCACCCTTTGTGAAGGACGGTCGCGCAATGGGCGAGCTCCGGATCGACAGGGAGGGCCATTGCGATGGGTTTAGGTGATTTTAAAACATGGATAAGGGGCGCCACAGGGAGCCCTTCAATTTTATGCTATTTAATCAATTGTTCATTTAAACGAAATCCCCAAAAATGATCAAAATGATGGGAGGGAAAACGAGGATGGCCTACCTCGGATACGCCAAGCGGGCAGGTGCGGAAACCACTGGGAATTGAAGGAATGCGGCAGACTTGGACGATCGAGACACGGGGATTCCAGTGGGCTCCAGATGTTGGCCTTATCAACTCGCTCTAATTCGCAAAGTGAAAATGAAATTGGTGGATCATGCATTATATACCCTATCTGCCATTAATGCGATCATTTATTGTAGGTACGGACGCGCCAAAAGTTGGTGGAATTCAAATTAGGTCGACGGCGGCAGCAGAGATTCTGGGGCCTAGAGGGCGGAAGGACAGGGCGCAACGGCCGCCGCTAGGTTTTGCGTTGACTAGGCGACGACAACGACGGGATGGTTGGGGCCCGAAGGGCGGGGAGCCGTCGGGAGTTCGCTGCCGAAGACTTCGCTTTGCGTGGGTGGCGGCAGCGGCGAGCAACACCCAGGGGCCCAAGGGGCGGGGGCCTGCCGGAGAGCCACCATCAAAGACGGCGATCCTGGGACGGAAGTCCGGACGAGGACTTCCGGAGCCCGGGGCCCGAAGGAACAGGGGCCATCCGGGAAATCCCCGATGAGTTCCGAATGGAAGATGGCAGGGTGGGCTCCGGAGGGTGGAAAGATGCCCGGGCAACGCCGCAAAGGGCAGCGAACGCAAAAGGGAAACCCAAAAGGGGAACCCCAGAGGCCCGGGCCCCGGGGGGCCCAGGGCTGTCTAGAAGCAAACGAAGCCAAAGGAACCCACGAGGCCCCGGAGGGCAGCAAAAAACCAAGAGGGAAAGCATGGTTGATTTTAGGATGAAACCTTAGAGCAATATCAACCACACAGAACATCAAAAAAGAGAGGCACGCAAAATGAGGTAGCCCTAAAAGACCCGGCAAGGCGAAAGAAAAGAGGGTCCCCGTTCCGAACGGGGCGTGTGTGTGCTGAGGGCACAACAAAACTCCGTTGGAGAACGCTCCGGAGCGTTCTAAGGATAAATATTCCAGGACCCAAAATCTCTAGTCTCGCAGACCAAGAGCGGCTTCCAAGGATGAACCGGGAGGAGATCCTTAATTAGGTTAGCTTACATGGCATCTCAGAAGCGTGTGTGAAGTGAGTTCATTCCTTTCCTAGGGATAGTAACCAGAGTTATCACTTCAACCGAGTGAGCTACATAAGTTGTCTAACACCAAAAGTAACCTGGACATTACCCCGCTGCCAGTCAGGCATCCATAGCCCTAGCGGAGTTGTCGCTACAATCTCATGGATATTGCTCTACTACCAGTCGGGCGTCCATAGCCCTAGTAGAGTTATCCGAATGCCCATACGATCATTTATTTCCTTTTTTCAGAGTTTCTTTTCTCTCTTTTGCTTTGATATTTCATTTCTCTTTTATCATTTAGCTCGACCGGGTAAGCATTGAAGCCTACAATGGGTTTGAGACTGCAGTGGTCACTGGAGTAGACTTAAGATTTTTCACTCACCAGGGTGTCATAACAACCATAGTACGGTCCTTCAGAGTTTATTATTATGTAATTTGTGCGTGATCTGAGATGCGGGTAAGAAGATCCGGCGAAGGGTCAAGTTCTGAGCAGAGTTCAGACAGGGAAATCATTCGCAGATAGCTTTGCAAAGACCAATAGTCTAGAGTGAATGTTTAGCCAAAGAACACAAAGAACAGACAGCAAAGTGGACCGCTTGTCAGGCAAGCACGGCCACCGCAAAGGAGCGGGAAACCTCTTTTGAAACAAAACTGTCGGGGGGGGGAAGACAGTAAAAAGTGACGTAGACACAATGCAAACAAGCAAGAGAGCAACTACTCTAACCTATGTATAGGTATTTACAATGAAGAGCTTGAAGGAGCTCAAGCTTGGAAGTAATGCTTCAGGTGCTGCCCGTTGACTGGCAACGGGACATTTTCACCAGTTAAGGTCTTTAGGCGGAAGGCATTGTCTCCCAAAATCTCAGCTATTTGAAAGGGGCCAAGCCAAAGCTTGTTGAATTTGTTGTGTCCCCCTTTCTTCTCATGGGCCTTGTCCCAATATAGGACCAAATCTACAATCCTAAAGGCCTTGATTTTGGCTCGGCGGTCGAACCATCTCTTCACTACGCCCTAATGTTTGGCAAAATTTTCTATTGCACAGTTTCAGACTTCCTCTAAATGTAAAAGCTCAGCTAATCGAGCTTCTCTACGATCTCCTCCTTCATAAAAAATCGTTGATGAACCGAAAAGTAGGAATCTTCAGGTGGATGGGGAATATAGGTTCCAGGCCATAGACAAGGTGGAATGGAGAATCGCCAAGGGCAGCCTTGTGGCGGGTGCGATCAGCCCAAAGGGCGAAACGGAGCTGGGTATGCTAATCCTTGGGATTCCTATCTAGCAGCTTCTTGATCACAGTAATCAGATTTTTATTTGTGGATTCGGCAAGGCCATTGCCCTGAGGGTAGTAATTGGATGAGAATTTGAGGGCAATCCCATAATCAAATGCCCAGCTAGCAAATTTTAATGAAGCAAAGGCAGGTCCATTATCACATACCAAAGCGATTTAGAATGAAACTTTCTAAGAAATCAGTAACTACTTCAGTTGTGCAATGCTTACATACTATTGCTTCCGTCCATCTAGTACAGTAATCAGTAGCGGTCAGAATGTACCTGTGTCCTGTAGACGATGGAGGGCTTATCGGACCGATGAAGTCGATACCCCACTTTGCAAAAGGCCTTACCTCCAACACGGGCTGCAGTGGGACAGCAGCATTCCTCTCCCTGGTGGCAGCGGTCTGACACGTATGACAGGAACGAACATGGCAATGGGCATCCTTGAAGACGGTTGGCCAATAATACCCTACCCTTAATATCTAATGTGTTGTAGAAGAACCCGAGCCATGGCCCGTACCGAATTTATTGTGAAATTCTCTCAAAATGCGTTCTGCTTCCTCCTTGCCAAGGCATCTTAGATAAACGCCCTCATGATTCTTCTTATAGAGGATGGAACCTTGTAACATATAACTATTACTTTTCAATCTCAGGGCCCTCTTCTAGACTCCTTGTAGATGCGGCGGACACTTATGATTCACTAGATAATAAACAACATCTTGGTACCATTCTCCCGGGGAGACATCTTCGAGCTGGTATTGTTATACTGTGAGTTCAGGTCCAGCCCTTGCTGCTGTTTCGGCCATTGTACGGGTGAGTGCATGCCCTCTTACCAATTTCATTGGTTGGATCTCCATATCATACTCTTGGAGCAGGGTGACCCACTTAGCCCTTTGTTCGCCCAATTCATTTTGCATAAGCAGCGTCTTAACTGCTGGGTCGGGAACAATGGCGAACACCTTGTTGCGTAGAATGTAGTGTCTAAATTTTTTTACTCCTCTGACGAGAGCATACGCCTGCTTTTCTATGTTGTGGTAACATAATTCAGCATCTTTGAGGGGAGCACTCATGAAGGCGATCGGATGCTCGTTTCCCTCATCATCCTTTTGGGTCAACATGCTAGCACAGGAATGCTCTGAGGCAAATGAGTAGATATAGAACGGCTTCAGATAATCCAGGCTAACTAACACAGGTGCCTCAGCAATGGCCCGTTTGATTTCTTCGAAGGATTGTTTGGCATCTGGCGTCCATTCGACTTTGGCGTCCTTTTTGAGCATGGCATTGAGAGGTTTGACAATTTCTGCGAAACCTGTGATGAATTTCTGGACAAAGTTGATCTTTCTAAAGAAAGACTTTAATTCCTTCTTACTGCCTGGGGGCTGAATCTTGAGTAGGGACTCGATGCGCTCAGGATCGATGGAGATTCCTCGTTCTGAAATGATGTGGCCGAGCAGCCTGCCTTCAGTCACTCCGAAAATGCACTTCTTGGGGTTTAGAGAAACCCTGAATTCCCTGCATCTCTGAAATACTTTGCACAAGTTAGAGACGTGATCACCTCTCTTCTTAGAGAATACGGTCAAATCATCCATATAGATGATTATGCATTTGTCAATTAGGTCTTTGAAGGCGATATCCATGGCACGTTGGAAAGTGGTGCCAATGTTGATGAGTCTGAAAGGCATTCTTCTGTATGCGAACGTTCCCCACTTAGTGGTGAACGCTGTCTTCTGACGGTCCTCATATTGCACCATTACCTGGTTATACCTTGAGTATCCGTCGAGAAAGGACATCATCTAGGAGCCGTTAACGATTTGCAACACCTCATCCAGCGAAGGCACTGGATAGTTGTCCTTTTCTGAGGCGCGATTTAGATTGCGGAAATCCATGCATAGCCTAATCTCTCCATTTTTTTTCCTGACCGGGACCAAGTTGGCCACCCATGTGGAATGCCTAACGGGAAAGATGATTCTTGCCGAAAGCAACTTTTGTACTTCCTTGTAAACAACAGGTTCCAGCAGAGCATTGATAGGGCGCTGCCGCTGGTGGAATGGCCTCACTTCGGTCTTGAGGGGGATGGTGTGGGTAATGACAGAAGTGTCGTAAGTTTTTAAATCTCTGTAACTCCATGCCACCACGTCAGGGTATTTTTGTATCGCATCCGTGATCCCTCTCTTTTCCTCCGATGTGCACACTTTGCCAATAAAAACATTCTTGATCTTCTCGGCTGTTCCAAGGTTGTGTGCGTTGCACTGGTTACTGATAGCCTCCTTTTTTGTTTGCTGATTCTGATCTATGATCTGATCCAGGTCGAATACACGCTCCAGCTGAACCATACCTTTGGGGATCGTGTTGGTTTTCAGATTGATAACCCCCTTTATGTCTAATTCAGCCTCCTGCAGATCAGCTTCATCAATTATTTGGGCAGCGAAGACGTCATAACTTGTGATGAACTGGAGGATATGCTTGTCGTCATTGAAGACCTATAGGTGAGTAACATTATCCGGGACCGATGGCATGGATGTTAGCTCAACGGTGAATTTCTTGAGCCCAGACAAAGAGAGGGGCTGTAGGGTGCTAGCTGCTTGGGCTAAGGCATCAGCTGCGCATTCTGAGCATGACGGATCAATTGTATGTTGAACGCATCTAGGCCCTCTAAGAGATCCCAAACCCTGTGCCTATAATTGGTGAGTCTTCGATCATGACAGGAGTACAATTTTTGGACCTACTTAACTACAAGTGCGGAATCTTCGAAGACTTGCAGCACTTTCACATTTTTCTTCAAGGCCATAAGAAGGTCAAGGACTAAAGCCTCATATTCTGCTACGTTATTGGTGCAATAAAACTGCAACCGGTGGGCAGCGAGAAATGTCTTACCTGTCGGACTGATGAGTTTGATCCCCGCTCCAGCTCCTTGCCTTGATTTCGATCCATCAAATCAGAGCGTCCAGCACGCGGAAGATTCTTTATCTTCGGGTCTGATTGAGCCTCCGTTCCCTTTTGGATGGACGGCGAGCCCTGCGATCTTAAGGGAGTTTTCCGGTTTAAGGTGGTGATCAACAGGTGGTTCTGCTGGTGTCCCCTTTGGCGTTTCCGTTTGGGGGGCAACTAATTTTTTAACATTGGCCACTGTAGCTTGGCACAGGCAACAATCGAACTCGGAGTGAGTAGCGTTGTGGACCCTGCACCAGTTCGGTAATAAGAGATCCTGGAAATTCATTCTAGCTCCTAGACTGAGCTGATCTCTTGCACATTTTCCCATGAACTCCTGGAAGCCATCGAGTAATCCCCAGTCATCCTCCTTACTTGGCTCGTTATCGGTTTCTATCAATGTTTCGGTATCTGGGGGCATTCGCATAGAATCTGCCGAGGGACTACACAATACCAGCAATACTTCATCTATACTCTTCCTAAAGCTCAAGCTCATTTTGGTAAGCAAAAGGGAGATAATTCCCTAAATCGGTCTCGGTGAACAACACCTCGCTGAGATTGTTGTACTCCGTGATCATATATTTCATACGAGGTTCACGGTTAATACGGATCTGATTTGGCAACCCCTTCCACGGCAGCCACCCTTCCACGGCAGCCACATATGAGAAAGATCGGTGGCGGTGTATCTGTTCAGCGCTTTGGTGAACTCCCTCCCCAGAATAATTCTATAAGCATCAGGAATGTCTGCTACTTGGATATCAACGACCTGCTGTATCTGGGGGTCCACAGCAATTTGCATGGGGATGCGGTTTATTTCACCCACGATGTTGATCTCTGTTTTGTCCAGCTGGGTCACCTTTCTCTTTGAAGGTGTGGGGGTGATGCCAAGAGCCTTGCATACGGCCAAGGGCATGACGTTGGCAGACGCTCCTGAATCGAGCAGGCAGTTGTGCATGTTCTTCCCAAAGACCCTAATGGTAGTCAGGAAAGGGGGAGTTTCCGGTCTCCCTTGGAGGATGCCCACAGGTGTGTCCATTTGAGCTATTTTACCTTTATTCCTATCACTGGTCATATCCCTGGTTTGCTTATATTGCTGATCCTTAGAAAACTGCCTGGTGGCCCCTTCTGGCTCTTTTTCGGTTTGCCTACTTGTTGACTGGTTTACGGAGGCATCGTTCCTTCCTCCAGTATTTTTCCGTATCTCAGGTTCTTTCCTAAGCTCTTCAAAGGTTACCCTCTTGACTGGGGTCTCTTGTGTCGTGTTAGAGGACGGAGTCCCATTCAGAGCCCTAAAGAAAGCGTGCCTCATGGCAGGAACCCTTAGTAACTCGAAGGTAGATAAGCTGATCTTTACCTTCTTGAACTCATCCACCACATATTCACCCATTTGCTCAATTTCGAAGCTGAAAGCTTGGCCTATAGCGGAACTAGGGGTTTGGACCTTGGTTTGCCCAGGCGGATTTTGGGGTTGGCCCTGAGGCTGATTCTGCAACTGGTTTTGAGACTGGTTCTTGTTGAGATATTGGGCGGGTATATGAGGGAGCCCTGGGTTATTGCTGGCCTTTGGATCAGGCGGAGTGGTGAAATTGTTTGGTGGGGTAGAAGTTGTGAAGGGTCCACCCGCTTGCTTATTTCTAAGGGAGTATGGACTCGACCGCTGATGGAACATGTGGACCTCATCCACAAATGGTTCCTCTTCATCCATTAGACCATTATCTACTGAATCGAAAAGCTGAGCCAAAGTTTGTTCATTACTTACCTCTTGCGCTTTCTCATCCTCAACAGGAGTCGGCTTGGCTTCGGGCTCGTTGCGGTCGCCTCGCGGAAACGGTGCCTGATTGACCACCAGACACGAAGAATCGTAGGGCTCAGATGGGACGATGTCCCTGCAGTTGGCATTGTTGACTACATTTTGTACCTCCACCTGGAAGATTTCAGCAGCTGTCTGGAACTCAGGACAATCTAGCTTAGAATGCCTGCTGGTTTTGTGAAGTCGGCACCATCCGGACAAGGCTCCCTCGGCCAAATATACACCGCTGGATGTTTTGTCGTTGCTCGCCAGTTGATCAAATGGCGTGGAAACACCACCGTTGTTGGGCCTGGTGTTCCACGTGTGATTTTGCCTCTGAGAAGGGATTCTTTCTGTATTTTGATTGGAATTCTGCCCCCTCTCATAATTCTGCCCCGAGGAGGGGCCTACTTCCCGATTATCCCTGTTGTCTCTATTATCTCGGGATTCTCAACTGTCCCTGTTGAGATTGGCCTGGAAGTTGCGTTGGGAGGCCTGCAGCTGATTATTCTGGTTCTTCAGATGCGTCATCTCTGTGGACATCTTCTTAATCATTTTCGTTAGTTCTTCTAGTTTATCCTTCTCGGTCGCACCTCCAGGCGACGAGGCCGAATTTTGGAGGAAAGCGGGCAGAGTCGCCGGTTGATTTTGATAGGCTGGAGGGAACTCAAGTCCTGACAAGTACAATGGTGCCTAGGGCTATTGGGAATATGCTTGCTGTTATGGGGCCGTCTGAGAATAGTTGTACTGTTGCTGGGGCTGCAAGTAGGAAGTCGCGGGAGGCGCATAATTCAACAGCTGCCCTGGATGCGGCACCATAGGCAATTGAGGCACCTGGTTCATGAGAGGAGTTTGGTGAGCAAACGCCTGATTAAGCCCCTGAATTTGCATTGGGTGGGCGACGGGCCCCAAAGAGGGTAGTGGGCCGGAGATATTTTATCCCATGTCCGCACTTGCAATGACGGCTTCCGCATAGGCTGCCAATAGGGTAGCGGGAGGCGGGCGCATCCTTTTTACCAAGGCGGACGTGAGGTTGTCTAGAGGCGCGTAATAGACGGGGAGAGCTGCCACATCATTATGGACGTAAGGATCCTGAAGCCTCATGTGAGCCCGATGGAAGCGATCATTGAAGGAGCCGATAGGTTCGTTGACCTCCCTTCTGATGGACATGAACTGTTGATAAAGATCCGCGGGGTTAACAGGGATCTTGTATTTCTGCAGAAAGACATTCTTCATCAGGTTCCACGAGGTGATGGATCCCCTTGGCAGATTGATGTACCAGTAGAAGGCCTCTTCTCCCAGTGAATGCGGAAAGAGGCGACACGCCACGTCCTCGTGATCCACCTGCATTTCGGTAATCATCGTTTCAAATATCTTGATATGCTCTTTGGCTATTCTTTGCATGTCGCGGGTATGGAACTTCGAACAAAAGCCCTCTGGATTCTTGGGCATATCATTGTAAACAGCAAAGTGTATCGGCGAAGGGTTATGCGCAAGCCAAGCCATGAGGGGAGGCGGAGGTGGCACCTGCTGTTGGAGAATGGGGATCTGGGGCTGTATTGGCAATACAACCACAATATGGGACTACCCTTGAGCTATGGCTGTCTTGACTGCGCCTTGGGCTGAAAGGGCCGGGAGAGGAGCAAACCTCCGGCTGCCAGAGATTGACGGTGCAAATGTTGTCTGAGATGGTCGGATGGAGGATGGAGGCCAGCCAAATGAAGGCGAGGGCAAAGCGGAGGCGGATGGAATGGAAGAAGAGGAAAAGGTGGCGCTGCTTCCTTGTGCTCGTTTTGCCCTCGTGGGAGGCTACAATTCTTCAAATTCTCCCTTGTTCGGCGTTGACCGTAAAATTCTATGAAACCTTTCGGGGGAGAATGATCCGATTCGATCCAGCTTCGCTTTATCCTTTAACTTAGTTCTTCACCGTGGCCCTCCTTCTAGCGCCAGTTCTGTTGATGGTGTTTTTATGCACTTCTCAACACAAGCAGTGCTTAGGTGCACTACCTCTCTTGAAAGACAATCTCCCACAATCGAGTTATGTGTTGGCTGTAGGTTCAAACAGCAGTCTCAAACTCCATCTGGTTGATAGATTTGGCTCTATAATGTGCAATGAACCTTGGTATTGTTCAATTTCTAAAAAAAAGGAAAAAGAGCGAAGGGAAAGAAAAGTTCCTAAGTCTGAAGCTTGCTATGAATAGTGACAATGGAGTTCCTGCAATGGACAATTCCTTAAAACAATATCCCACTTAACCAGGGACTTCACAGTATCATGGAAATTGTGTTATCTTCTAAGGGCTGTAGATTTTTATCTTTCATCCACTACATACATGCATGAACTAAAGATAAGTGTTTGGGGCAGCTTTAAATCAAGTCCAGGCTAACTTTGCACAACTATCTACCTTCAGCAAACAGCAAAAAGTATGGACTAAGGGATCGTCAACAAAGCAGGAATTTTCACAATCAGCGAACAGCATTCTTAAGACTTATCCAAATAACATGAACAACTAACTAAACAGCAAAGAGATCTAAACTAAACATGTGAAATTGGAGAAATGAATCAAATGACATGAGAAATCAAGGAAATACACCAAGTCAATGTTATTTCTTATAAATTTATGCAGCATGCCTTTACAACAACTCAACTCTCACTTTTGCAAATGAGGGGAGTACTCTATTTATAGTTTTCCAAAAGTTAAATGAATGGCCAGGATTCATTACAATTGTGTGACCAAGATTCATTACAAATTAGGGTTTCACCTACCCCCAAATAGATTTACAATTTAAAAAACATCCCTTGTCTCTTCTCTATTTCGTCATCTAGTGGATGACACTATTGCTCTTTCGTCCTGTAGCTAATTGTTGTTTTCTTGGCTGTAGCTACTCTTCAGGGAGGTCTTCTTCATTGGCCGGGCTGCCTTCCTGGAAATCAGAAGCTGCGCGCTCTATATACTTGAGGATGACCGCCTGGAGCTTGTCGATCTCGAGGATCTCGCATCTCAACGCTTGGTAGCTCCACTCTTTAGCGTTATCCTCTAGCATTTTCCAGTCTTCATCATACTTCGAGCCTTGATATTTGAAAAGCTTCAATCGGTCGAAGGCGCGGGCAGCAAAACTTAGGAATTCCGTGTTGACTTCTTCGACTGTTCCGTCCTTCATCTTCTCTTGGAAGTATGACTTCACCTTCTCCGCGTCTATTTACACCGTGGGCATATCATAGCCTGCCATCAACTTAAGATATTCAGTGCATTCTACCCAGATTTCCTTGATCCACACAACATCCAGATCCACTCTGCTCAGGATTTGCTCTAGCCTGTCCTTTCGGTTGTCAAGATCCCGGCGCCACACGTCCACCAGCCAATGATCTTCTTTCTTCAGCTCTAGCTTCTCTTCCCATGTGCTCTCAGGCATCTGAAGGATGGCCTCAACCTTTGGGAAGGCGGAGTCGTAGATCGCAGGGAAATTGGTACAGAGCTTCCTCGTGCCCTCCAGGGATTGGGTCAGGTCCAAGAACTTATTGACTATCTGCACAGCCCTGTCGATTCCCATGTTTCTGATGCTCACGACCTGCTGGAACCAATCCTCAGTGGTCCTCTCCAAGTTCTTCCTCCTTTCTAGCTTATCCATCTGCTCCTTAGAGAGTAGCTACGGTGCAGTTGTAGAGGTAGTGGGCAAGTCATCTACTGAGGACCACTGCTGAATATAATCGGTCAGGGCAGCAACCTGCGCCTTGAGCTCGTCTTTGGTGACATTGTCTTGTTTGATTAGATGCACCACCGTGGCCACTGACTCATCCAGATGTTCGACCTTCTGTTCCCTGGTCGCTGTCCCTAGGTCAATTGTAGAGATATTGTAGCTAACTCCGGCCTAGCCAACAGTTGGCATTGCTACCTGTGCTGTCCGGGAGCCAGAAGCGTCCATGGTTATCTTGGAATGGACCTTAGGCTTCTTCTCCTTCTTTGTTGTGGTTAGGGATCGAGCCAAGATAGCCTCCAATCTCGACCTCGGGTCTGTCGGAACTGGGGTAGTCTTCTCCAGCTGTTTCTCCAACCAGTCGGGCATGGCGGACTTGTCTTTAGATGCATCGTAGCTGCCCTCGCCCTTTTCAATTATAGGCAAGACTACTACCTCATGTTCCTTTTGGGGCTCTTCCTTTTCCGTGGTAGCTTCCTCCCTCTTGGTAGTGTCCTCTTCTTCTTCGTCGGAGTCACGATAGAACACAAGGCGTTTGACGGGCAGCCTGGTGGACAGTTGTCGGGTGGGGCTGTCTCCCTTCGCTGCCTCCTCTTCTTTCTCTTCTTCCGTAGCCTCGGCCTCGAGGCTCTTGACAACATGGGTCTCAGCCTCGGTGATATCTTTCATCCGCCACTCTTCTGGTGGCCGCTCCTCTTCAGTAGATGGCGACCTTTCTGCCTCCTCCCCAATGTTTTTCAGTTGCTGAGCTGACTCCTCCTCAAAGTCCTCATCAAATATTTGGATGACCTCCTTAGCGCCCGAGCCATCCTCTTCATCCCCGCCCTTGGAAGAGCCTGTCTCTTCCTCATAGGCCACCTTGTCGATGGTTCGATGTTCGTACTCGGGGTGCTCGTGATATTCATCAGCCTCTTCCTCAATAGGCTTCGAGGCTTCCCGTTCATGTTCCTCCAATTCCTCTGATATTTGCATTGTGGCCTCCATGGCTGGTGGCCCTGTTGGCGGTTGTGAAGGCTGAGCCGTCGCGAGGACTTGGGCAAGGGCTGCTTGGAGAGCTGGATTCATCAGTATTTGTGAGAGCTCAGGGGGAAGGTTCTGCATATGTCTGGTGAGGACCTCAGGCATGGCGGCGACGGGAATGGGTGATGTAATTGTAGCCAGAGGGAGGGATGTAATAGGTGACATGGCAGCAGAAGAGGAAGGGGAAGTGGTCATGCCGAAAGAGGAGTCAACGACGATCACTGACCCGACCGTGGGAGAAGGGGCGAGATGGACAGAGATGTCCACCGCCGACGGAGAGGAGGCGACCATAGCCTAAGAAGCGGGTGGTGCGCCAGGAGGGGCAGGGAGAAGCAAGGTAGGCTGCAATTCAATTGTTACCACTGCCTATTTGAGCCTCTTGGGAGATGAGCCTCCCGTGTCTTTCTTCGCTTGCCCTTTAGGGTCCGCGGATTAGGCAGTTTCTGTTCCTTTCCTCTTTTGGGAATGTGGAATGTCTTTGTGATTCCTTTTGGCGACATGTCGGCGAGGATGTTCCCCTCCTTGTCCACGATTGTCCTGGTGTCCGTCTGGTAGGCTTCTCGGCAAGCCATTACAAGTTCGAGTGCCATCAGAGAGGGAGGGAAGCCGGCAGCCTTGGCAATTCCACTTTGACGTATTAATCTGGCATTCTTTGTCCTAGGGTCGACCTTGACCCTCTGGGTGAACTCATCTATGTTCACTTGGCCGATGTTGGTATCTGAGATTTATTTCTAGTCCGTTGAGACCTTCGACCGGAGCGGCTCACCCTGGAACTAAAATTTCATCTGATCCTTATCGTCTTTTGAACAAGCGGCCCTTCCGGATTTCTTGCCTTAATCCTTTTCGACAGAGGCCCCTGAGGTTCCTGTAGCCGATTCCATATATCCTGCAAGCAAAGGGTGAAGTCAGCACAACAAAACATCAAAAGTGTTAATGTTAGTCCAGATTATGAGCATATCATATAGATAATTATTCAAATACATCATAAATTTTATCCTAAGATGATATCGATTTCACTTTAGAGCATTCGGACAATCCAGGCCCGGAGGGCCGGACTTCCTTGGCATGAATGCTGCCAGGGAGGGAAAACACGACCGAAAGTTCCCGGAGACCCCCGCTGGCCAAATTTTGGTATTTTAAGAGGCCCATAATGGAGAACAGCATGATTTAGGACGTGGGTCGAAGTTACATTCCGATTTTGAGTTGGTTTGGATTGATTTAAGGAATTTCAGAGGTTTCAGGCTGGAAGGCAGTTAAGGGGCAACCGTTTGGGACGGCGAACAGCGGGCGGAAGTCTAGACGAGGAAGTCCGGCAGCGGAAGTCCAAGGGCCGGGGCCCGCAAGGTGAAAGAACGGCCAGCAATGAGGTATTACATTTGGACCAGGCGACATTCGGAACCCCAGGCCCCGGAGGCTGGGAGGGCGCAGCGCGAAGGCCGCCGCATAATCTTCGACCATTTTGAATGGCGGCGGCGAGGAGAAGACCGGAGCCTGGAGGGCGGGGAGCCGACTGACGTTCGCCGCCGAGAGATTTTGCAACGTTGATCAGCGGCGACGGCTAGGAGACCCCCGGAGTCCGGCCCACGGGAGGACGCACGACGACGGCCGCCACGAGGTTAAATTAGCAGTCGAACGGCGGCGGCGGAAGGCGGCCCGGAGCCCGAGCGGCAGGAAGACGAGAGCTGCAGGCCGCCGCATGAATTTTGCGATGATTTGAACGGTGACGGGGGCAGGGAGTCCAGGAGCCGGCGACCGGAGAGACGGGAGACGACGGTTGCCGCGAGGTTATGGCAGCGATCAGGCGACGGCGGCGGTGAAGGCATCCTCGGGGCCCGAAGACAGGACAGCCGGCATGGTTCCGTCGTGGACGACGGCAGAACCGTCACGGAGTTCCGAAGACGGAACTCCGGACGGCCGGGGCCGGAGGGTCCCGGGGCATGGCAAAGTTTAGGTTACCCCCAGACGGCCAAGGGAAACAAGGGACCCAGAGGGCGGACGGCAGACTCGACTTCGCCGCCGAGGCCCCGACTGGCCAAACGGCTGAAAAGAGGCAGCGAAACCCCGACGTCTGGGGCCCGAGCACACGAACGGACGAAGACACGGTTTCAATTCAATCGGTTAAGGCGAGATCGGGGTCCGACCACCGGAGGCAGGATGGCTTGGTTAGATTTTAACGCGGCAAAACGTAACATGCATTCCAGGGACGGAATCCCGATGACCCAGGCCCGGCTAGGGGGACGGTCGCCGGCATGCAACCATACCTAGGAATGAACGGCAAAAGAGGGGACCGGGCCCGAGGGGGCCGGTCGCCCTGCGTGAAGAATGGTCGTGCAATGGGCGAGCTCTGGATAGATAGGGAGGGCAATTGCGATGGGTTTAGGCGATTTTAAAACATGGGTAAGGGGCGCCACAGGGTGCCCTTCAATTTTATGCTATTTAATCAATTGTTCATTTAAACGAAATCCCTAAAAATGATCAAAACGATGGGAGGGAAAACGAGGATGGCCTACCTTGAATACGCCAAGCGGCCAGGTGCGGTAACCACTGGGAATCGACGGAATGCGGCAGACTTGGACGATCGAGACGCAGGGATTGCAGTGGGCTCCAGATGCTGGCCTTATCAACTCCCTCTAATTCACAAAGTGAAAATGAAATTGGTGGATGATGCATTATATACCCTATCTGCCATTAATGCGATCATTTATTGCAGGTACGAACGTGCCAAAAGTTGGTGGAATTCAAATTAGGTCGGTGGCAGCGGCAGAGATTCCAGGGCCCAGAGGGCGGAAGGACGCGGCGCAATGGCCGCCGCGAGGTTTTGCGTTGACTAGGCGACGGCGGCGACGGGATGTTCAGGGCCCGGAGGGCGGGGAGCCGTCGGGAGTTCGCCGCCGAAGACTTCGCTTTGCGTGGGTGGCGGTGGCGGCGAGCAACACCCCGGGGCCCGAGGGGCGGGCGACCGCCGGAGAGCTGCCGTCAAAGACGGTGATCCCGGGATGGAAGTCCGGACGAGGACTTCCGAAGCCCGGGGCCCGAAGGAGCAGGGGCCGTCCATAAAATCCCCGATGAGTTTCGAACGGAAGATGGCAGGGCGGGCTCCGGAGGGCGGAAAGATGCCCGGGGAACGCCGCAAAGGGCAGCGAACGCAAAGGGGAAACCTGAAAGGGGAACCCCGGAGGCCCGGGCCCAGGGCCGTCCAGAAGCAAACGAAGCCAAAGGAACCCACGAGGCCCCGGAGGGCAGCAAAAAACCAAGAGGGAAAGCATGGTTGATTTTAGGATGAAACCTTAGAGCAATATCGACCACGTGGAACATCAAAAAAGAGGGGCACGCAAAACGAGGCAGCCCCGAAAGACCCGGCAAGGTGAAAGAAAAGAGAGTCCCCGTTCCGAACGGGGCGTGTGTGTGCTAAGGGCACAACAATAACCAATACCAAACTAGACATTCTTCCACCCCTTGTTGCAAGAAATAATCACTTCGTACCCTATTGATTCCATTCATTTCCATTTCCACCCTTGCACGTCTTTTTTTCTCAAATCAAATACATTTTCAAATCTAGTTATTTGCTTGTCTTCAATCATACCAATGTGTTGTGTTCCTTTTTTCACAAAATCCACCTCTCTCATTGAAATTTTCATTTCTTGAATTTAATTGTAAGCATATAACTTCCAAACGATAAATTCATACCATTTACATTCCCATTCATCCTCATATCCACCATCCCATATCCTTTCCTCCCACCTCAAATACTTTTCATAACTTATTCATACACCCTATTTGCATCTCACCCTTCTCTCAGTTCACTCCCTTTCCTCCACTTCCATAACTCATTCTTCTTTTTTACACTCACATTTCTTTATCTATCTACACCTCAAATATACCCTCATCCATCACAACAAAATTTACACCATACCAAACAATGAAAAAGATGAAGAAAATATCAAGGTTATGCAAATAAACACTGAGGGCTTTAAAAATAACACTCATAACATACAGCTGTATTCAAGAGTTATTTTCATAATGTCTTTTCTAAACCTTGTTTATTACAGATCCCTAAAAGCACGTATAACAATTTCTTCAACCCTATTATGTGTAATCAGATTTAACAAATATTTACATGTTTCCATGTATTCATATGCATCATTAGGCATTCTTTATACAATTGTTCTAAAACAATATTGTATATGTTTCAAATGCAAATTGTTCCTAGAATTTATCGCTTTAAGCACACGTGCATCTAAAAATTGTTCTTTGTGTATTGAATTACATGGCCACAACTATACATCCATCCATGCATAAATGCTACTTGAGCATCACTATGCTTTCACAAATTTGTATTTTTACTTGATTTTAGTGTTTTCCATTCAAATTTCTCGTTCACATGTCATGTGTGCCTTTCACTCTTCTTTGCATTGTCTGCACATGGATACATGTATACATGCATCCATGTATACAAAGATGCCTCAAGCATTGCAACAAATGTTTAAGATTTTTGGCATTCAATACTTCAAACAAAATAATAATACACTTTTTGCTTCTTGGATAAGATCGTAAAGGAAATTTGTTATTGCAAATGTAAACATTCACCCATGTAATGTATCCTGGTAACCCATGGCCATCATATATTCATGCATATTGTCTGTACATGCATATATGCATATATGCCTTCATCCATATTTGCATATGCATATGAATACATCCTTCCATGTAACATATGCATTTGCACCTATATCCAAATATGCATACATCCATGTATACATGTGTTCATATCTCCATCTCTCCATGTAATTCTTCTTTCTATGTATACATGTGTCTACTGATGCATCCATGCATATATATCTCAATAGCTCTACGTATTTTTCCCTCCATGTATTTAATGTTCTCCACTGCACCAGCATTTACATGTTATCTTTTTTATGATCTTCAATATTTATTTTTTCCATAGTATATGCATAAGAACTTCCACTTTGTCTTCTATTGTCGCATTTCGAGGAAGCTCAAGGACCTCAGTACCTTGTTCAGTACGAGGGAGAGTCAGAAATGCAACATGGGTCTTCTTTTTTTGTTTATATTGACGGACTCAGCCCTATGATGATTTTTAAAAGCATAACCAATACCAAACTAGACATTCTTCCACCCCTTGTTGCAAGAAATAATCACTTCATACCCTATTAATTCCATTCATTTCCATTTCCACCCTTCCACGTCCTTTTCTCTCAAATCAAATACATTTCAAAATCCAGTTATTTGCTTCCGTTGCATCATACCAATGTGTTGCGTTCCTTTTTTCACTAAATCCAGCTCTCTCATTCAAATTTTCATTTCTTGAATTTAATTGTAAGCATATGACTTTCAAACAATAAATTCATACCATCTACATTCCCATTGATTCCCATATCCACCATCCCATAACCTTGACTCCCATGTCAAATACTTTTCATAACTTATTCATACACCCTATTTCCATATCACCCTTCTCTCGACTCGCTCCCTTTCTTCCACTTCCATATCTCATTTTTCTTTTTCACACTCACATTTCTTTATCTCTCTACACCTCAAATATACCCTCATCTATCACAATAAAATTCACACCATACCAAACAATGAAAAAGATGAACAAAATATCAAGATTATGCAATTAAACACTGGGGGCTTTGAAAATTGAAAGAAATATTAAGGTTATGCAATTAAACACTGAGGGATTTGAAAATAACTATGACAACATAGAGTTGTACTCTACACTTCCTTTGAAAACGTTTTCTTCTATATCCTGTTTATATATCCTTAATACACTTCGTCAAAAAACAATAATGTATTATTCTTTTGTTTCAATCATAAATGTTCTTTCTATATCTTTCAAATGCTATTTGTTTCTGACATTCTCTACCTTTGTGCACATATATGGATGCATTCATGTTTGTCTTCATCCATACGTTTATGCATTTCTTCCATATATGTATTGCTAATAAATAGTTAATCTTCTCTGCTTTCTTTCATTTAATACTGTAAATGCAAATTGATTCTCACTGTTAAAATACAATTGTATTCAAGAGTTGTTTTCAAAATGCCTTTTCTAAATCCTATTTGTTACAAATTCCTAAAAGCACATATGACCATTCCTCCAAGGCTATAATGTATATTCAGATTTCACAAATCTCTACATGTATCCATCCAACCGAATGCATTATTAGATATACTTTATACACTTGTTCCACAAACACTAATGTATTGTTGCTTTGTTTTAGTCAATAATGTTTTCCTAGTTCTTGTTTAAACTGCAAATTGTTTCTGACATTTCTAACTTTATGGACGCAAGCATATATAGATACCTCTTAGCATACCAAGTTAAATGGACACATCTACACATCTGTGCATGCATATGTCTTTACATGGGTCCATATTTTAATGTTTTCCTTTCATATATGCATTCATACTAACTAGTTTATTTCTCTTCTTTTCTTTTATTTAATACTACATATGCAATTTCAGTCTCATCACGCTTTCAGGCTTGCTCGGGTGCCAAGGATGCTTTGCACCCTTCTCTCCATTCTGTGCACATTGATAAATGTCTACATGTATCCATGTCTACTTAAATGCTTCAAGCTTTGTTACAAACACTGTAACATTATTTTACTTTACATTGTTATAATAATTTAATGTTTAGATGCAATATACGAATTTTGATTTAACTCATCATGTTGTAATCC
The DNA here is from genome assembly GCA_007258455.2 of Sequoia sempervirens. NCBI lineage: Eukaryota > Viridiplantae > Streptophyta > Pinopsida > Cupressales > Cupressaceae > Sequoia > Sequoia sempervirens. The sequence goes on along the minus strand of VDFB02271465.1, from coordinate 6,102 downwards.
ACTCATAACAAAAATGTGATATCTAAAATTGCAAATTTTCAAAATAAAAAATAAAAAATACATTAGCACAATAAATATGGTTTTCATGTATATGATTCTATTGAAGCTTAATAACAAGATAAGCATTCTTATTGTCTTGCTTATGATCTTTGGACTTGGTTTTCAGCCTCTGGACTCTTTGGAATTGGGCCAACGCCCTAGTTTTGTTGCTTTATATGTCAAAAATGGGATAAGGTTATGATTCAATTGAAAATTAATGTATGATTATATGGTGATTTGAAGAACACAAATGATTTTCACTTTATATTTTTTGCTAATGTGCTCTTTATTTTAATTCAAATTGAGTTTAGTTGTGAAAATGGGGAAACTAAAAGCAAAATAAAACAAGTGCAAAAAATAATAATATTTTACTATTGAAATAACTTATTTTATAAACTAGGTTTTGTAATTCTCTGTGCAAGGTGCTCAATCATGTTGACAAAATCCTCACAAAATATTATCGTTACCTAGATTATGTATTTTAAGATGTGATCAAATTAATGATTATTTATCTATATTTTATTAGTGATTTTTATCAACACCAATATGTTAAATGAAAGCACAAACATGCAAATTTTAGTGGGGAGACTAGAAAACAAAGTTTTAGAACCAAACAACCATGTCCACTATGTTGTTAAGGGCGAATTTGATACACAAACCCAAAATTTTATATAGATTGTTTTTTTATTATTATGTATGATTTGAGACATATGTTGTTGTATGATGTATTCATTGAATACATTGTTACGACGGTTTATTATCTTGTCTTTGATAATTAATGTTAAAATTAAAAATAGTTTTTTATTGCATTTTAAGACCTATGTTACAATGTGAAGAGATTCTACTTGTACTTTGACACTTAAACACAAGGGTCCTATTGAACTCCTACATCCTTATCAATGGAATTTGGTTTCTATACATAATAGTAAAGTTTTGAATAGTCTATAGTGTTGATACCTATGATCCAAATTACCATTACCAAATGAAGTGGCTTATTGTTGCAAAATATTAAAGTTTTGTTGTGTAGGATTGCACCAACACTATTTTAAAGTACTTTAATATGGAATTTATCTAAAGCATGGTGTAGTTTTGGTATATTAAAAATAAGATATTACATAGACAGGATTTAAATCTTATTTATAATAAAATCAATAGCTTTGTATAATACTAATCTTTTTACTACATTACAAAAAACATTCATTAATCTTACAAAAAGTTTATACTCAAATGAGCTATCCCTATCAATCTTCCACCTAACACTATTGTTTCTATTAGCACCTACATATTGTCATATGATAGACTAAAATAACTCAATTGTATTAATTAACATAGCATGTGCTTTGCAACAGTTCACTAAACATAATTTTGTTTACATATGGACATACAAGCAAAAAAAAAAAGGAATATGGTAAACTTTGTTTCTCCATATTCCTTAGAAATATCTCTGCATTAGAACTTAGTTCCATTTAAAATGACTAATGAATTTTTCAATCAAAAAGGTTTCCTAACAAGAAATAAAAATATAAAACATTGACCTAGTCATAAACACTTTATTTCTCTAGTTCCCTTTCATTTAATACTGTAAATGCAAACTAAGTCTTTTTCTTTATGGCTCGTTAACATGCCAACTATGCTTCTCACTCCTATATGCATTATCTGCACGTGGATGCATGTATGCATTAATGTCTCGTGCATTCTTACAAATCTTTCTGATTGTTTGCATTCAATAATTAATAGAAATTAATAATGCATTCTTGCTTCCTAATTAAGATCTTAAAGAATCTACCTTCTCACAAATGTATACATATACACACAAAAAAAACAAGATTTCATTGCTAAAAAAAACTCCATGTATACATGGTACCCATAAAAAAAAAATCCCCTTGTATCCATCCACACGTGCTCTTTGTTCACATGTCCTTATGGACCAGGTTTCCCATGAAACCTAAAAAATTCCATGCATTTGTGCGCTTCTAAAAATAACTTCTAACTTTTCTAGCTACTTTCAATACATTTACATTCATATTTGCTATCTAGAAACTTTTCCTATCTATAAGCTACATGACTTTTACCTGTCGGCAGGAACTCGACGCTTGCGTCACTTGTTTAAAGTGGTTATATCTCTAAAACTTTATAGAAGGAGATAAACTTTTTTATAATTCTTAATTTAATATCTATTTATTCTTTTGATATGGCATTAGAGTATTATATGATTTTTGTCGAATTTGTGATAGCAAGTCTTATTTTTTCTCTAATATTAGATAAGAGAGTTTTGTGTGGAGAGGTATCAATTCAAAAATTGTATTATTTGGTGAGATCAACACCTAGATCATGATATTTGAATAGTTTCCTAGTTAGACTACCCTCCATCGTTGTTGACTAATCTATATCAATTTCTATTACTCTCATAGTTTATATATGTTGAATGGTATTTCCATTCACACATATAGTATGGGCAGAATGTTTAATTGAATTTTTAAGGTCAAATTTTTGTGTTTCTATTCCTTTTAAATTTCTATTAAGAAGTAAATTTTTGAAGGAATCTTTAAAAGGTTTTTTTCTCATATTTAAGAGGCTTGATCAAACTTTTTATGCAAAAAAATAGTGCAAACAAAAGAGGATGGTAAAGATGTAATGCACAATTAGTTTTTATGAGGACAACTATGGTAAAGTTCTTTATTTTCTATCCCATCAAAATATTTCAAGTAAGATATTTTATTCTATTTGTAAATAAGTGTATTATTGGTGGAATCTAACATCTATTATTTTTTAACATTTATATTTTTAACGTACAGTTCTTGTACTCTTGCCATCCATGTTACACTGAACAAAGCCTTTAGAAACTAGCAAATTCTACATTTTGTAGATAGCATAGAGATTGCAAATGATAAATAGAGGCATTTAAGGTCAAAATATTTTCACTTCTCAAGCTATCTTCTCTCTAAGAGATGACACTTTACATGAGAAGAAGTAGTTTTTTATCCGTGTTCCTTTTATTAGATGTTGTTAGCGATGAAGAATTCATATATTAAAAAGCCTCCACATTAATGTCAAGAAGAGATCTAACGTATATAAAATTCAACATGGATTATTCTCTAAACAATTTGGGAGTTTTAAGAGGTTGTCATATGAGAACTCGTGAATTTAGCACATGAGCTACACCTTTATGAGGGTTATTAAGTAGCTTGATGGAGGTCTATTTGGTTAATGAATTATTTTCAAACAAAATATTTTAAATAATATATGGTTGCATTTAGTTTCATGTCATTGTGTTAGTATGTTTAGTTTTTAGTACAATAAACCTCAAATGTGACTTTTAGAATATTAGGCTTACCTTTGTAATAAAGTCACCTTAGCGACTTATTGGTTTGGTTTAATTTCGTTAGGCTGGAAATTTGATGGTTTGTTTGGTTGTTTTTTCAATTTTAGATCGTATGGTACAACTTTAAAACTTATTAGACTATATAATTTGACTTGCTATAGTTTTATATAACTATATATATGACATTTTAAATTATTAGTAAACCATAAAAAATATTATTAGTAAATATAATATAATATTTTAGTTGTAATAATATATCATTTTATAATGTTTATTACAAAAATACATATTGATTTAAAATCTTCTCAAAGATATATTTAATTGTTTTTAATTTTTAGAATATTTTTAATAAGATTGTCTTGAATATTTTTAATATGAATTTAGAAACTTACTATGAATTGTAATAGTAAATTTATTTATTTATTTATTTAATACTAATAGTTATCATTATTTTTCTAATTTTACATTATATATATATATATATATATCGCAACATCATCTATTGAGTGGGATGATAGTTACATAACTATTGTATAAATTAGGGCTTAAATTTGATGGCCGTATGGCTGTATTTAGTCATTTTAGTTGTAAAATACAATTAAAATTTTAGGAAGATTGTATCACTTGAAAGGCAAAATTTTAGTTAAACTGTCAAAATTTCTATGTAATTATTCCTATATATGTTTTTTCAATCTACATATATTTTTCTTAAAATAGATAACCTTTAATATTTGAAAGGCAACTTCAAATAAATGACCGTCACAAAAAAATTGTTTGACATGCAGGGTTGACCGTCAAATTTAAGCCCTGGTCACTACTATAAATAGAGAAAAATCATTTTCTTGATTGCATTTTTTATTTTAATATATTAAAAATAGGGGTTTTGTGGTGGTCAAATAAGGAAAGACCACGACAAAAGATGTATCTATCAATCTTCCATTTGTTTATTTGCATTACCTACTTTATTAAAAATATAAATTTATATAGTTTCATATTTAATATGTACGATTAATAAAAATGATAATTTCTTTATTTTATTTTATATATAGCAACATCATTTACTGAGTGTGATGATAGTTACATAACTATTGTATAAATAGACAAAAGTCATTTTTTTGGTTGTATTTTTTATTTTAATATAATTAAAAGTAGAAGTTTTGTGATGGTCAAATAAAAAGACTACAACAAAAAGTGTATCTATCAATCTTCTATTTGTTTATTTGCATTACTTTATTAAAGATATAAATTTATATATATACAAGATTAATGAAATTGATAAAAAAAAATTCTATTAATTTTTTTATAAAGTAAACATATATTTTTGACAATTTATATTTTCCTTAAAACGTCAAATGAACAAATGAAAGGAATAGGTTCCCCCGGTTCCTCGTTTCTTTCCATCAACCACCCCCTTTGACCGCGACTTTTTCCATGTTTGAGGGTTTGAACTTGAAGTAAACGATTTGTCCGCACGGACTACCTCAGCTCTTTCCGTGTTTGAGCGTTTGCATTGAACCATTTTTTCGCACCGACGACCTCAGCAGGATTTGCCTGCAACGACAACCGCAACTTGAGCTCGTTACCCGTCCAGAGGACAATACTCTCTTGGTCAAAGGAGGCGGCGCTAGAAAAATGGAAACATCCCACAAACGACGGAGTTCCGGCTCACTTTCTTTTCAAGGGTTCATTGAGCCAACGTTGTTTGTAAGCCTACAAGGTAAATCTACATGGGCGCAGATCTGTGTGTTCTCGTCGCCCCCATTTTAGAAAGACTTGAGAGATCTGCCTGCTGTTCCGAAACGAGGTCCCTTAACGCAGGCTCAAAAAATGAATGCATTGGACCGCGATCTAGAGTGGGGCGATGGAACGGATCCCGTTTCTGGAAATGGCGAGCGCGAAGATCCTACAAACAAGGAGAAGATGAAGGAAACAGTGATTGAATGGGTGCATAAGAAGAAGCAGAGAGTAACTGAATGGGCGCATAAGAAGAAGCAAGGAGTAATTGAATGGGTGCAAGAGTTGCTCACAGTGAAAGTAAAGCGGAAGAAACAATGAAGAGAGAACAAAAAGATTTGGACTGTAGCGATTGCCATACTCCCATGCAATGCTACTGTCATCACCGCTATGCCGACCACAGACGGAAGTTATTTGATAATATTATAATATTATATTATAAGTATTATTTGATAATAGTAACTAAATTATTTATTTATATTATAATGTTATTATAATATATTAATATTATATATAACTATATTATCATATATAATATCATTATATATATTACATAAATAATTACATATATGATAATAACATTATTAGCAATTTTTAATAATATTTTTTTCTTACTTTCTCAGGGTTTGTTAAAATAAAATGACAAGGAAGGAATAATAAAAGCACATACGTACAATCTAATGCCTATTTATTGGGCGCATAACTGGTGACCGAAATATAGTGAGCAGGAAAATAAACTATAAAAATCTGTCAATGAAAATGAGTGGTCACTAACACTGCAACCATCTTGCATTGATTATCTGCCAATCTTAGTCATTGAAGGACAAATGAAGCTCTTCAAACTTCAAATAAGAATATTCCTTTGGTGTAAATAAAGTGGAGTTTTATCTTTTGGAAAAGATAAAGATTTTAAACAAAAGATAAAAATTTAAAAACATAAAAACAAAGCAAAAAGAACAAAGTTAGTTTTTTTCTAAGTTTAACATAGATTAAAGATATTATATATA
>VDFB02271464.1:0-69691 GCA_007258455.2 Sequoia sempervirens | reverse complement strand
ATATGGTTTTACATTATATCAAGGTCATTTTGACCACTCTCTATGTATTTAGGCCATTTGGAGGTATCAAGAATGAGTTTTGTGTCAAAATTGTCATAAGAGGTGAAAAAGTGTAAATGTTGTCACAAAAATGCAAGAAAATGCAAAAGTTGCATAAAGAATTTGAAGGGTCACTTTAGTGTAGGCATTGGAAGGTAGTTAGGAATTAGTTGGTAGATGAAATTTTAGTTGTATGCCTATAAATAGGCTTTTTGTCTCCATTTTTACTCAGTGGGTGGTTGTAGAAATGAATTTGAATGAATAAAACATTGTTTTCAAGCATTTTCTACAAAATTTTACTATTTCTAGCCTTTATATGGAATAGTACGGCCTAAAAATAATGAAACATTGGTTTTAAGTGTTCTAATTCTCAATAACCTTCCAATCTCAATTTGTTTCATGTGAATTGGTTTTGTTTTGAACAAGATATTTATAATTTTTTGAAAACTACTAGAACCCTGATTAGGGTAACCAATGGCTTGTAAATATTATGTTTCTCTCATTTTATCCTATGGAGTTTCAATATTTAAGATTTTTGATTCGACTGTGTCAATTTTTTTGTTGACGTTTCGGATCACACTCAGTGATCCATCATCAGGAAGAGGAAAAAATGAGATGAGATTGCAAAACAAGTCTTAATAAAGGGTGAGATGGAGGAGGAAGAGAAAAGACTTAAAAAACAATAAAATAATAATACCAAGGAAAGAAAAAATAAACAAGTCAAAGCCAATAATAGAATTTGAAAGTGTTATAAATTATATAAAGAGGAAAATTAAAGGTAACTAAAGCTTAAAAATAACACTGAGGAAATTACAAAATAAATAGATAATTCAATGATTAAAATAAAATAGAAAGCTAGAGAAAGTAACAAACATGAAGAAGTGTCAAGAGGACAAAAAGATGAAGGAAGAAAATGAAAATACTATAATTATTTAATACTAGAGAAACAAGAGATAAATAAGTTGAAAAAGGACAAAAAACTAGAACTAGTAAAAAATCAAATTCAAAATAAAAGGTCAAAAGGATAGAAAGAAAACAAAAAGACCAAAAAATAATTAGTTTAAAAATTGATATATTAATTTAAAGATTACAAGAGAGCAAAAGTTATAAAAGACAAAAAAAACATGAGACTAGAATAAATTCAAAATCAAAACATAAGCAAATAAAAGAAAGAAAAAGAAATTAATTAAGACGAGATGATAGGAGAGATGAACTAAAACAAACTTAAATGAATAAAACAATTAAGGTGCAGGAGTGAAAAAATAATAAAATAAGAATAAATAAATAAATGAAAAGAGAAATAAGTGCAAAAAATATAAAAGAAAGAACAAAAACCAACACGAAACCCTAAAAAGGTAAGTGATTAAAGAGAATAACTAAAGAAAAACAAAAAAGCAAAGAAAGGAAAAGGTAAGAAGAAATGGGATAAAAAGAAGGCAAAGGAGGAAAGAAGGAAAGGGGGAAAGGCAAAAAAAAGAAGAAAGGAGGGGAAGAGAGAAAAGTTAGACTGCACCAAAGAAAAGGGTGGGGGAGAGGTCAAAGGGGGAAGGGAAAGATAGGTGAAGGTGAAGGTGAAGGCGAGAGGGAAGGAATTAGGTGGGAGGGTTGGAATGGAGGGAGTTTAGAAGGGGATGCCAAGATAGACTTAATTGCCAACCTTCATCTCGATTGAGATTCGTGGAGTGGTTTCGGATGGTGATGGCTTCTTGTAGTTTGCACTTGAAAAAATTATCTTCCTTAACCACCACTTGGGTGTTCTCTAGGTAGATGTGGTGCTTGGTTTGGTGGGAGTGCTCAGCAAGGGCTGATTTGGAGATTCTATCGTGTCTAATATCAGCACAGTGCTCTTTGATTCTAGTGTTGATGGATCACCCCGTTTCTCCAATATATGGGGTCCCACAAGAGCAATCTATCTTGTACACTCCAGAGTGGAGAAGAGGCGGTAAGGGGTCCTTAGTCATGGGGATAAGATTCCTTGTGGTAGAGATGGGTTTGAAAGCACAAGAAATACCTTTTTTGTGAAGAATTTTTGAAATCTTATGGGAGAGGCACCTTACTTGTTTTATTCATTTAAGTTTGTTTTAGTTCATCTCTCCTATCGTCTCGTCTTAATTAATTTCTTTTTCTTTCTTTTATTTCCTTATGTTTTGATTTTGAATTTATTCTAGTCTCATGTTTTTTTGTCTTTTATAACTTTTGCTCTCTTGTCTTTAGAATAACTATATCGAACCACAAACAGGCTCAGCCTGATCTTCTTTCTTTATCCTTTGTTTCCCCAACACAATTGTTCCCCAGTTCAATCCTTTTCTTCTCTCTTTGTTTCTCTAGTATTAATAATTATAATTTCATTTACCTATCACTCATCTTTATCCTCTTGACTGCACTCTTTGATAAAAGGAATAAACAGGTTTTACATGGACCCGAAACCAAAAAGTAACATTACAAACAAGGACCAAAACAAAGGTCCAAAAGAAAAAAAGGTTGCCATAAAGATAAAATCCAGCTAACACCAACAGCCACAAAAGCCCACAAAAAAGCCATCAGAGGGACAACAAATAGACAAAACAGGGCCCATCCATAGTTAATTAATAGACTTCAGAAGCTCATCAGCAACCTCTTCCAGGTCCACCATATCCTGGACCCCCTCCATGAAATCTGAGTCATTTTTGGGGTAGTCTGGACTTTTCTTTTCATGCTAGATCTGGTTCGCTTAGAGATCCTCGCTTCTTCCTCCTGGTCTTTCTCCTAATCAAGATCGACGATCAAAGCTCTTTTCTAGGTTTTCTCTAGTCTTTCAGTCATGGCTTTTATGATTAAAGAGTTGTGTCTAGCAATTCTGCAGTTCTGATTAGCAATTTTTTTCATGGTTCCTTTAATTTTATCAAGATCTTACTCAACAGTGCTATCCTTTTGTATGTTATCCTTCACAACAGTATTCTTCTCCACTTCGCTCTGCATAAACCCTGCAACTTTGGCTTCAATTTCCCCCAACTTACTATGGAGAGATATATTTTTGGTCTTTAGCTCCCTAATTTCATTAAATAACCATTTAGTAGAATTAAAATGGTCAACATAATATCTCTTGGTAGTTTCAACGAAGTCAAAAGGGGGGTCATTATTAGAATTGACCCCAAAATTAACCGACTTCGCACCTCTGGGAGGGCTTCAATTCACCTGTTGAAAATTCTGGGGCGAGAGGGGATCCACAAGACTGACCTCAGCCTCTTTAGTAGAAACAACAGGAGAGTCATCAGGGTAGGAGACTAACTTGTTAACTGGAGAACTAGAGCCCACCACATTGACATTAGGGTTAGTGCCGCTAGGGGCAGGAACAGAGCAGGCTCCAGAGGGCTGGGTGGATCGGCTAGGGGTAGAAGAAGGGGCAAAGGAGGCGAGGGGAGTTTGACATGGCCAGAAGAAACTTTACTCTCAGAAATACTAGGCTCAATATCATCCTCATCATGTTCCAAAGGGGCTATAGGGTTTGAAAGGGTAGGCATATTCTGAAAGTGCTCATAGATTAGCCTTAAAATACCCGGATGAAGAATCGGGTATCTTTTAGGGCTCCTACTGTGGTCAGAAAAGCTATTTCTCAGGGAACAAAGCAAGAAGAAAGGGATAGAAATAGGCACCTTATGTCGGAAGTGATTGAGAAGCACGAAGTGATAACCATAAACCCTAGTGAAGCGGTCGTCAAGAGTAATGTACTCCATGATAACCCTTAGCACTTTTCTCCATAAAGCTTTTATGGTGTCCGCTTCATAGTAGTTGTTCATCATCTTGTCAAGTTTTTTCTTCTCCTTTTCAGTCTTAGGAAACCTCACCATAGCTTCGTCAGAGAATTTCCTATCTCTAAAAAATTTATGCTCTTCAATCGGGATACCAGTCACCTCCGCAATCAATGCTTCATCAATCTGAACTTTCCTCCCGAAGAGGAGAACCTCTCCATTGTTCCAATTTTTCTCAAAGAAATCAGTAATCTCCTCCTGAGGGCCATGGAGTTTCTCGATGAATGGAAGTAAGCCACCCCGTCTTATTTTTCTCCACGCTTTAGTGTTCTTGGTATGTGACTCGAAACTAGTGGGTTCAACCCTCTTCCATTCCCCGCCCATTTTTGATATCTCGGTGCGAATACTGTTGCAAATGGAGAACCTATTCCAGAAAGTTCCTTTGCTTTGTAGGACCCACAAAGCGTGCCAAGGTAAGTCATTTATCTGCTGGATCCTCATGGCCCCATATTGTCTACTGATTTTGTTATTCCTGACTCGTACCTTCCTCATTATTACAATAAGCCACCAAATTTCCATTCACCATGTCAAGCGCCATTAAACCTTGAACATCGAAATGGAGGTCAGTCCTTTTGTGCCACATGAGGATTTTATCACTCTTAACTCCCACATTAGCAAAAAAATCTGCCACAGAATTTGCCTCACGGTAAACATGGGAGATATTTATTCTATCAAACTTACTAAGTAAAACATTAGCATCCTTAATCCAATTTTTAATCGACCATGCGGGATGGGACCTACCACATAGGCTATCTATTATATTTTTTGAATCACCTTCAAGCCATAAATTTTTTCATTTAATGTCCACGACAAGGTTGATTATGTAATAAGCTCCCGCCGCTTCCACCACGTGATTGGTTTGGACCCCCAGAGGGGTGGCAACGGCCCCTAAAAAGTTACTTGCCGAGTCTCTTAGGACCCCACCACACCCTGCCTTTCTCGAATTTCCTTTGGCTGTGCCATTGAAATTGGCTTTGGCCCAGCCATCCATAGGAAAACTCCAGCAAACTCCCTCCCTGGCCTTTTTGGTCGTATTAGGAACATTGGAAATATCCCATTTAATTCTCCATTCCCTAGCAATCAAGCTGTCATAAGGAGAGCACACCACCATCTCCACCTTATCCTCTCTGAAGGGAACAACAGAGAAGTTTTCTTTGATCATTCTCATAATTCTCTAGCTTTCTATTTTATTTTAATCATTGAATTATCTATTTATTTTGTAATTTCCTCAGTGTTATTTTTAAGCTTTAGTTACCTTTAATTTTCCTCTTTTATATAATTTATAACAATTTCAAATTCTATTATTGGCTTTGACTTGTTTATTTTTTCTTTCCTTGGTATTATTATTTTATTGTTTTTTAAGTCTTTTCTCTTCCTCCTCCATCTCACCCTTTATTAAGACTTGTTCTGCAATCTCATCTCATTTTTTCCTCTTCCTGATGATGGATCACTGAGTGTGATCCGAAACATCGACAAAAAAATTGACACAGTCGAATCCAAAAGCTTAAATATTGTATCTTCATGGACTGTGGAAAACTTATACCAACCTATGGAGTTTCCTAAAATATGGTGGAAATAATATTTGTGAAATATTCTTTCATATTGTTGAAGTTTTATACTGAATGATTAAGATTTAAGTGTGGAAAATGGAAGTTGAAGTCTGTAATTCTATGTCTCAGTCTAGAAACAGGGCAATAAAGGTAGTAAAGCCTAGGGGTTTGTGTGAAAAGTTTTGTAAATGGAATTTGGGTGTTTCTAAAATCATGTGAAGGTTTAAATCAACATGTTCTAACCATTGGTGGAGGGATTTTAAGTTTGGAGAAACCAAAACCAATAAGCCCTATTTGTGTTGAGAACAAAATAAGCCTAATTTGCAACGATACAGTCCTGCTTTGTTCAATTCATTCAAAGAAAATAATATTATATTTTAGATATGTTCATAAACACTTTAATGGGTACAAAAAATGCTAATCATAGTCAAAATATATGGTATGGATAGGAAATTGTGTAAGATAGTTCCTTTGTAGACCTAATAGCATTGAATTCAGTTAATAAAAGAAGTATGTTCCAAATGAATGGTCTATATTTTTGGTGTCTGAGAAGAGTTTGAATATGTTTTTCCAACCTAATTGAAGATTTCATAGGTCTTGTGATGGTATTTTGTGACTTGAAATGCTAAGTTGGGGTTTTTGGTTATGGAGGGCAATTGTTGCACAAATAAGGACAATCATGATAAAATGATGAAAATGTGTGTGGGAAGGACTTGTAGTTTTTTTGCTTCTTGATTTAGTTGATATTACTATTTTTTTTTTAAGGTCATTGAAGGAGATTAGAACTCTAAATGCAAATTTGAGTGTTTGAATTGATTTTCGTGAAGGAAAAGTGAACATGGAATGAGTAACAAAGAATGTTTTGAATTTTGTCAAAAGAGAATGAGATTGGTGGTTTTCTTCTTTTGTATTGCATCACCTTGGGGTGCTACTATTGGCCCTATGCAGCTAGGAAATAATTTGCATGATTTACCCAAAGGGTCTCATAATTTTTTTCCTAAATTTAGGGGGGATGGAAAAATTTCACTAGAAGAACACATTGATGCATTTTTTGTTGTGTAGCATTCTTATAGTACAAGAATAAGATTTTTCTATCATATTTAACTAATGAAATATTTGGCGTATGTGGCAACATAGTGGTTTTATCAATTACCACATGGATGTATCACTAATTGGGCCACTGTGTGTAGCAAGTTTGAGGCCAGATTCAAAAGTGTAGATGATGACTTAGCACTGATAGTAGAAGTTATTCACATGAAAAAAGAAGAAAATGAACCCATAAGGGATTTCATAGGGTATGTACAGGATCATCATGGAAAAAACAGGCCCTTAAGTGGCAAAAAATTTAGAAAAATCAGTGTTAGGAAACTTGACATAAAAAATTGAATAAGTTATCTATATTATTTCAAACATATGTAAGAATAGAATCTGTAGAAAATTGAATGTAGTTTCTAAACTACTAGGTTTATTTAAAATAAATAAAATCTATTTGGTGAAAATTTGAAATTTCAATGCGAGTAGTACTTCAATTTCAGGGAAAAAATAAGAAGTAGGTGTCTGTCTAACCACCCTAGAACCATAATAAAATGATAATATTTTTTTTATAATATTTTATATATAAGTACAGGAACCATTTCCAGATGTGATGCATATTTTTTTGTAATTTTTTTCCAAGTAAATAATTAATTATGATTTTTTTATTAAAACTTTTAAAAAATATAAAAACTCGTATGTCTGACCACCTTAACTTGTTCAAAACTTCATGAATTTTTTTTTTTTATTTATTTTTTCCTATAGTATGTGAAGCATAGAATGTGACACACATTTTGGATTCAAAAAATGTGATACTGTTTGAAAGTTATAGATATTTTTCAATCATCCTATCGATTAGAACTTTAGTCGTAATTCTAGTAGAAAATGAATAATAATTATTTATTAAATTCAAATTAAAGCATAATTTATATTGGTGGAAAGCTGAGAATCTCCTCTAAAAACCCTTTTTCATTTCATCAATTTTGGGAAAAAAAAGTCGTCAGCCACATACCCTACAAATACCCATAATATTGCCACTTTTTGGCCCATCATGATCCTACACATACCCCATAGCTAAATTCAAAAAACTAATTAACTGGATTTCATTGGCTAAAAGACCCTCTATAGAAATGCAAAAATATTTCATCAATGTGCAACACCCTAATACTAGTCTTCTCTTGAAGAGGCAGCCATTGAATACTATTGAAGCTACATAGGCACTAACTATGTTATTGGCAAATGATTTCATTTCAATTGGAAAATGGAAAAAAGAATTGCATACCAGTGAAGCACTTCCTACCACTTCTTCTAACCCTATGATTCAAAGATTAGCTAATGACATAATTGCTCTCAAAAGGTAGATGCTAAAGGGTAATCAACTTTATCAAGACATGCCTAGAAAGGCTAATTTTCAACTAGGGAATAAGGTGCTACCCTTTCCTCCAACTTAACAAAGGTTGGAAATTAAAGGTCCTCCTCTAGATAACAAAAAAAATTGTGTATCTTACACCTCACATCTTATCATGATGGTACAAACTTCCTTGAGATGAATAGGTTTATGCAGTTAACCCCACTAAGGAGACCTCATAGAAGAGATTATAGAGGAAGGTACATCATCTAACCAATATGGCTCTACAAATGGATACTTAGAATATGAACCCAATGATGATAGATGGGGAGATGTGTATATCACTCTAGATGAAGCTACTTGTGCTGCCATCACTCGAATCCAACAACATTCCAACCAAAGAGGTATTCCTAATTCTCCTAAAGTTTTTCTCACTAAGGCTAGTGCAATTTCAGAAAGTGAAAATGCTTCACCAAGTATAGCTAATAGCTCTTCAAGAAGTCCTATTACATCATCCTACGAGAATTAAATAGGGGATTTCAATATCATAGAATTTTGTAAATCTACCAAATTTTAGGTGTCACAAGCTGATCATCTAAAAATAAATCCTAAAGAACTCCATAAGTTAATTGAATATGTTAGGCCAGGACATTCAGAGTTACCTGCAGGTTTAGATGAAGCAATAGTTAAATCTCCCAGGTACTAATGTTGTATCCTATAGTAACTTAGCATCCTCTTCACTATCCTCTAATGCGAAACCATGCCCATTTTATATCTCATTTTTTGTTAATGGATTTAGGCTCAATAACTTCATAATCAACTTAGGATCTTTTGATAATGTTATCCCTGTGCAAATTGCTAAGGCTTTGGGGCTAGAGATGACTAAGACATTTGGAAAATGTTATTTGATGGATTCCAAGCAAGTTCTCTTGCTTGGGTAGATTAATGATGCTCAAGTTGCACTTGTTGCTTACACAAATAAGTGCCTCAAGCTAACCATATTGGTGGCAGATACACTTGAAAGCTACGGTATGTTGTTGAGTAGGAGTTTTTGTAAAGATTTGGGAGGTAAAAAATAGTCAGATTAGTCATATGCCACTATACCTATCGGTAAAGAGAAGGTGCATCTCAAGCCTAATCTAAGGCCAATATAACAGTACTCAAGTTTGAAGACCCAAAAGCATAAATATTATATGAAGAAAATGAATTTGGGAATTACATGCTTTTCTCTGGTCAAGAAAATGGAAATGATTTACATTCCTCAAATTCAAAATATGAGCTCTGGACAATGGAGTTCAATGGAAGTTGTTCTCATGATGGTTCAAGAATGGATGTTGTTCTCATTTTCCCATCTGGTGAGAACTTCCCTTTTGCATATAAGTTAGATTTTGATAATACCAATAATACTGCTAAGTATGAAGCCCTTATGTTAGGTTTAATTGAAGCAAAGGGTATGGGAATAAGAATGGTTAAAGTCTTGGGAGATGCTGAATTAATTGTTAAGCAGGTGCAAAAAAATTTTGTTGTTAAGAATGAAGGGTTGAAACATTATCAAAACATAGTTTGGGACACCATCAAGAACTTTGATGCCTTCTCAATAGAAGCCATTCCTTGAGAACTTAACATGAATGTTGATTCAGTGGCGGTTTCTACTTCTTTGCTCCTCCCACACCCAGAATTCAAAAATAAATCCTATAGGATTGAATTAATCTATATACACAATATTCAAGATAATGTAAATCATTGGAAGGTCTTTGAAGATGACAAGAAAATTTAGGAATTTTTGGAAAATGCTAGGGATTTTTCTCAAACATTCTTTGAAGGAAGTGACCAGCAATGTAAAGATTTCTGCCCAAACAGCACAGTCGGCCTTCAAGATGAGGTTAATCAATTAAAGGGGAATAAAATACCTAAAGTTCTAGTGTCTCTTGAAGATTTGTTTGAACTCCATGATCGTTCTGTTAAGAAGAATATGATAAATTTTTCCAAGCTTTCTAATCAGTTTGAGGCAGTAAATATTGTAGAACCCGATTCTCCCAAAATGGAGTATATTGGGAAATGTTGTTCGCCAAAATAAAAAGAAAAATTAATAGCCCTGCTAACTAAATACAAGGAATTATTTACCTGGTGTTATGATGATTTGAAGAATTTCATGAATGGGAAGTTTTAGTATCACATACCACTCAAGGAAGGAAAAGCCACCTTCAGCTAGAAACAATGGAATTATAATCCTATGGTAATCGATGACATCTTTAAAGAAATTGAAAAAATTCTAAAGGCATGGATCATATATGACATACATCATTCAACTTGGGTGGCTAATATTGTACCAGTGCATAAGAAAAATGGGGAGATTTGAATATCTGTTGTTTTTAGAAATCTTAATCAAGCATCACTGAAGGATAACTACCCACTAACTAACATGGATCATATCTTACAAATAGTTGTTGAATCAAAGATGATGTCTATGTTAGATTTATTTTTGGGTTACAATCCAATCAATGTATTAGGAGAGGACCAACACAAGATGACATTCACCACACCTTGGGGGACTTTTTCTTATAATATCTAATGCCATTTGGACTCATTAATACAGAAGCTACATTTCAATGTGCTATGGACTTATCATTTTGTGATCTCCATAATAAAATTATAGTCATCTATCTTGATGATCTCATGATGGTTTCTAAGAAAAAGAATGATCATTTACAAGATCTGGAATGAGTCTTGCAAAGATGCATAGAACATGGTATCTCTCTTAACCCCAAAAAGTCTATTTTCATTGTTACGGAGGGAAAATTTGTAGGCCACATTGTATTTGAAGAAGGAATTAGGATAGATCTTGATAGGGTTAAGGCTATCTTGCAGTTAAATCTTCCTTCAATCTAGACCGATGTAAAATATTTTTTTGGTCAAGTGAATTTCTTGAGAAAATTCATTCTGAATTTCTCTAAAATTACTAAACACATTGTAGATATGATGAAAGAAAAACTACGTTTTAAATGGAATGAAGCTGGAAAGAAATATTTTGAAAACATAAAAGAAGCAATTTCTCCAGCTCCTACCTTGGTTAACCTAGACTTCAAGAAGGATTTCATTATTTACTGTTATGCTTCAGAGCATACCACATCTATTGTACTATTGTAGGAAAATGAAGATAAATTTTAGGCACCCATTTCTTTCATTATAAAACCATTAAATAAACATGAGCTTAATTACTCCCCCATAAAAAAAATATGCATTTTTAGTGGTCAAGGTAGTCAAGTAGTTCCATTTCCATATTCTACATTCACACTCAATGGTTTACATGCCATTTCCTGTCATCAAGAGCATATGAACCCAACAAGACATTGGCTATAATAAGAGAGGTAGTTGGATAGCCAAGGTACAAGAGTATGACCTAGAATTAAATCCCACTAAGTTAGTTAGAGGAGGAGTAATTTGCAAGTTAATAGTGGTGAACTTGAGAGAAGAAGAAAGTGAAGATTTACCATTGGTGTTAACTATTCACGTACAAGGTAAATGGTTCTCTGATATTATTTACTTCCTTACATACAAACAATGTCCAAACCACCTTTCAAGTAATTAGAAAATGAATCTAAAGTTGAAAGCTACTAAGTATGTTATCTAGAGTGACACCCTATACAAGCGAGGTATAGATAGGACTTTCTTGAAATGTATTGATAAATCCCAATAAGAATGACTAATTAATAGATTCCATAATGAGGCCTGTGAAGGTCACTTCTCTTCCACTATGACTGCTTTTAAGATCATTATAAATAGATATTATTGTCCTGGGATGTTTAAAGATGGTTACCATTGGGTTGGTAAGTGTGAGAAATGAAAATTATTTGTAGGAAGACCTTAGCTACCAACCTTACCCCTCAAGCTTGTGGTTATTGATGGACTATTGCAACAATTGAGTCTCAATTTTATTGGTCCAATCATCCCACAATCTAGTGGGGGTCACACTCATATTATCATAGCTACAGATTACTTCACCATATGGGTGGAAGTGATTCCAGTCAAAAGAACTACTTCTAAGGTAGTTTGTGATTTTATTAAAGGAAACATTTTGGTTAGGTATGGAGTTCCAAAAAACTAGTTACAGACAATGCTACCATTTTTTCATCCAGTGAAATTTCACTTTTCTACAATATCAGAGAATCTCTATTTCCCATTCAACTGATTATTACCCACAGGGAAATAGTTAGGAAGAATCTAGTAATAAAAACTTGGTAAGCATTATCAAAAAATTGGCCAGTAACAATCAAAAAGATTAGCATAAAAGGTTGTATGAATCCCTATGGGTAGATTAGATAACTACAAAAAGGGCTATTGGCATTACCCCCTTTGAATTGTTGTAAGGAGTGGAAAGTGCACTTCCTCTTTCATAAGAATTTCTAGTTCATAAATTGCAAACCGCTATAGAGGAAGTTGAATTCAATGATGCTTTGGAAAAGAGGATTTTGTACTTAACTAAGTTATAGGAACAATGAGAAGAGATGGTAGACAAGATAAGCATACAAAAAGAAAGAGTCAAAAATATCTTCGACAAGAAATCTAGACCTTAGAATTTTATGATTGGAGATTAATTTTTGTTGTGGGATAAATGTAGGGAACCTAAAGGTGCTCATAAGAAGTTTGATTCACTATGGATTGGTCCCTTCAAAATCACTCAGGAATTTGGGCCTAACACTTTCCAGCATTCCTACCTTGATAGAACTCCCTTTCCCATCCCTTATAATGGGCAAGATCTAAAGCTATACTAGTTGTAATGGCCTTGTGGCCTCTCTTTCTTTGTACATAGTTAGCTTAGGGTTTTGTTTTTAGTTTTATTATTCCTTCAGTTTGTTTCCTTGCTATTAGACAATGCATTCCATTTTGACTGACTTTGTTGCACAATTGATACTTAGACATTGATCTCTCTCTAATTGATCTGGGTTCATTGCTTCATCCTTATTAGTAATTTTCCCCAGTCAAAGCCAATGTTGCTATTATTAAGTTTCCCACTCCATAAAGGGTTCTACCTATCCAAAACAAATTCATTCTAACACAAGTGGCATTTCATGCCTTAGTGAGAACTCGGGTGATGTTTTATATGGTTCAACGAACATTTCCCTTCACTCCTCGTGCCTCTTTTATCTCCTTCAAATTTTTAAGTTGGATAGTGTTTTATGTTTTTTGTTGAACCTTGTTGTTAGCGTGATTACTATTAGCATGGGCACTCTTTCACCATAACTTTTGAGCCCGGGCGTATATTTGTGGAGTTCTTTGAACCTCTTTTATTACAAATCATAGGGGTTTGTTTTAAAAATTT
Source organism: Sequoia sempervirens (assembly GCA_007258455.2). Classification (NCBI taxonomy): domain Eukaryota; kingdom Viridiplantae; phylum Streptophyta; class Pinopsida; order Cupressales; family Cupressaceae; genus Sequoia; species Sequoia sempervirens. The sequence goes on along the minus strand of VDFB02271464.1, from coordinate 56,614 downwards.
TAAAATATAGCTATGTGGGGAATGGCGAAAGAGATTGCTACCATGTGTCCTAATGTAAAATCAAGTCATTAATGTCCATCTACTCACATGTTTTTCTCTGAATCAATGTTTGATAAAATAGAAGAACAAACAAACATTCTTACCATGGAAATTTCTAAGGATGAGCTAGAGAAGATGCATGGTTCAAATTGTAGGGTTTGACATTAGAGGTATTTTAGTTTCCATTCATTACGACTATTTTTTGAATTATTTACTCCTTCATTGAAGAGTATACATGGTCAAGAGTCATTGTTACACATGGAAAAGGATAAATATGTTGGCTATGAGTATGTGTCTGGATTAACCTATGAGGGGCCTAAAATTGGTGATACCTGGCTAGGGCCTATTAATTTAGATGAATTGCAGAACAAATTTAAAAAACCTAACCCTCCACCTATCATTAAAAGAGTAGTAAGTAGTGGGTTAATGGAGGTTGCCACATTTCCAATAGTAGTGCAATGTCCCAAATTAGTGTTGGAATAAATCATACATTATAATACACAAACACGGGAGGTTAAGATAGAAGACAATAGACTCATTCTAAAAAATCAAAGGTCTGCCTTCATGTCTTGTTTAGGGACTCTAGAAAGGGATGAATACTCAACCATGGACATGACCAGTTCTCAAATTGAATTCACTACCAAGAAAGGGGTTTATAGGAATGTAATAGAAAAGAACTAGCTAGCTAAACCAAAAAAGGGTAAGTCTTAGCTACCTCGCAACCTACATAGGAACCACTTTGTACATGAAGCACTTGGCTGATATTGTTTTGTTATTACAGAGGGTCAGGGGTAGTGAAAATCTTCATAGTTTTGAATGGATGTATTTCTTCATCCAAATCATACTGGATGGGGAATAATTCTTGGATTGGACTAAGATTATTAGTGACCACATGCATGATTTCATGGCATTTTTCACTTTGAAAAGGTTTTTATTCATGTTTAATCAAACTTATATCTTATTCATATTTAAAAATATTAAATAGTGGATTTATTTTTAATGTCAAAATTTATTTTTGATTGTTGAAGAGGATGATACTTAAAAGTTTAAGTAATCTTTTTTGTGATCTTTTTTTTTTCAAACTTTTGCAACCTAGACAAATGTGTATATATATAATTTTTTATTATACAAAGAATAATAATTCACGTGAAGATAGTCGTTGAATGCAAAAATTTAATGCCCCAAGATACACACCTAGGACATTATCTAATCAAACACCTTTTTTGAAAAACTGACACCATTGACCAATATATGGAGACTTCATGCCATACTACAACACAATATACACACAAGTGTCATGTAAAACACAACATAAGGACACTAATAACACAAATGACCTCATTATTACTACAAGCAAGGTTGCACTAGTGGGTATGTGTAGGATCATGATGGGAATAAAAGTGGCAATATGATGGGTATGTGTGGGGTATGTGGCTAACAACATTTTTTTAACCCAAAATTGATGAAACAAAAAGGGTTTTTAAAGGAGATTCTCAACTTTCCACCAATATAAATTATCCTTTACTTTGAATTTAATAAATAATTATTATTCATTTTCTATTTGAATTACTACTAAAGTCCTAATTGATAGATTGATTGAAAAACCTCTATAGCTTTCAAACAATATCACATTTTTTGAATCTAAAACATTCTTTGCATTCTATGATTCACATACTATAGGATTAAAAAAATAAAAATTGAATTTCATGAAGTTTTGACCAAGTTAAGGTGGTCAGACATATGAGTTTTTATATTTTTAAAAAGTTGTAATAAAGAATTTATAATTAATTAATTATTAAACTTGGAAAAAAATTACAAAAAAATATGCATCACATCGGGACATGAGTCCTCTAAAGTATATTTAAAATATTATAAAAAGGGTAAAAACACAAAGCTGTGTCACACTTTATAAAGGAAACGACCAATGTTGATCCAATTTTTAAACTCGAATCACTAAAAAGTGGCATATATGTTTTGAATCTTGAAATGATGTAAACTAGTAAAATATGTATTTTTTAGTATATTTTATGTCTGTATTTTTTTTTAAAAAAAATTATTTTAAACTAGTTTTTAATAAATTAAAACTATAATTTAGTTGTTGATAAAATGCTGAAAAATGAAGTTGCATGGGATGTCAAACTTTTTATAGTAATTTTTTTTTTCTTTCAAATTTTTTGTGTGTATTTATAACTTGAAATTTTGTGCATGGATTTTTTTTTCCAATTTTGATAAATATATATTTTTAAATAAATATTAAAATGTGCACAAATAAAAAAACAACTGTTTTCATCGGATGTCAACTTTCATATTAAATATTTATCTAAAATGGAAACAAAATTATACCATCTTAAAATAGATTCTTTTATATAGTGCATCATATTTTTTTCTATTTTTTTTAATAAGTTTTAGTATTTTTCCTTGGCATAGTAATCAACCTCATATTTTGTGTTGAAAACCTACTTTTAGTAAAAATAAAAAATAAAAAATAAAAAATAATTAAACTATTAAAATAAATATATTTTTGAAAACTACACTTATGGATCTATAAAAGGGTATTTTTTATATTTTTTTAAAAATGTTGTTTACATTAGCAAGAGTTATTGAAACTTCAAGTTTTTCAAATAATTTATTTTTTTTGGTAAATTGGACTCAAAGTGATGCTCCATACATTTTTAGCCAACAATTTTAGTTGAAAAAGTTGTGGAAGCATATAACTTAGCTATAATGAATCTTACTAGATCATATGTTTGACCAAAATTGATTTTTAGTTAGAAATACTTAAATTTAGTTGTGCTGATAAGTTGGCTGAAAATGTGACATAGCTTTGTGCTTTTACCCAAAAATAATTATCATTTTATTGTGGGTTAGGGTGGTGAGACAAAAATCTACCTATTTTTCCTTGAAATTTAAGTACTATTGCATTGAAATTTCAAATTTTCACCAAATAGATTTAAAAAATAAAAAATAAACCTAGTAGTTTAGAAACTACATTCAATTTGCTACAGATTCTATTCTTACATATTTTTAAAATAATATGAATAACTTATTCAAATTTTTACGTCAAGTTGCCTAACTTTGATTTTTCTAAATTTTTTTCCACTTAAGGGCTAGTTTACTCTGTGATGATCCTGTACATACCCTAGTAGAAGACTTACCAATTATTGGATGATGTCACCACATTAAAATTATGAGAGAGTAGAATGACACTCAAACAATAACTAAGTACTATTCCATGATCATGATTTTTCATGAATACAACACAAGGGTAAGATGAGGAATCATCAACATTGAATCCACACCACAACACACATGAAGACAATAGCAACACTAAGGGAAACCTATATAAATAGAGAAATGAATAGAAGAAATCACATCTCTTTTACACATGACCACCAACTTCTTGAACAAGGAGACTAATGAGGCTAAAAGCCACCTCCAATTAGCTCAACAATGACTTCAAGAATAACTAAACATAAGGAAAAACCTTCATAAGAGGTTACCTTACTAGGAGGAACATAACTCCACCAATTGGAATGACAATGATTCATTTTCAACAAACACACTTACAAAAGAAAAAGGTATCTTAACTAGCAAGGTATGACACCTATCAAAAAAGTGACAATATGGGAAGAATCACCAAGCCAAGGGGAAAAATAATTGTATACAATTGTTTTCAAAGAAATCACGAAAATAAGCCATGGTTTGATAAAATAGGGGATATAAGCAAAATAGAGGATTAAAACACTCATAAAGGACTCTAGTGCATGATAAGGAATGATGGCTTGTTCAATTCCTAGGGTTTTCTTTTCTTTCTTTTTGTGGTTTTATTACCCAAGTCAAAAACCCTAGCTATCTGCAAGTCCCTAGTGATTTACTTTTTTTTAAGGTTGACTTGCGCTACAAACCATAAAAAATAACTTAAATGATCCTCTCAAGCCTTTGCATTCATCCCTTTAGCAACCCCATTCCTTATGATTGTCTGACGGAATTTACATTGCATGAATTTAAAAAGAAACCTTTCAAGCGTTTGCTTATGTGGTTCCCACCAATAGACTATGTGTCATCTTATCATTGCATCACATCCACTTAGCTCATTCAAATTTTATTTCCTTCATCGTGAATGTAAATTGTGAAGCCACTTTATAGTTCCATCTATTAGTTTCTCATTTGGTTGCAAAACTTCTTTGCAACACAGTTTCATGTCTCTTTGACTCTTCTTGAATTACAATATCCCAATAGTTGATGTAGTCAAGATCGGAGGGCCTTGTCAGGCTATCCAATCACATAGCCAAATCATATATCACACACACACAAGTCAAAATTTTATTTTATTCATTTGGGAGCATATTTCCATTCAAAAATTACATCTACAGTGCATTTCCCTATTCTACTTCTCTCATACTCCTACTGACTACTCTGCTAGTACCTTTCCTCTTCCTATTGGCTTCTCTGTTAGTCCCTCTCAGCTCTACCTTACCCCTCTCTCATGACCAATATATATCTTCTCTCTGTCATCACTAGCAAACTTCTTCCTTCATGCCAACATTTGTATTTCCATATTCCTTGTGTTGTAGTACCGTTCAACTACCTCACTATCAAGAGCTCCACCTAGTTGGCCAATCAGCATGGTTTTCACAACAATGGTGTGGAAATCCATTGTATCTCATTTTTCCAGGTGTCCTAATCCAACTCATCATTCTTCACCTCCATCGACCATTCATCTCAACCATTCAACCAAATCTTCATCATTTCCTCCTCATCGGTGTATTGGGGAGACCATCTCAAGAGTCCTACCGATGAAAGCCTATCACACTAATCAACACATCATTTCGATGTGGTTCCACCCTATCACCATTTGATTCACAACAAGGATGTGAATTGAAAGACCATTTGTCCATCACCATTGGTTTTGACCATGTCACCATCATGTCGAGTCCCACATGTCACCCAACCTTCCATCACCCCATCGCTAAGACTTGCTCTCCTATCCTGCCAATACTCTTACTTCTCATTGATGTTCGACTTCTCGCTCCACTGGAGAGATCCCAAGATGAGTCCCACCGAAACCAGTCACTCTGGGTGATCTTTGGCTTGTCCACATCATCACTCCAATTACCCTAGCACTAACCGCCAGTTGTCATACGAATCGTTGAATTCTTATCAGCCACCTCCCAGTCGGTCCCACCTTAATTCATCTTCATTGTTAGTTCCTACTATGTGTCATCTTTTCATTCACCTCATGACTTCACGTCATCCTTATCCTATCAAGTCCCACATCCAGCTTCACACTCCTATCACTCTATTGTTGGCACCTTAATGCATCTCCCACCGATCAGCCATGCCTTTTTCAATATCGTTTGTCAGCTTGTCGAAGGAACTCCTCCCAAAGTCACAATGATACTACCCAATCACACCAATGTCACCCTATCACTAGGAGAAAGGTTGACTTCTTGCCGATATTACTTGCTCACATCGATAATTTTGTTACTTCCGCCACCATCGGGCCATCATTGGGACATGTAACATGGTCCCACTAAAGTCTAAACCTTATGTTGATGAACTCTAGTCGCTACCAACCCATCATTTCATGACCGAAATGGGTGAAAACCTCTGTCCGATAAGCCAAACTCTTTCCAAAAAAAAGAATAATACCATCCAAGGGTGGCTGGGAGTGTGATGCTCTTGCATCAAACTCCCCAAGTGATTAAGTTTCATGTGCTCCAACAAATGTATCCACAATGTCAACTTGCAGATTTAGTTTATGTTTCCTCATCTTCCAATTTCTTGATTTTGCACTTCCATACTTGCATTGTTGCCTCAGAAGTTTCACTATCTGCACTTGTCATCTTTTCTCTTTCTATGCATACCTTCTTCTTCAAATCTCTTTGCAAATTGTAGATCCCCATCATTCTTCCTCATAGTCTAACATGTCCTCCCAAGAACAATTTATCTATACTCTTTCCACTTCTTCAACCATATATGTAACACATTTTGCATTCATCAATATTTCCTCCAAAAGACTCTCTAGAAACCTCTTTTCCTCCATTTCTTCACAAATAAATGACTCCACTGCAAGCTTCTCTCTTTCTTTTCCTTTCTTTTCCTCTTGTGTGAGGATTTCTTCTTCAATTCTACAGACTTCACATCTTGCTACAATCTCTATGTTTCCTACAAACACAACATTACCAAAAGGTTTATAAAAATCATGAGACTCTAAAGAATCTTCATCACCATCTTCTCCTGGTGCAACAAATTCCTTCTTCTTGATCAACTTGGCATATTCTTCAATTACTTTCCCTTCCAAGAATATATCTATCTTTCATATCTCCTCTTTGAGTAGGAGATCTTCTTCAACTTCATCAAATTCTTTATCAAATAAGGGACCTTCAAAGATCTTCATGCGTAGAACTAATCTTCCCTTGGCTCCATCTTCAATTCTTTCTTCACATTGCATGCTTCCTTCTCTCATCATTTTCAAGGTCTTATTCTCAACCTTCTACATACTTGCATTCACATTCTCAAACATATCATTAGAAAATAAATCAAGAGACCTAGTTGTCTCCTCAAGTGCCTTCTCTTTTGATACTTTCTCCTTCCTTCTCATTTCCTCTTCCAGTGCACCTTGTTGCTCTTCTTTCACATATTTCTTTTTGAACCCCTCTTCAAGGGCATCGAGTTTTGCTTCTATTTTTCTCAATTCTTCAATGAGCTTCTTTTTGCTCATCTTCTCCTAGTACTCTTCCTAAAACAAGATTATCACTCGTCTCTTTGTGACCCTTCGTGTCCTATCCAAAGACATCTTCAAGAACTCGCAAGTTCTTTTGCAATTACAAGTCTACCTTGCAACAATTTATCCCTTTCTATTAGGGTAACAACCCTCTACAATCATAGGTCCTTCATGAGAAAAATACCTTTAGGGTTCATGTCCTCTACAATTACAGGTCCCCTCTCACCTGCAACAAACCTCTTCTAGAACTCAAATCCTCTACAACTACATAATCCTTTTTCTACAACAAACTCTCTTTAGGGTTTCTTTCTCATTCTTCAAACATACTTCTCACCGTGCCAACGATCTCCTACTGGGTAAAAGCACAAACCTGTGTCACACTTTATAAAGGAATCGGCCAACAACAAAAAAAATTATGAACTTCGACCACATAAAAGTGGTCTTTATGTTTTGAATTTCAAAATGGTGTAAACTAATGAAATGTAGAACTTTTGATGAAGTTTATTGTTGTAATTTTTAAAATTTTTTTAAAAAAAATTTCATTATGTTTTTATCAATTGAAGGAAAATTTTTGGAATGCTGAAAATTTTAGAAAAGAGTGACTTCACGGGCCGTCAAGAAAAAATTTGAAAAATACTTCATTTCTCCCTAATTTTTTTTTCTCCAAATAGGTAACTTCAATATATTGTGCATGCAGAAAGAAAAATCAAATTTTGATGTATATTTTTCTTGTAATAAAGTTTTAAAGTCAAACATGTCAAAATTTGACAGTTTTCATGGGATGTCAACTATTTTCAAAATTTTAAATCATTTTCAAAAAAAAAATTATACCCTTTTGAAGAAGACTCTCTCCTCTTGTGCCCCATATAAGATTTAAATTTTTTTAATAAATTTTACTATCTTGTTTTTAATTTGTAATCAACTTCCTTTTTCATTTTGAAAACCTACTTGCATTATTTTAAAAATAAAATATATTAAAACTAATAAAAATATTTAAAAAATTATATATTAGGATTCTCCACTCCGAGCTCTACAAAAGGGTATTTTTTCTTTTTGCAAAAAAATCATTCTGACTAAAGAAATACTTAGCTAAAGTTGAAAGTTTTAGAAAATTCTGAAAAAAAGCTGAGTTGGCTACTAACTAGGATGCCACATAGACAGTTTCGGTAGAAATAGTTTCTATAGAAAGGGTTTCAGCCGAAACCCTTTCTATAGAAATAGTTTCTACCGAAACCCTTTCTATAGAAAGCCCGCACATTAAAAAATCCAATTTTGAAGGCAGTTTTAAAGCGGGAAGAGGAAAATTTTGATTTTTTTGGATTCGGGCGAAACTTATTCGACCGAAACCTATGTGCCACGTACTACGCCACATGATTTCGGTCGAAACCTAGTCAGGCGAAACCGTTCCGGCCAAAATTTTTTCGCTCGGAACTATTTATTTGGCCAAAAGTGTGACACAGTTTTGTGCTTTTAGTCAAGATCATTTTGACCTATGTGTGTGTGATTTGTGTTCTTGATGGGTGATTGGATAGCCTGAAAAGGCCCTTTGAGCTTGATGTATTCCTTCACCTTATTAGAGTGCACACTTTCTTCACATTGCAAGTTCTATTTCTCAAAATATTTCCAAAGTTAAGATGGTGCAATTGATAAAGAAAAAAGCACATTACATGTGAATGTTCCTCATTTGGTTGTAATGGGTATGTGTAGGATCATGATTGGCCAAAAAGTGGCAATATGATGGGTATGTGTAGGGTATGTGGCTGATGACTTTCTTTTTACCCAAAATTGATGAAATGAAAAAGATTTTTAAAGGAGATTCTCAGCTTTCCACCAATATAAATTATGCTTTACTTTGAATTTAATAAATAATTATTATTCATTTTCTATTTGAATTATGATTAAAGTACTGATTGATAGGCTGGTTGAAAAACATCTATAGCTTCCAAACAATATCTCATTTTTCAAATTTGAAACATGTGCCACATTCTATGCTCCACATACTATAGGATTAAAAAAAGAAAAAATGAATTTCATGAAGTTTTGACCAAGTTAAGGTGGTTAGACATATTATTTTTTATATTTTTTAAAAGTTGTAATAAAAAATTCATAATTAATTATTTACTTGGAAAAAAATTACAAAAACATATGCATCACATTGGGACATGAGTCTCTACTTATATATAAAATATTATAAAAAAATATTATCATTTTATTATAGTTAGGGTGGTCACACAGACACCTACTTCTTATTTTTCCCTAAAATTTAAGTACTAGTGCATTGAAATTTCAAATTTTCACCAAATAGATTTAAAAAAAACCTAGTAGTTTAGAAACTACATTCAATTTTTTATAGATTCTATTCTTACATATTTTTGAAATAATATAGATAACTTATTCAAATTTTTACGTCAAGTTTCCTAACTCTATTTTTTTAAAAAAAATTACCACTTAAGGGCCTATTTTTTCCATGATGATCTTGCACATACCCTAATCTCTTAGTGCATCCTAGTTTTCATTTAATCAAAGTTACTTACAAAATGTGATAATGCACTTTCTTTCACATTTTAATGGGCCCGCTCCAATCTGTAGCTACTCCACACTTGGCATCTCTTGATTAAGTTGCAAGGTTCTAGTGCATTGTAACTTAAATCAAGGACTTTCAAAAAAAATTTATGATGTATTGAGAAGATGTAGTGGCTATAGATCTATCACTCCAAATTTTGATCAGTCACTACTATTTAAATTTGGAAAATAGATACATACAAACAATGATATTGGAAAAACGGATCTAGGGCCTAAATCACACTTGTTCCAATATGACATGGGGAAATAACTAAAATTGATCTCAAAAACCCACTTGGCTACTAACCTCAATAGAAGAACCATAATGGTGGATCAATATTCTAGTCCTTTTTGAATTTGATGTGTTGATGTGAATTAATTAATAGTTAATTGACTTAATTTGACAATGTAATGATGTCCATAGGTTAACTATGAAAACACAACAAACTAAGATGATTCTTAGTAAACATAGAACTCATAAATAAATAAAAAGTATTAAACAATAGAGGGAAGACATAGAGGAACCTAACATATAAATTTAAGCTTGATAGGGTTGGACAGGCATGTCAGGCATCCTAGACTGGGAAGATGCTACTCAAAATCTAACTTCAACCTTGTGTTACTCCTTATCTATGGGTTCTTCTTCTCTGGACTCACTATAAAAAATTTGTATGTCATTGATAAAATCCACTTTCCCTAATTCATTGACTTGTAGGACAAGTGAATGATTGAATGAGAAATTAAATATTCAATCCTCCTCCAATTCACTTTAGATCTATAATGTCCACACATAAAAGAAGGGGAAGGGTTGTTTCATATAGGGGCTTGCCTAAGTCAAAGACCATTTATTTCTACATCCACAATGACTATGATGAAGGAAAAGAGAGCATGCCCTAGGTCAGAAAGAGGTTAAATGATAAACAAGTGATAAATTGATAATTGTTGCAATTCACCACTCAAATCTCCATTACTTGATGGACAAAAGTCAATGTACTCATCACCTTCAAGGAGAAATTGATGCTTGAATTAAAGTCCTGTAAGTGTTAGTACTCACCAAACAAGTAAACATGAAACATGAAAAAAATCACATGAAAACATGATGCATGGCTAACATGATGCTTTCAACTAAAATAATGTTGTTGTAATTCAACTTTTGACTACTTTTAGGACCCTCAATTATGCTATTTCCTTACTTTCCAAAATTGTTGGGATTAAAATGGTGAATTTGATTTGTTTTTATATGCAGTGCTTTAATTTCTCAAAAATCAAAATCAATAGCCAATAAATGATTTTGGATTTTCAAATATTAAAATACCGACATTGACATATTTCAAATTTAGCAAAACTATGATGAAAAGGGTGTTGGGAACCCTAGCCCAGGCCCATCATTTTGAGGCCTTAACTATCAATAAGTGATTATTAAATGTTTATTTTCACTTCCACTTTTTATTTTTTGAAAATTATTATAAAATGGAAAAATTAAATTCATAATTAGTCCAACCATATAGGGGGGAGCTAAATCTATCTTGAAATTGTCAAGGGTGACTATTTTTGATGCTACATTTAGCACCCACTTTAGTGAGAGTGTGAACTTACACTCAAACTCACACTGAAGTAAGGATGGGCTAAGACTTGGGTTCAATCATCCAAACATTGAAGAGATATGATGACATCAAATCTATGGGATACATTAAGACCCACACTTAAGATCCCATGACACAACAATGTAAGGATAGAGGAACACACACACACATGAGGTGAAATGCAACATGAAAAACATGAAGCATACACAATGAAGACACAAAATCTAACATAATGCAAACATGAACATGAAATGTAAACACTACATGAAAAAAAAATGCTAACAAAATGTAAACACAATACAAACATGAGAAAAGGAGTATAACAATCATAGACTAGCAAGCTCCTCATAAATATTACTAGGATCCATACCCAAGGCATTAATGAATCATAGACTAACGATAGGATGGATAAAGATGATGACTTAACTATGGTTACCTAGTCTATTTCATTAGATAGTTGTTGATACTTATCAATAGGAAGGCCAACATTAATAAGTAAAGAAAAATTAAGTAAAGTAATCAAATACTGAGGCTTCCAAAGTGGTGCCCTAGGTCCTTGAGACTTATAATATGTTGAAATTAAGTAAAATACCACACTGACCTTGATTGGTAGGTAAAAGTGAGATGAGTATAGGACTTATGTAAATTAACCAAAGAATATTCAAGAAAAATGAGTTTGAATCTTGATCTTACTATTTTGAAGAATCATCAAAAATTATTAAAAAATTAAAAAATCTGATAAAAAAAGAAGTTTCATTGGAATAGATTAATCTTGATTCTCTAAAAAAGTACAATAAAAATGTAAACTCCTAAACTATTGAGCCATGGACGTAAATATTAAATGAATTAAATATTCACTAAAGAAAAATACTACCAAACTAAAATTACAATATTACGGTTTTCCATATTACCTAAATTACTAAGCAGTATATCCCAAAAGAACTTTGTCAATACCATTTCTCATAACAGATTCCTACTAATAATCTTGGTCTACATATTTAGCATACAACTAAACCAAAATAAATATAAAACATCTCGCTTTAGGTAATACCTAAGCCAAGATGCCGGTAAAGTAAAGCGTGTTTCCATATGAAAATTCAGATGTTATTCATAGAAATTTATGAATACAATTTCTCTTATAATAGTAGTATTTACATCAGTGCAAGCTGTCAAGATAGACTAAACATAAGTCAAATTATCCAAGAAAAATTGTGAATTTCGTGTGTTTGCAAGACATAATGAGACTTTTGATAAATTGTGTGTAAAAGAATGAAGAAATACTAAGAACAAATATAACGATATCTACGATGAAAACAAAAGTAGTCTAATTAAATTTTCATGTGATATGTTTCATGCTAGATATAATTGAATGGTAGGTATCATTAAATAGTACTTATACCTACTATTGAATTAACATGAAACATAATTGATAGTAGGTGTGTAAATAACATTTAATAATTGATTTGAAGAGATTAGCTGAAGTGATAGTAGTTATGTGAATGGCATTTAATGATTGATTTGAAGCGATTAGCTGAATTCTTGAAGAGATTAGTTGAATTTTAGACTCACTTAATATTTTCTTTTTTCAAATGATATTTTTAATTTCATTTAGTAATATTTTATCATAAACATATAATTATGTCTTACATATATACTTTTAACTTTATTAGATTTAATTTCAAGATTAATAATAGGATAACAATATGATTAATCGATGAATGAAGTAATTCATGCTTAGACAACACATATATATCCGTAATACAACTTCTCTTTATGATGTTAATGTGATGTGTGCATTAGATATTTTTATAAACTTTGCTATCAAGATACTTAGACACCTTCTCTTCGATGATACTCTTTATGGTGAGAGAGTTACATATTTTTATATTGCACTCATGAACAATGAAAAGTAGTTAGTTGTTACCAATATAGCTATTCTAACATTCAATGTAAAATTGAATAATAAAATGTCGATATTGAACTATTGTATAATCTTGAAAATAATTTTTAAACAAAAGCAATCATAATAATCATCACAACAACAATTGTTAAACTTAATACCATGATTTCATTAGCTCACTTAATTAAAGAAGTTCTAATTAATTTAGTGTATAGATAGATTATGAAGGTTATATTTGAGAAGATGAGACAATAAAACTTATATTTAGAAAGAATGATGGTGTAATAATATGTTATAAATTCATCCAATAACATTATGGTATATCAATGGAGATTTAATTTCTTATCCCAAATTTTTCAATTCTTACTATCATAATAAATAGTTAGTCATGAATATATTGTTGGTATTATTTATATATTATCCTATAATAATAATAATAATTATTATTATTAGATTGTAAGAATTGGTCGGGTATCCGTCCCATATTATCCTATAATTATTATTTGATCTACATATTTTGAATTTTTCTTTATCTAAATTTTAAGCTTGAAAATAAAATATTATTACTTTTAAAAATAAATATGATAGTTTGTTAAAAGTATAAATTATTTTTAATAATTATGTCAACATGTCATTGTTGGTGAAGAGTATTTGAGAAAATACATATAATTTGAAGTGAAAACATAATTGTGATGTATTGAAAAAGTTTACTACTTTGACATGTTGTCAATTTGTACTAATGCATAATTTTTTGATATATGGAAAAAACAAACCACATTGAGGTATTGCCAATTTGCAACCAAACTATGATTTTGCATGTGTGAAAAAGGTTATAGAAAAGTTTATGCATAGAAAAATTTGGCACAATGAACAAACCACTTTGAAATATTGTCAATTTATAATAAATGTATGATTTTGAGGGATATCTAATTTTATATAGAAAAGTTAATTTACAACTAATTCATGATTTTGACATTTGAAAAAGATAATCATGAACATTTAATTTTATTAAAAAAAATAATATTATATATATATATATATATATATATATATATATATATATATATATATATAACACTTAGAATTAAAAATAAAAAATAAAAAATTCCAAACATTCTTATTTCATACTAAAATCCAAAAGATAAATATTGTTAATTTATAATAAATGTATAATTTTGATGGATATCTAATTTTATATAGAAAAGTTAATTTACAACTAATTCATGATTTTAACATTTGAAAAAATATATCATAAACATTTAATTTTATAAAAAATTATATATATATATATATATAACACTTGAAATTAAAAATTAAAAATTAAAAATTCCAAACGTTCTTAGTTCATACTAAAACCCAAAAAGGTAATTTTTTTTTTTTTAAATCTACAAATCCTATCTCCACAAATCAAAACAAATCATGAAACCGACAAAACATAAACTCGTTAAGAAAAACATGATGAAAATTTTATAATTGATGTGATCAGATTTGCTAGCTTTGTTTTAAAATGAATTATTGCAGCTCTATTTGATTGCGGCTCTGTCGTGTCAGACAAGAAAACCTCCCCGAGGATTGTATAAAGGTCGGTTTGTGGCTTTCAATTTTGTATTGATTGCAGAATTCCGGATTCCCCTTTTCTCACAGCAGCAGCATGGAATCGCTGACTGAGGCCATCACCATTGGACTTGGGATTTTCATTTTCTTCTTCTTTATGTATAAGCTGGGGAGCAACAGCAGCAAATTGAAGTTGCCTCCCGGACCACGTCCATGGCCTGTCGTAGGAAATCTCCATCTCTTGGGGAACCTTCCTCATCAGTCTCTGGCGGCTCTGGCAAAGAAATACGGACCCATTTTCTTTCTACGCTTGGGCTCCGTCCCCACTATTGTGGTATCTTCCCCTGCCATGGCAAAAGAGTTCCTCAAAACACACGATTTGGCCTTTGCCAACAGAGCAATGTGTGCACATGGGAAATATGTATGTTATAATCAGCAAGACTTGGTGTTTGGCTTCTATGGAACGTACTGGAGGCATATGAGAAAGCTGTGTACAGTGGAGCTGCTCACTGTGAAGAGAAACGAATCTTTCAGATTCGTGAGAGAGGAAGAGGTGTCTGCCATGGTCGGCTCCATCTGGAAGGAAAGCGAGTGGGGAGCAAAGTTTGTGGATGTGAAGAAGAGGCTCTCCTCCCTCACTCAAAACATTACCTGCAGAATGTTTGGCAGCAGAACGTACTCGGACGACGAATTGAGTGGAGGGCAGGGTTTTAAACAAATGGTTGACGAGGTATTTGCTCTGGCCGGAGCATTTTGCGTCGGTGATTTCATTCCTTCTCTCCACTGGCTGGACTTTCAAGGAATCCGTCGTCGAATGAAGGCTGTTCACAAAGTATTCGACGGATTCGCCGAGAAAGTCATCGATGACCACATTAATGGCAGATTGAGAAATGGAAACCCAAACGAAGAGGATTCTGTTAAAGACATTGTAGACGTGCTGCTTGACATGGCCGAAATGGAGGACCAAATAATCTCACGAGTCCACATCAAATGCATCATAATGGTAAGTTTTGTTGGACTAATCGCTAGCATTTCTTATCTTTTTAATCTATTGGTGCAAGAATTAGGCTTGGCATTAAATTCTATAAGTGTAATCAGAACCATGGTCGCATGTTCGAATCCCCTTAGGTGATGTGGAGGGGGATTGTTGGATTAATCATGAGCATCTCCTCGTGACATGGACTAACCACCTCCCATGGATCTATTTATTTCTGATGTTTGTACCATCATTCTAACAAGTTTGAAAATTAAGACCATCTCCGCTTTCACAAATCTGATTATAAATAATTTTAAACTAATTTTTTTTTATTGACTAATGTATAGATAAATCAAATGATTGGAATCCTCCTCTCTTCTATTATTGTTGCATCTAACTATTTTCTTAAATTTTTATATAACATATGACTATGATCAGAGGACATGCTGAAGTAAGATAAGAGGGATACTCCTTCCCTCTGTTTGTACTTTTAAGAGTTTGACTTTTATATATATATATGACTATCGCCGGAGCACGTCTATAGACTTGAGGAAATGAACTGTCTGTGTGCAGGATATGTTGAGTGCAGGAATGGAAACATCGTCGACATTACTGGAATGGGCAATGACTGAGCTGCTGAGGAATCCTGTGACACTGGCTCGTGGGCAGCAAGAGATAGAATCAGTGGTGGGCAGAGATCGAATAGTAAAGGAGAGTGACGTCGTGAAGTTCGACTATTTGCGATGCGTGGTGAAAGAAACTTTTCGACTACATCCTCCATTACCTCTACTCATTCCTCACGAGTCCACGGAAGGGTGTAGCGTGGGAAGATATTTCATTCCGCCAAAGACGAGGCTATTTGTAAATGTGTGGGCGATGGGGAGGGATGAAAACATTTGGAAAGATGCTCACCAGTTTAAGCCCGAGCGGTTTATTGGGAGTAATAAGGATGTGAGAGGTCAGGACTTCGATTTACTGCCTTTCGGAACAGGAAGAAGAGGATGCCCTGGGATTTCGGTGGGTCTTTCGAATGTTAAGTTGGCACTTGCTCAGCTGCTTCATTGTTTTGATTGGAGCGTGGAGGGTAAGGTAGATGTGGCGGAAGAGTTTGGATTGGCTGTTCCCCGAAAAAATCCGCTGTTTGCCCGCCCTTCATGGAGGCTCACTGCTGAATATCCTATTTAAGCAACTATCTTCCATACTCCTTATGGCTATTACATATTTAGTATCAACGAATTCATGATGTACTCTAGTAAAGTAGTTGTAAGTTTTTATCCATCCTTATCATGGCATACACCTAGTTGCTCCTTATCTTCTGGTTTTCTTCCGCAGTTGTTTGTATCAGTTATTTGTAATTCTTCTTATTTCAATATTAAAAAATATACATTATCTACTCCTCAATCTCTGCGAAGGACAACAAAACCCAATATAACATGCAGGGCTTAAATTTGACGGTCGACCTTGCCTGTCAATAAATGTTTTAATGATGGTTATCTATTCAAAAGTGCCCTTAAAACATTATGATATACCTCAGTATACATAAAATTACATATATATCATTATAATTCAATATAAATTTTGATAGTCTATCCAAAATCTCTCCTTTCATCTATATAATCTTCTTAAAATTTTGATTGTATTTTATAGAAAAAAATCTCTAAATGCGGTCATACGGCCATCAAATTTAAGCCCTGATAACATGTGTTTCATTTGCATATTAGGTATTCCAAAGTAATAGGGGTTGTCAAGAAGAAAATGTGTAGCATCTTCAAACTAAATATCGATAACAGATTTATATGGGGCATCATGTGTTCAAGGAATTGGTTGTTTTTTTTTTTAATTAAAGGTTTCAAATAGTTTACAATGTTATTTTATTAATTGAAGTATTTAATATATGTATTATTGTCTTTTAGTTCAGAGTTAAATGTATAAGTGTATTTATTTTCTGAAATTTGTTCATATTATAGTTTGATTTCATTTCATGACAGTATTAAACAATTAAATAGTATAAATTAATACAATAATACATCAAATTAAATCAATATTAGGATTCTAAAGTTGAGACACCTTAATTCCAACAAATTTCATTTAATAATAGTATTACGGTCTTACATTCAACAAGACTTAATTCTTGGTGGGTTCTTTGTAATCTATTCAATGTCATAAAAAATAAAAATATTTTCTTTTCTTTTCTCTTCAAATTTTGATGATTTTTTGGTTTGCAAAACTAGAACTCCACAATCCCATAACTTAGACACTCAATATTGAAGCCTATGGATGTATTTTCACCTAGATAAAGAAGATGACTCATGACTACACTATCGCAAATAAGAGATCAACTAATAAGAGTGGGTCACTCCCATACACTTCTCGCTTTAAAAAACTAAGAAGAATGGTATAGTACAATAAGTTCTATAGATGCCTCAAATTCACCTTATTGAAATTATTAATCAATTTCATTCATAATTGAATTCACTAATTATCTAAAATTCACTTACATATATTTTAGAAACTAAATTGTTTTTTGCTAAATGATGTTTGATTGATTGTATCTTTTTTTATTTAAAATAAAATATCTACCAAGCAAATTACATTAGACTAATCAAAATACTATAAATCAATTATTCTTAAGAACATAAAAGACTAGAAAACATCAACTTTAAACAAACTCAAATCAATTATTGATTTTTGATTTGTATAAATTCTATGTTAAATTCAAAAAATTGAATCCAATAATGTTTTGCTCAAACAAGATCTAATAAAATTACTACTTTTCTTTTATGAATATGCATGTCTATTAATTAAAAATTAAAATATAATATACATATTTACAAAACAAGGGTAGGAGGACACAAGGTCACTCTCCAAAGTCACATGGTCAGTGCTCGGAAAGGGGTGGAGGAGGGTCCCTGTCATCCGGTTTATCCCATACATCAGTAGGGTCTGAAATGTCGTTAGACACAGACCATCCTTCTTCAATATTATCATCTTTATCTTTATTCGCAGTGTCAACAGGGGTGGAGGAGGGTCCCAGTCATCATGTTTTTCCCATACATCAATAGAGTCCAAAATGTTGTTAGACACAGACCACCCATCTTCAATATTATCATCTTTATCTTTATTCTGCTCATCAATCTGAACCAGAGAAATAATCAGAACCAACCGAAAGAACCATTTGAATGACTTTAAGCGCTTTTCCTCACTTCATCTCCTGCAATTCTAGTGACTAATTTTATATCCTTCCAGGGATATAATTATATCACCAAATTCCTCCTAACAATGGGAGTTCAAAGATAAGGATCCGTAGACGAGATACTTCAGGAGAAAAAAATTAGAGCAAATATTTAGCCGATAGGGTTCTAATTTAGGGATTGCCTACCCATTTTCATTTTAAACTGCTCCCATCAGCCTCGAAATAGAATGTTCACACAAGGTTCGTCTCTCTGAAACTCTGCCATCAACACTAGGGCAAACTCACACTGACCATTTGGCAAATTACAACCATGTGGGTACAGATGTTGCACTGCAAACATGTATCATCTACTACTAGTAACAGGTATTCACGCCATCCAACCATCCTGAAATCACCTGGAAAATAATCTTGTCTCTGTATTTCCATTATTTGTTACAAAGAAATTGTGCTCTATTCCAAATCAAATCAATTTGGGTATTCCTAGAATCTAGATATCTTGTTTGTGGATCTTGAGACTCTCTGGTGCCCTTGCACTCAGTTTCTACCATCCTGGCCAATGGAGGGCTCCCATGGGTTCCCACCTGCCTCATGACAGGATTCTGGTGAAAATTTGAAGAAGATGCACTTGCATTTAAGGAAGTTTCAAACTGCATAGAAAAATATCCATTTTAGGTATCCCTTTGTATATAATATTCTGCACATTTCTTTATTGTCTCAGATTTTCATCTTCATTCCATAAATGGACTTATCAATCATGGAAGCCCTTCTTGGATTCTATCATCAAGAACTATTAACAGACCATCATCGAGCTTTGGAGTTGGAAGTCTGCAAGGTTGAAAACTTCTGCACCAGCATTATTTTTTGTTTTAACAGGTAAGATTCGTGGATTTCCTTCATTTCAGTTTTCTTCCCCTCTCTAGTAAATCAAGACCCAGTCAAAATAATTTCGCGTGCCTTTTCTATGCTTTCACATTTTGCATACATCTCCACCAGGGCAGTTGCAACTGCAACGTCTACTCTATAATGGTGTCGGGGAATAGATATATGGCGTTGGGCTGCTCCACTCTTTATAAAATTGATGTACACCTCTATGTCGTTGTGTCCATTGAAATGGGTACTTATGGAAGGAAAGGGGAGCAATATGTTGAGGGCTCTGGCTTAGGTCTAGCGTAAAGCGAAAATTCTTCTAATCAATGCCCATCCCAATCCCAATGTGGTAGTCCCGTATCCGATCATGAGGATACATTTCCTCTATTCTTTATGCTTTGATGGATGTCCATACCCTGTTCCAATTCTTCTATTTTGGCACAGCCAGGGAGAATGCTGGCAAAAGTTATCCAGTCTGGCTTTACACCTGCTATTTGCACTTGCTTTAAAGTTTCAAAAGCTTTTAAAAAAAAAACTATTTTTTGCATATCCTGCAATCATTGCATTCCATGATATAACCTCTCTTTGAGGCATTTTGTCAAACAGTTCATGTGGCTTTTCTATGCTTCCACATTTTGCATTCATGTCTACCAGAGCATTTTGCATACATGTCTACCATAATATCTGATAAAAAACTCCTCCCATGATGCTTTGATGGATGTCTACCCTGTTCCAAAGCTCCCATTGGGGTCTTGCAAATTAGTAAAGCGCAACTACCTCCCATCTTCCTATACTGAAAGGGAAGGTATCTGCACAGTTTGATGGTCATACCTTTTACCCAATGCATTAAACTTCTTCCCCCACCTCGGAAAAGTTGGGGGAATGCATCCTGTACATAACACCTTAGGACAAGATTACGCACCTTCTCCTTCTACCGCCAGGGAGATGATTTAAGCGGCTTTGATGGATTTTTCAATCACTGCGTATATTGCCCCTGATTTCAATGGTTTTCTAATGTTTACTTTGATACGTACAAATCTATTAAAGAAAAAAATGCAAGTTCTGTTTGACTCTGGTATGGTTATCTTCTAAGTGCGTCCTTTTTGGAGGTTATATGTGGTTTAGCTTTTTCTATTAGCTTTCTTTTTAGTTTGTAGAAATTAGGTTTGCATTTCACCAACAAATAAAAATTCAATTTGAATGTTTAGTGGGCTTGTGTTTATTTTAACTTTCGAGGATTGTACCCTGTATTCTTAAAGTTTGTTCATCTGGTGAGGAAAGTTTGAGGCAGTACAATATACATAAGTAAAAATGTTGTACATAAGATGATAGATTTATTAAGGCTAAATAAACCCATTTGATATCGATAGGGCTTTGTTTTATGCAAGTACTTAGTTGGAGGTTAGTTGACATCCAACTAGCAAAATCAACATGAGAGAACACGCAATATAGGATACAAAGTTGGGAGACAGTTATAGTTCACGTGCTCTTTTAACCTTTGTAACAAAAACTAGAAAAAAATAATGGCTTAAACATTTGGTCTATATTTACATTTGAAATCTTGTACCGTATGAGGTGTTTGAAGTTTGATTTCCTGGGTCTTGCGTTGCTGTTGAATGTTCTCCATGGACCTTTTTCATTGGTTTTGGATGTCAATTATTTAGTCACACTAATAGTGATGTTTAGAAGCTTTACTGAAGGTGGATTCTTGTAAGGCTCTATTCATGGTGTTAAAACCCAAAGGTACACAATTTGACATCTTGGACCAACTTAGCATCTAGACTGGCATGACCATGATCTAAAAAATGACCTCTACCTTTTACCTTCAATAGTGTACTTTGCACAAGTCTCTTTAGTATAATAGTTCACATCAGTAGAGAAAAAGAATGAATCAAGATGTATGAATGCTTAACAATGGATTATGGGCTTTATTTTCAGGCTCCATTCAATTCATAGTCCATAAGTCTCCAATTTTATACAAGACAGGTCATGATATTTAAATGGCACATGATAGGACAGCAATGTACATGGTATAGCAGGTGAATGGACTATTGTCAAATCAATATAACTGATGTTGACCACTGTACAGTAGATGAGTGGTGACATGCATATCATGCTTTGCAAACATCATGATCCACTGTTCAAGTACACAAACACAAACAACCTCCCCAAAGTTTACACTATTTATACATACAAATGCAGTTTAGCTACTACAGCCTTCAAACTATGGACTTTACCTTGTTTACAATAATGCCAATTACTTCTAATCTTTTCACGTACCTTTTCTATGCTTCCACATTTTGTATACATGTCTACCCTAATATCTGATAAAAATACTCCATCCATGATGCTTTGATTGAAATTCAAATGAGGTTACTATCATCTACCTAATTGAGTAGGGTTTCAATGATAAAAGGCACATTAACAAGGCCTGTACTGACATCTATATGTTTAATATTGCAATTATTAGGCCTACAGGTATGTGTAGATTGAATATTTGTTGTTTATCCCTCTGAAAAAATAAAGAAATTAGAAATTATAGCTAATGTTCAAGGATTTTAGAATCAGGATGCAAATGTATGTTACAAATGATATTAGTCAATAAGGTTTGCAATATTTAATGTGCTATGTATTTGGTGTGTGTTGTCTAAGTTGGTTTTTGGGGTTTACTGAGCCAACAATAATAGGAAAGAACTTCAACAGTTGATTTATTGCTCATTAACACTGCTGATTTGTATGCTTACTGATTCAGGCTCTATCCTATTTGCTCAGTCTCTTTGTGCTTTCCATTCCAACTGCCACAGAATGTATAAAACAAAATTTGAGACAAAGATAAGATAAATGCCTCTTACACTTCTGTAAGCAGATACCAATTAAAGACTGGTTTGCAAATATTATAACTAGACTTACAGAAGAAGAAATATAGTTTGCTGATTGACTCTTTCTACAATGTAAATGAAGTTGGCATGTTTTGCACGGTTATTTTTCCAGCTAACAGATTCAGGACAGGTTTGTAGTGAACAAATCTGTTGCATTCTAATGATATCAAAGGTGCCCCTCTTATGTATATGGCAGGTAAGATCGTGTGTCTCACCGCAACAGTGATGAAGACGCGATATTTACAGAGTCTAAAACCAATTGTAATGCTTCTGCTATAATGCAGTGTATAGTTTTTCCATCAATATTCCAGATCAGTCTAATCTATCATTAGCAGAAAAATTGATACAATGATGATGGGATCAAGCTCATTTGTTTGAGTTATCTGTAGCAAATAAATTTCAACTACATTTTTCAGCTTGGTTCAGGACAAGTTTTACTGTACAAATCTGTTGCATTCTAATGATATTGAAGGTGCCCCTCCTACGTATATGGCAGGTAGAACGAGTGCCTTACATTGTGTCATTATTCAAGCTCTTTTAGTGAACATCCAAGAATATATATGTATACTGGTGGACACAAACAATGCAAGTCCTAAGCTGTTTACATTGGAAAGAATAAACATCTGGTTAGAAAATCAAAGAACAATAAAGACATCCATAACAAGTATATATTGTACTCGACCACTGTTAATGGATCAAATATTGCTTGAATTCAGGTCAAATAGCCTGCCCAATATTAATTTGACAACCTGGGAGAGCATTCAAAGAGGGGATTTGCAGCAAGCTTATGAATTGTTACACAGTGAAAAGGGTGAATTTTTGAGAATTAGGCAGATCAGATTTTACAGCAGTTGGGAGCCAAAAAGTGCAATGGAGCAAACAGGATGGATGTAGATTCTGGGCTAGAAAACATAGTGCTTCCATTGAAGTACTTGACAAGTCTCTCATGGAAATAGATTCATCTATTGATCTTCTTCATGGTATCTGAGAGTCCTTCCCTTTTTTCTCCATCATCAGGTGAAAAATATGATTCTATGTTTTCAGCAAGGGGGCAGTCCTCAAAATGCATATCCACCAGCTGATTTGATGGTGAAGCAAGTCCACGTGTTCCATTAGATCCATGTATCATTAAATTCTTGGATTCACTGTTGCTCTGTTGTAAAGTGCCAGCCATGGACATCATATCTCCATACGTGTGGGCTGGTGGTGTTGAAGGCACTGAATTCATAGGACCACGAGTATTACCAGTTTGAGTGCTATTTGTTGCTCCTGAAGAGGATGGGTGCTTCTATTTTTTCCAAGCTGTTGATGTAATAGAAATAGATTCAGCTATTGATCTTGTCAAGGAGAAGACATTGTTTGAGGAAGAAAAATCAAGAAATGGAGGACTAAGAATATTCATAGGCTGCATACAATTTTTGCTTCAATTTTCTCAAATGTTGGCTGAAAGAAACTCAAACCTCATGCTGCTTTGTTCCAGCCATGGATTAGATGCAACTTTAAGATCTTTTGACTGTTGTTTTAGTTCCTCCTTGCTGCTACTGTATTTACAATTCTGGTTCTGTTTGGCTGCCAGTTCTGTCTACTGGTTTGCTGGGTTGATTTTTTAAATTAATAAAGTGCTTTTTCTAATAAAAACTATATATTGTAATAATATAAATTTTTATTTAATATACTTGATTATGTAATGTTAAATTTTTTTATTTCCATACCTCTACTTTCCTATCGGCCTTTTCCTTGAACCTCCCATGGGTGCAAGTGCTAGTAGTAGACATACAATCATTCTCATCCCCTCACTACGCCGACAATTGCAATAAACATGCTGAGAACAACTTGAAAAAAAGGTACGAAAGCAATATGAAGTAAGCTTTTAATAAAAGTTAAAAATGAATGAATGGGCAGGGCGGTGCGATGTGGTAGGTCGGACCGACAGAAACGATTCCAAATCTATGGCTCAGAGATAAGGTTGATTCTGTGGCGTTGCTACACTCTTCAATTCCACGGAAACCTCACCATTCGCTGTCAGATGGCTTCATAATAGTTGTTTGTAGTCACCACTGAAATAACCATTTGTGGAAAAAACACAGAATGTCAATTTCTTAGCCAACTGGGCTACGTACAAATGTCACGAGATAAACATTATGCACAAAATAGGGAAGCCGACATTTGTTTAGATAAAACTCACAGACAGCTATTTATTACATAAACTCGGACAAAAAGAGAGAGGCTACATTTGTTGAAACAATTTGCAGGTTCAATATGCTAAAATGACACATACCAATAAATGTTTCAATTTGTTAAAATGACACATATCGATAAATGTGGCTATTTAATATAATTTAGATCTAGTCCAAATAGATTTTTTTAGATTGGAGGAATTCGCTGGGTATCCGTCCCCCTATAATGTGACCAGTGTCACTGGTGTGACACACCCTCTCTGGTACCACGGGGATGGTGGGGAGACTAGACCTCATGACCTCTTGCCTACAACAGGATGCTTTAACCAGATCTAGTCCAAATTGTTAAAAGTTAAATTTATTATTAATAATAATAAGATAAACATTTTTTTTTTAATACAAGTGAGGTGTGAAATACCATTAGATGGGATGATATTCAATAGAGTGGTTCAATTATGGATCAAATTGAAATGAGATATTTGACATAGTGAAATAATTGCTAGTTAAAACATAATTTAATTTAGGTGATTAAATTTTTCTCAAGTAAATTGGAAAATATCAAGTAGATTAAATTAACATGTATATGTTATAAAATTAATTTATTGTGTTTTTATTATAATATCTTTTTTGGGAAAAAATAGAAAATAAATAATAGAAATAGGAAAAGAAGAAAAGTGTCAAGGAAAAAAAAAGGCTTATTTGAAGGGAATTTGGATTTGGATTGCTTGTTATTGGTGGAAGGGAGTTGTATGGGTGTGTGTATATGATCAAAGGAAAGAATTTATCCATAGTGTGAGCTTAAAGAAAGGGGTATTTTTCTTATTTCAATTTATAATTAAAATATATTTCTTTCATTTCCATGCCCACATTAGATAGAGGTATATGACTTTGGTATTAGAAGAAGAATTTAGCTTTTTCTTGTCATTTAAAATTTTTATTTGAACATTAAAAAATATACATTATGTAGCCAAGTTATAACTTTTTTTTCTAAAATCCTTGATTCTTTAGAATTAAAAAAATTGACTTCATAAAAATGTTGTACACTTTCGATTCAAATGAGCACTCTTGAAATATATTTTATTTTAAAGGCAGAAAATTATTTAGGAATTTTGAAGGTATCGTGACTCCATTGATGGAGGCTTTAGAATTTTAATGGTTTTGACCTCATTGTATGAAAAAAAGGTACTATAAGACTCATTTGAATGAATTAATATGGGAGAAAATAAGACTATTATTTTTCTATTTAGAATCTTGTGGGACTATGTCCAAATTATTATCCCACTCTTGTTGCATTAAATTTGATGCCACACTCTAATAGTGTTTGGACATGATGCATCTACAATTTGAGGTATATGATGTAGGATAAAATTGGATCTCAGCATTGCCCTAATTCTTGAAGTGACTCAAATGACAACAATAGAAAGAGTTATTAATTAAGTAATAATTATGTCTCATAGGATAAATATAATGAACCAAAATGTAATTTAGTAATATACTTAGAGGGTGTGTATATTCTTATTATGATACATAAATGGCATTCCACATTTGGGGTGATTTTGTGATTTTCACTAGGGTACTCCCCTCACCTTGCAATGGGAATTCATACTTAGGTCCACATATCCATATCTTTGAGCTATTGTGATGACATTCATTATCATACATAATACCTAATTCATCGACATATCCATACCTCTATGATTCTCATCCTTATTTCCATTGGATATTGTATCCAACATAATTCCTAACTCTCTCCATGTGTGTGTATGATACTTGTTGGCATGTGTATTCTATGATGGTTATTCACAATGTTTATCACATGTGTGAGTTGTACTTCTCTTATTTTGTGTGGTATGTGTAGTTATACCCAAGTGACACTTTCCTAGCATAGTTGGGTAGAACTATGTGTACCACATGGTTGGGTGTCATTCAACCTCAATTGGGGATTAATGAACTTGGAGGACTCTTCTTGAAGAGAATGATGGACTCTCATGAAACCCTTGAAATTGTACATGTCTCATTATTAAAAAATGTAACCATTAAAAAAATAGTTCCTTAAGACCATTTTAGTAATGATTATAATATTTTTTCTTTTTAAAATATGATGTGGGTTATGATCCATGCATGTCTAGGATGAGACCCTTTGAATGTAATAATTTATTGGCATCATCTCATATTTTTTCATGGCTCATTTTTTGAGGTGTTCATACATTTAGAATGTTAAAATCATGATAATTGGTTGTGTTAGATTCAAGTTATTTAATTATTTAATTTAGCCGATAGGCTATTATATGTGGGGGAACCCCACCGGCATTTCCAGCAGTCTGACGCCGGCGGGAACCCCAGGTCCCTGTCTTCCGTGATGTGGACGGTGTACGGCTTGTCATGCTTGGACATGGCCAACTGTATTTTTCACGACCGAAGAAAATCCCGAGTAGTTGAAACATTTAATATTTACTGTGAACAGCGTGGTCGAGCTGCACTATGTGGTGAAGGAGAGTAGGGGGTCGCTCAAAGCGGTGCTGTAGGCGATAAATAATCTCCGGCCCAAGGTGCTTACGCTAGTGGAATAGGACGCCAGCCATAATGGACCATTCTTCCTTGGCCGCTTCATGGAGGCGCTTTACTACTACGCCATTTTCGACTCGCTCGATGCCATTCTGCCCCGCTCCAGCAAGCAGAGGGTCATGAGCCGCGCCAGCTTCCAATCCAGCCCGCTGAAGATCAGCCATGTAAGAGTTGTAAGATCACCGTCTACAGTTACTCTTTGCAAGTCTCTGTAGCTTCGTACAGACAGGCTGATGAGTGTTGTTGGCAATGCAATGTGCTTTAGCTTCTTCCAGGAGTAAATCACAATTTGCTCCAAGCAGCTCACTCTGGAAAGACTTGGCAACTCCTCAAGCTGAGGACAATCTCTAATATAGAATGTTGTAAGCTTTGTAAGATCACCAGCTAATCTTTGCAAATCTCTACAGCTTCGTACAGACAGACTGATGAGTGTTGTTGGCAGTGTAATGTTTTCCAATTTCTGACAGGAGTAAATCCTAATTTGCTCTAAGCAACTCACCCTGGAAAATCTTGGAAACTCCTCGAGCTGAGGACAATCTTTAATGTACAACGCTGTAAACTTTGTAAGATCACCAGCTACTCTTTGCAAATCTCTACAACATCCTATAGACAGCCTGATCAGTGCCCTTGGCAGCGTAATGTTATGTAGCTTATTACATGAGTCAATCTCCATTTGTTGGACAACCAGTTCACTTTGCAAAGACTTGCCAACTCCTCAAGCTCAGGACAATCATTAATGTACAATGCTGTAAACTCTATAAATTCACCAGCTATTCTTTGCAAACTTCTACAACTTTTTACAGATAGACTGATGAGTGTTGTTGGCAGTGTAATGTTCTCTAGGTTCTGACAGGAGTAAATCTCAACTTTCTTCAAGCAGCTCACTCTGCAAAGAGTCGGCAACTCCTTAAGCTGTGGACAATTTTGAATGCACAACTCTGTAAGCTTTCTAAGATCACCAGGTACTCTGTTCAAATTTATACAGCTTTGTACAGACAGCCTGATCGGTGCCATTGGCATCGTAATGTCTTGAAGCTTATTACAATTGTCAATCTCAACTTGCTCCAAGCAGCTCAGTCTGGTAAGATTTGGCAACTCCTCAAGCTCATGACATTCTTTAATGTACAACCGTGTCAGCTTTGTAAGATCTGGCATTCCTGACACTCTCTCCAAAACTAAACAGTTCTCAATCTTCAATTCTCTAAGCTTGGAAAGATCAGGTATTAATGACAATCTCTTAAAACAATTACTGTTGGTAATCTCAAGAAAATTCAACGTCTTTATCATTTCTAAATCTGCTTCAATATTAAGATTTTCCATCTTACAAATTTTGAGAGATTGCAGGCGTTGACAACAATAGCCAGTAATTAAAAATTTTAGTTACAAGATGACGGCATTTAATCTCTAAATTTTTTACGTCACTCATTACTACTCTAGAGCACCCCTCATTATTCAAAGCCACCTCCCCCTCCCAAGGTAGTTTGAAATCAGAGATAACTAAGGACTTAAAAGGAGTCCCCTCTGTAGTATCGGCAGAAGCCAGGTCTCCTGTCAATTCCCGGCCCACCACATTTAAACTACCGAGATTCATTCCAAGAGATCCTAATAAAGAACAAATATCCATTTGAAGTTCTTCAGCATGTAACACTACTACTTCCATGTTATTTGATTTTCCTGACAAATCTTCAATTCTTTCACAAAGGTTCCAGCAATGTGCAGCTCTTTTAAATGGGAGGGTGCCTGATAATCAAAATAAATTTATTTTCAACTTTGGTTGTACCCAATAGCAAAGAAACTATCGTAACATAATTCACATCTAATATGTATTTACCATTAGTGAAGACTTAAATTTCAATGGAGAAGGACAACATACCTGCATATCGCTCTGCCACAATCTTTGGAAATACCCACCACTGATTCTTAAACACAACAAGTTTTGAAGAGGAATCCATGAAGGAATGCTTGGGATTATATCTGAATTCAAGTCAAGTTGACGCCGATTCCTGTATATCAATATGATGTATATTTATATTTAGAGAAAATTGAATGATTTGTAATTTGTCTTTTTTTTATGATAATTAAAATGTGTAAATTGTTGGATTTATACACCTTAACATTAGAAACTTGGTCTCTCGGTCCAAGCCTATTTTGATGTCATTTTTTGTTTCCTATTTCTGATAAGACGGTTTGAAGTGGGTTCTTTTATTACAGTTTTTTGTTGCTTACCCCAAAGAAATGAACTTCGTTTACCTTGTCTATTATCCTATTTTAACTGTAATATGTCATATGTTGCTTCTTAGGGTAAAACTTTAATTATTTAACAGGAGAACATGGATAACACAGGTTGGATGAGTAACATAGAACAATTTTGCAAGGATAACACATTTGTCACCTACATAAAAATTATGTTTTCTGGATGTTCCTTTTTTTGGTAAGTAAACTTTTACATCAAAATTAAGTATTGTAGAATGCTAGATATTAGATGGTCATGGAAGAACCATATCAAAACTAGAAGCTAAATCTAAAATCATTTCCTCATAATAGGATCAGAGAAACCCAATACAGATAGGTGTTATATGCCAAACATAGAACCTTAGAAATGTTGTTAAGGACATTAAATCTACAACAGTACCATAAGTAAATATAAAGCAAAGAAGGAAAGACAAAAATAGATAGCATAAACAAGAGATCAAATGATTACATTCTTTGTCCTTGAGTAGCAACATCCTCTATGCCTTTGATAGGAAGATCTGGAATCTCCTCTGGTGATGGCAATAGTTGAGTGCATTGAGATAGAGAAAGAGAGAGAGGAGGGTAAATAAGTAGAGAGGGAAGGATAGCGAAAGAGAGAGAGGAGGGAAAAGAAGTAGAGAGGGAAGGATAGATAAAGAAAGAGGAGGGAAAATAAGTAGAGGGAAGGATAGAGAAAGAGAGAGAGGAGAATATAAAGGGATAGAGGGAGGTAGAGAGGGATAAGTGAGATAGAGATAGGGAGAGAGAGGTAGGGATAGAAAGAAGCAGAGAATGAAGAGACAGAGGGAGGAGGAGGTGGAAAGAGGGATGAAATGGACAGAGAATCAGGAGGGCTTAATGGAGAGAGGAGAGGAATAAGAGAGAGGGAAGGAGGAGAGGAAATAGTGGAGGGATAGGTGGACAGTGGAGAGCGTGGAGAAGGAGGGGACAGAGGAAGAGGGAAGGAAGGAGGTGGATGGAGATAAAGGTGGATAGGAAATAGCCGGATGGAGAAGAGGGAGGCAAAGGCAGAGAGGGATAGGTGAGATAGATCACTACTTTCTTTCATGTCGTTTCCACTTCTTTTCAAGGACTCAGAATAATAAGCCTATCTAAGATAAGTATCGCGACGCCATTAGTGCTAAAGGTTTATTTTATGGATATTTTTAGTTGGATTACATTTTTATCACATAGGTGACAAGGATAATATTATTCACTTTAGGGCATGTTGATGTTGGTGCCAATGGGGAGAATATTTTGTAATAATTTCACCATAATTGGCTATGTGGTTGATAGTTAAATGAATTTAAATAATTTTTATTTTTGGCATAAAATAAACTTGATATATTGGTAAACATTCTATTTTTTTCCTTGGTAGGTTGAATATATCGATTCCTCCATCATCATGTTTTATCTTTGTGAACCACTATAGGGTGTTGTCATTGTCATTTTGGTTTCTCCTTATGAAGGGGGAATGAGTGAGGTATGTTGTGAAAAAATATTTTCCTCTCTCATGTCCTTGGATACAATTTGGATTATAAACCTAATAAAATTTCCAAAAATGATGTTTTAAGAGCGGGTCTTGGAGAGAATTTTTGTTTAGTCTTTGTCTCTAGACACTAACACTGAACATTGAGTATAGTGAGCTAGGCCTTGAATAAAAAATAATTTTGGGACTAGAACATGGCATGATGAAATCTTTCACAATGAAAGTATACCTCCCACATGCTAGTCTCCTTTGTATGCACTATTGTCCTTTATTTTTCAAATAGTTGGAACTTCTAATCATTTTTTAGGGAAAATTTGTATATAGTGTTGGAAATATGAACAATAACCCAAATGAAGTTGGCGACACTTCAAAGGATCAACCAAGAAGAATACCATCCACATGACTAAAGAAATGTTACAACATGAGAAAGAAGACAACTTGATAAAATGATGATCTATGATGAATTTGATCTAGAATGATTTACAAATGTACAAGATCCTTCCTTATATAGGAAAGGATAGAGGAAATCCTTCACAATGCAAGTATACCTCCCACATGCTAGTCTCCTTTGTATGCACTATTGTCCTCTATTTTTCAAATAGTTGGCACTTCTAAGAGTTTTTTAGGGAAATCTTGTATATAGAATTCATTCCCATATGTTTTCTAAACATTCCCATGTCCAAATTTGGTTCATACGTGTATTTAATATGAAGACAAATAATTTGTTTATTGAAATTGATTCCATTACATGAAAATGACTATTTTTTATTCTAGGAGACCCAAATTCGCACTTGAACCTTATATTTGTCACCACATCACTTGATCAACTAGTTGCATAAGACCTCTAATATAATCGATTATATTATCATGCACATGCATAGGTATAGATATTTGTAGCATCATAAATTGTCACACTTGACAACTTCACACTAGGTTTATCATATAGTAGTCACTCTAAAATTATAATAGTTTATTGTAATTGCATAGTTGACCTAAGTACACATTTGAATCATTAAATTCTATCAATTATTAATCAATCAATCAACTGCAAAGAAAGAACCAAAACCTAGATCTACCATTTTGGCTCTTCCATTGCAGTTAGTAGCCAAGTGGGTGTTTGTGATAGTTTTTTGTTCTTTCCATTGTGATATAGGATAAGGTGTGATTTAGACCATAGATCCCTTTTTACCACATCACATTTTGGTGAACCTGATGCTTATCACACTCTAAAAACCTTCTAAAATCTTAATTAGGCCATCTTATATTTTGAATACAATTTAAAATATTTTGAAATTATCATTTATGCATGCATATTTTAGTGAAAAGAATTGAAAAAGTACAAAATTGTATAGTGTTTCTCATTTCAAATGATAAAATAGTGTTTCTTTTCTACATTTTTATGAAAAACTGAGTTAATTTCACATTTGAATTCCAAAAATTATCTTTTAAACATTTTACATTGCTTTAAAAATATTAAAGTTCATGCATGATTGTATCTCACATAGAAAAAATAGGGTTTGTGCATTGCCAAAAATCTATTTGTATCTTGACCTCAAAATCTATAACATAAGATCACTAGATAGTTAAATTTATTTCCTTATTTTTAAATCATTGAAAATTAACTCCTCTGGTCTAGGGCACTAGGGCCCTTGTCCAAATTAGTTTGGATCAAATTTCAGTGGCAACATTCTCTTTGAGTCTTTTATCTAGATCTATTCCCAATTTCTACACACACACACACACATATTGTTGGTGTATAACTCCTATAGTTTACACTAACTCAATCATAGTTAGGTGACTCATTCCAATGAGTTGTAGATAAGGTTCCTCTCCTCATTAGGTGGTTGAGTTATCTCTTAACTCCTTCTTGATGAGTTGTAGGATAATTAGGACCTCTCCTATTCTCATGCCAAATGGTCCTATTCCTATGGCTTCTAGTTGCTCACCTCTCTACTATAAATTGAGGGTTTGAGCTCTCTATCAAATGGGTCAGCTAATACAATCTATTCATGAGATGAGATAAAATACATAATGTATAGCCTTTTAAAGGTGTGAAAAATGAAATGGGTGTAAAACTACTCGATACAGGAAAAACTAATTATCCCTATCTTAAAATTAACACACTAAAACCCCCCCTTAAGTGAAAAATTAGGGAGATTATTATGAAAAATGAAATACAATCTCTCACAAATAGAGAAAAGGAGAAAAAATCTATTAGAAAAAACCCCTGTCCAAAAGAGAGAAAAAGAAAAACAAGATGCATGGATGTAGGACTCAATAACACCCCCCAAGGAGTACATATAGTATGTATATACAATCAATGATCCTCCCATAGGAAGGAACAAAGGAGACTACATATCCCCCCATGATGAATAATGTCCTATAGAAATGGTAAGTTCTTGAAGAAAAAACATGATCCAATGTCGACAAACAACTTGTCTCCCTTTTGGATGAAACAAAACTAAGTACAAATGCAGGAATGCATCCCATTTTGGATAGGAATTAGCAAGTGAAATCCAAATGTAGGATGATAATGTCTCTAACTTTTTCTCATGTGTCACCAAGGCCTTGGAAGATGATGCCACAAACCAATTAGGAATATGCCTAATCATAATAGAAGGGGACAAATAAGGTACCACTAGAAACTGATTTTGAACATTCTCTAAAGACAATGATGGAGTGACAAAAAATGTACCACAACTATCATCAAATAGGAAAATTAATCCTTCAAATGTGTCTTCCAAGTCTGAAATGTGAGATTCCATGAACAATGGGTCCCAATGTTTGACAAATAGGAATCCCAATTAGGAAGACAATAAGAATCATGCTGCTCAGGAATGATGGAAGTACTTAATGAAGGTGGATCAACTATATTTAACAAAGAATCAAGAACCTCTGAAGCAACTGCAATCTCATCTAAAGTCTCAAAAACATCTAAAGGATCACAAGCATGGTTTATCTTCTCTAAAGAATAAAGATGCACATTGGTATTGGAAAGAGGATCATGATGGAGTATCATGATCTCCATATGATTCTTGAATTTAATTCCAAAGAGCATAAGGGAACTCAAAATGAACAAGTGAATCTAAAAGGTCATCATCATTTATATGCTAAAAAATAACTCTAAAGACTCTAGCCCTATATTCTTTCCAAATAATATACCCACTATGTGTGCCTAGAATGGGAACTTCATTATACAAATATGGAAATAGATTTTGCTCACTAAGATGAGTGAGAATAAAATCACTCAATTGCCTAAAGTTCCCTTTCTCCAAAGAAACCATTATAATTGATAATTCTTCAAAAATTTCAAAGATGGTTATAAAAACCTGATTTGGTGTAAAAATTGGTGGGGCCCATTACCTTATCTCCATGCCAACACTAAGAAAAATCCACCAAATCTAGACAACACAACAACATACATACCACAAATCACCAGACATGGTCACAATAATCAAAGGTGAAGAGTTGTATATGAACACAAAATGACTCCCACACCTGGAGAATGTGGGACTAAAGTTTCTATAAACTACTTTGAATCTGCAATGTGGGCCCTCCTTCAAATGTTGCGTAGAAGATGAGAACCCTAAATATTTAGGGGAAACTTTATAAATTATAAAGTTTGACAAATTCTCTACACCTCCAAATAGCCAATCAAATAAATAATGTGGGTAGGGTTTGAGTAGATCCAAATTACCATCTTCAATCAAAAATTCAAGCCTCAAGTAGAAGATCGTGCCTATGGCAGGCCAACTAATTATAGATGGTGGGTGGCTAGGGTTTACCAAACATACCAAAACTCCAAAATTGCCCAAATCATGCATTCTACAGATAAAATTCTTCATGCCTTCCATAGGGGTAAATCACACATAGAACCAGAGGAGCCACATGGGCTAGGAAACACAAGCCAATAATCGTAGTTAAAATAAGCATGGGTAAATAGAACCTCTATCAAGGAAATTGTGGCCTCCACTTCAGAAATTCCCAACCTGTAATGAAAATAGACCTCTAGATGGGATACACAATTTTCAAAGAGGTGATTGGGTCTCCAAGTCATAGAGAGTATTCCCTTCACACCTGGTCTCCAATCAATCTTCACCAAAATTCTACCTCATAGAGGCCTATTCAATATAAAATCATGCCCTCAGGAATAGATCTTAGAGGCAAGACATTCCTTAATCACACAACCTCCAACAAATTAATTCATTGCAATAGAGAAATCATTCACTGGTTTGAAGGGAGAAAATGCAAATGCCTCAAATGCAATATAATAGCCTCTTAATTGACTCATCATCCTCAATTTAAAATTAGTGAAGCTGCAATAGGAATCGACCACAAGATGAAATTCATGGCCACCTAATAATTATTTGGAATAAATCTACATCTTTCACATTTTAAACAGTTGCGCTAGGCCAAAGATGAACATTCTTCTAAATCTATTCCAACACGAGTTTGCAAAAAAATGAATATCAATTCATATCTCAAAAAACTTATGATGAAAACTCTTGAACCGTCAATTTTTGACTCTTATAGGGTTTTTCACCTAAAAGGAGAGAGTTAGGCCAAAAATGTTATAGGGTTCATTCAAATTATGTTATGTAAGATATTGTTTAAGATAAATGAAGTAAACTAAATGCAACTCTAAATGAATGTAAATGAAAGCAAATCTAAAATCTATGCTATGTTTGAAAACACAGTGTTGTTTGCGAAGAAACTCTAAAGAATGAATGATAATGCAAATTAAACTAAACAGAAGGATATTTCTCAGACTAAGTGCACCAGGAAAACTGAAGAAGACTGGAAAGTAATCTAGAAAATGGATGAATCTTGAATTTGAGTTAATTGGGACTCATTCGCCACCTTGGGCAAATCAATGCGAGATGACTTTTTATGCACAAAAGTTGTTTATGATAGTTGAGGACCTAGATCTGCATCTGACTCAAATTTTCACCTCAAGAGGGACTCATTCAAAAAGCATGGTGAATCAGTCCACTTCTAGATTTCTGTAATCTCAAAGTTTTGTCTTGCACCTTGTCACATGTACAACAATTTCTGATGGAAACTCGATCTTGGATTTCAAAGAATTCCTGCAAAATAGCTTAAAATTATTTGTCTAATAGGGGTTTTTCCTTAGTCAAACCCCTAGTTTGGTAATTAAACCTTGAATGGAGATAAAATATGAATAAACCCTAGACTTAAATGTGTTAAAGACTAGGAAAGTCTGAATCATAACCAAAAATCCTATTCTATTGATCTAGAATAAAACATGCAAAGATGGCTAGTGTGATGGTAGATCTCAAACCCTAGAAACCTTACAACACATGAAAAATAGGAATCAAATGACATGCAAAGGACAAGTAAACAAAATGCAAACCTTAATCTGAAGATAGAGTGAAAAATGGAAGATGAAATCAATAGGAAACCAAGTCCTTAGGTGTGATTTAGTGGCTAGTTGCACCTCTTCACCCTAGATTTCTTCATGATTCACCATAGGCATCCATCATCAACCCTTTCCATTGTTGAATCTTGATAAGAAAATTGAGCTTCAAGACCTGAAAAAACCCTAGTTTTCTATTCTAAAACTTCAACTTTTGCTGATGAAACTTGTTGTAGAAGACTTGAATTTATGAATTTCTCTTGAAGAATGACAAAGAGATAAGAAAGATGATAAAAATATGTACAAAAATGACTTAAAATGAGTATTTATAAGCAACAACACCTTATTTTACCATTAATTAGAACTAAGAGGCCAACATTCACCAGAAATAAAAGTTAAAATGATTAAATTCCCACTCAAATTTGAATTTTCCCTCAAAGGGGAGTCATTCACCACCCTTGGTGAATGGGTCCCACTAGAGGCGACTCATTCAGCCAAGGTGGAAAATGGGTCCCACTACTACTATTTGAATGTGGGTTTTCGGGATAGGATATAATTAAATGTTGTTTGTCAGGTTTTATGTGATTTCTTAGGTAAAAAGGGCCTCTAGATCAAAATTAATGGATCTAAAGGGGCCTATAAATGCCGTTTTAAAAGGTAAATGATGTAAAGGGACTAAAAAGTGGGTCTAATTATGTGTGAGATTGTCTCTTTTTGCAAGAGGGTCCAATTTTCTATGACACATTTGGCCCCCACTTTAGTGCCCATATGACTCTATGTGCATATGTAAGCTGAAAGACTCTAAACAATGCAACTTATTACATAAAAGGATACTCATTCAAAAGATGAGAGAACAAAGCCCCTAGTATAGTTATCTACACAACCACAGCATTAGGAACCGCATCCTGCAACACAAATTCATTAACTACCCAAAAATCCTTATGTCTAACTCCTAGGAATCTGATTCAAGGGTAGATGTATGCCCCCCCTTTATTTTTATTTCTTTATGAAGGTGGAATCAAAGTAGAATTCTATCCATGTCAAATAAGAAACATCATATCATTGGGCATTTCCAAGTACCATGCCACATGACAATAGACAGATGATGATGTTGAGTGCAAAATCAAGATTCCAATGCATTAGACAGTGTTGAAAATGGATTACCTAGCTCTCGTTATGTTGATTTGAAGAATGGCTATATTATAAGTTCTAGAAAAGAAAATAACCGTATATTAATGTGTAAAAATAAAAAGTGAGGAAAAGAAGGAGAAGAAAGTAACTTGTCACTTACTACTAATTTTACCTTCGTGTAGCTTGATAGTGATGAGTGGGAGAAGAACATGCTGAGCAGATAGGATTACACTCCTTCACGGTTGGATGATCTTCACGAGCAGGTGGTACGCAATGAGTTGTTTCATGGGTTGAGTCGATTCTACAACTTTTTCCTTGTGAGATTATAATAAGTTAGTGATTTATGTTGAAGGAAAGGTTAATTTAGGGTTCTTGGAAAAAAGAGTTCATGAAGTGTCCCCTTTTTCACAAAGTGTCCCATTTGTTTGCAAAGTGTCCCTTTTGTTCGCAAAGTGTCCCTTTTGTTCGCAAAGTGTCCCATTCCTTCGCGAAGTGTCCCAATTCTTCGTGAAGTGTCTCGTTTCTTTGGGAAATGTCCAAAAAGGGTTCTAAAGTGTCTAGGGCCTTTAGAAAAGCACACTAGATTTACTTTAGCACACATGCATGATGAAATCTATAAAAATTGAAGAGTTTAGATAAAATTTAGAGTATTTTATAATGATTTTGATAGGTTCCCACCTGGTCATGACAGTGGCTAGGGGGAGGCAACTCACATTTCTACGAGATCTCGTTCCAACACTATTTGCAATAGAGGTAGATCATTTACAGTCAATGGGTATCTATTGGGCATATCTGATGCCACCCATGAGATACCATGATGCCATGCTTATGGATCTATGTGAGCATTGGGATGCCGATACTTGTACCTTTCATCTTCCCACTGGGGAAATGACGATCACTCTCGAGGACCTACACTGCATCCTCTGTGTTCCCATTTGGGGAGAGTGGGTATATTTCTAAGGGGATCAAACATTTCAAGAGAAGAAAAGAGACATGCAGTATTGTTTAGGTGGTCCTATACATGATGAGAGGGTTAGAGCACGAATCGAGCTTCCTATGCTACTGTATTCGCGAGCTCCTATGGTTAGAAAGATTATGATGCACAAAGTTGCACTGGTTCTCAATCCAAATGGATGAGCAACACACTTAGATGGAGGACCGGTACACTTGATACGAGGGATGTATGAGTAGAGGATAGTCTATGCATGTGGTTGCTACATTCTAGCACACTTGTATTATGATCTTGGTCAGTTTGTATTTTTAGATATTGATAGTATGGTCAATTGTACACTTCTACAAGTGTGGTGACTTGAGCATATCACATGTACTAGGCCTATCAGATACCCTTGTACTATAGTGGCTGGATATCCACAAGCATTTAACTATCCTTTGTGATGCTTGTGGCAGTATGGGGATTTACACTTTTGGAGGGTGAGATTTGACTGACTAGAGGAGGATGAGATCCTTTGGAGACCTTATCTACTCATTGTATAGTGGCCAGATCCCATAGGATAGCTAAGAAAGATACAGATGGATAGGTATCTAGTTGGGAGGCATGACTACATTGTACAACCATTCTATTACGAGTGAGTCATATGATAGTTTGGACAATTACAAACACCATCGAGGGCATGCCCATTCACTAGAAGATTAGTGTAGAGTGCCCAGAGGCCAGATGATACTATTTGACTGACAATAGATCATGTTTGTGAGAGTGATTCCAATGATTTAGATCATGATTAACCGCCAGCATCTGATGCTGATGATGTCGGTAGCATAGATAAGCATGAAGAGTGGTGGTCATATGCACGACCATCTCCTGTGTTCCACATGGATTTACTTATAGGTGATGTAGAGCTTGTAGCAGAGAGGGTGATGAGCCAGAGGAGAGAGAAAAGGAGGTACAGTATAAGCTAGTAGATATTTATATTTTTACAGATGTTATTGATGAGGAGTACCAGTCTCAGGCCAATCCTGATTATGAGGACTAGGAGGGATGAGAGGATGAGGAGGAGCCACCTCTGGGAAAGGGTGAAGCGGGAGCCACTGA
The DNA here is from genome assembly GCA_007258455.2 of Sequoia sempervirens. Lineage (NCBI taxonomy): Eukaryota > Viridiplantae > Streptophyta > Pinopsida > Cupressales > Cupressaceae > Sequoia > Sequoia sempervirens. The sequence goes on along the minus strand of VDFB02271464.1, from coordinate 17,313 downwards.
GGATCAGTATGAGTATGGAGAGTCCTCACATACTTACAAAACTAGATCACGGGTAGTAGCTACAGTAGACATCAACACTCAAAGTCAAAGAAAGGCTACACATCCTTGATGCCCCCTAGAGAGGATGAGGTTGACATTCCTCATGCATCTAGAGACATAGGAGATGATATTTGCTTTTATGTATGTCTTCTAGTGATTTATGCTTTATTTATATATATATAAGGTAAAAGCAAGAAGTTGGGTACACAAAGAGGGGAAATTTTAGGCAAAACAAAAGGTTTCATAGGAAACACGCACACATTTTCAAAAAAATGCATATGCATTACAGATCAGGTACCCAAGCCTAAATCCGAATGTGTACGTGTTCAACTTTGGGTACGGGAACCAAAAACGCGTACGCATTTTGTGAAAGTATATTTTTTTTAATAAGCAACTGTATTTCATTTTTCCTCACCATTTTAGTCCACGCCAAAGAAAAATAGAGGAGATTGCGTACTCATTTCAAAGGCCTTGATTGAAGAAAAATTTGACTACCACCTCCCATCGACACAACTGACCTCATCGACCTCCAGGTTGGTTGAATTCTTCCTTTTTTTTCCTTTATATCTTGTTTTTTGTTTTGTAATTAGTATTCATTTTTTTTTTGTTTAGTGTGTTTTAGTTCAATGTTTTATAGCTTTTAATTGCATTTAAAAAACCAAAAATGTCAACAAAACAAAGAAATATAAATTGTAAATTGAAAAGGTTCCATTAAAACTAAACCTAAATTGGACACATTTAACTTAGAAATCAAAACCCTAGAAACCTTAGGTTACAAAATTTACATAGGTCCCTAAAAATTAATTTACATAGGTTAATCCTTGCACCTAGAACCCTATTTACCCTAATTTACGTAAACCTAAAACGGGCTATTTACCCTAAAGCATAAACCTAAAACCCTAAATTAGGGTTCCTCAAGGAGGTTTAGATTACATTTTATATTTTACATAACCTTCTTTGTATGATTTTTACTCTCACTCATGGTTCTTAGTTTATTTAGGGTGGAAATGATGAAAAGTTCAATATTAGGGGCATGTGATATAATAGAAGAGGTAAAATAAGGATGTGTAGTAATATTTGATGACATAACATGTAGGGAGGGATCACAAATTATAGTCCATAGGCTAGGTACACTTTGGTATGTCGGTGATCCACACAACTACTAATGAAATTCATAATTGATTAATAAAGGAGGTACAAACAATCGATGCATAGATCTATATATTAACCAACAAATTGATTTAATTATAATATGTTCACATAATATAAATTTGATAGCTAATTTTATCTCAAAAAACTTCATGATTGTATAATTTAACTTGAGAAAGTGTTCTAGTGAAGTAAAATAATGTACCTCATTTGAAACTATGTGCTTGATTTAATAAGTTCATATATCATGATGCTAGTTGATATGAGCATGTAATCACTCTATATCAATGTTGTTAGCTTATATAGTGTATTATGTATTCTCTTAAAAAAGAATAGAAATGCAAGTCATACTTGTTAATCTAGACTATGTGCAATATGGATAGAGCTAGATACATAAATTTTATTAAATCAAATAAATATTAAAATGTGAAGCATGAATTATTTCTACCCATTTATCTTATTTGGATGAGATCCTTTGTGAATTATGTAAGGATGCATTATGATCATATTTAAGCCTTAATTTATAGGATGTTATTCATAAGATCTATAGGTTGTGTGTAATCTAATTCCTATTTTAACTCTCATGTGTAGTGGCATTGTTCTAGATTAGGAGAACTAAATGTTGTAATTTCTCTAAACTAGTGTATGAAAGCTAACTTGTAGCATGAACATTTCAATTTGGAAAATTCAAATTACTTTTTTGAGAAACTTGATAGATGATTCATAAATGCAAGTCAATTCTATAACCAAAGGTTTATTTTCTAAGATTATTTATTTATTGAATTGATCAATTGATTCCTCACTTAGTGGCAGTTAGGTTCTTTTTTTGAAAACCCATGCATGTCTAGAATTTATATAAATATTCAAAGGAAGAGTCTATGCCATAGAAAAGTTTCAAAAAATATATGATTAGAAAAAAAATTGGGTCTAAATCACTTTAGATCTCTTCCTTTTTAAATCATCCAAGAGTGCTTAGAGGTCCAAATAGGTTCAAAATCCATCATAACTCAACAACTTACTTATAATTGAAATCTAAAATTCCTAATTGTTGATATATTGAAGCTATTCCTAGAATGTCACATATTTTATTCAAAGCACTAAGTTTAGGTGGTAGGGTTTCTCATTTACTTGTAAAAATTTATTCATGTGTCTTCTATATGTTTTCATGTCATCAAATCTCTAAATCTAAACCCTAAACCCTAATTTAGCATTCATTTTGTTGTAGGACCTTAAAATGAAATTTGGTTGCCTTAGGAAACTCCACCAAATTTTATTCCCTTAAGCCATGGAACATTTTGTCCTAGTCCACCTTACTAGACATAGATCCCCTTAAGCCATCCTATCACCCTAAATCGTAAATCAATGTCTTAAGGGCTCCTAATATGACATTTCTTAAGGGGGTAAAAGAAGTTCTCAAAATTTGGTGAATAGAGCTCAAGCTCATCTTTGTTTATTTTGTACATTGCAATTAGGTCACTAGCATATATATGTGTGTCCCTTTCAATGTATTCTATTAATTTTTAATTCTTATATTTAGTATTCTTTGAAAACAATGAATGAGATTATAAATTTTAATGTTAGTGTTAAACTTATAATTTCTTCTTAACTACTTTGTCCCACTATAGAGATCTTGTGTCTCTTATCATGAAATTTGAAAATTTAGATAAATCAATTTATGTCCTCAGATTTAATTAAATTCTAGTCATACTTGATTAATTTACATCTATTCATTTTGTTGTGGGAACTTAAAATGAAATTTGGTTGCCTTAGGCAACTCCACCAAATTTTATTCCCTTAAGCCATCCTATCACCCTAAATTGTAAATCGATGTCTTAAGGGGGAATTTGACATTTCTTAAGGGGATCAATTTGGTGAATAGAGCTTGGTCACTCATCCTTTTTTATATTTTGTACATTTCAATTAGGTCACTAGCATATATCTATGTGTCCCTTTCAATGTCTTCTATTAATTTTTCATTCTTATCTTTAGTATTATTTGAAAATAATGAATGAGATTAAATAAATTTTAATAAAACCCCATAATTTCATTTATACCCTTCATATTAACAACCCCACACTAGACTCAATTTAATGTGTGTACATGAGATGAATTTTTAATGTTATGTATTTTATAATGTTATAAATTGAATGGTCTTCAAATGAAATATATTTTGAATTTGTGCATGTTCAATGTGATTTTTAAATAACTTGAACAAATTGTGTGCATTATTAAATTAGTTTGTTGATACATATTTTTTAATTGTTTAACATGCAGTTGCCATATCATTTCTCACATGGATCCAATGTTTAATTTAGATTATTTTATGCCCAATCAAGAAATTCCTATAGATCCCGTACATCCCAATCCACCACATGAACAAAACCCTAGCATACCTCCACATTCTCCACCGCCTAACCCCCCACCCCCTCTTGTAGTTGATGAAAATTAAGAGAGAATATTCGAGAAACTCATTGTCATTCAAGGAAATATAGATCTCATAAAAAATGAGCCTAGATTCCCTCCCCATCTCACACGGTTTGCATCTACGATGCAAACTATTGTCGATTTTGTTCGATCTGTTGATGCAGACCTAGTTAGGTCCCATCAATGGAGAGAAGAGAGGAGACAATTCTATGCAGATGAATTGTCATATAAATAAATCAATGACTTGAAAATTACCAAACAATCCATGTGCCAATATTTTATTAACCCCCAAACAAACCAACCCATTCCACCCACGAAAAAACTAATTTCAATTTTATGGTGTAGGTACCCACAGATAGCTATGCATTTTTGGGAAAAATGGTGGATGGTGTTTGATAATCCACCACATGGCAACTGTGAGGTGCCCTTATACTTTTTGAGAAAGTTATGGGTTGAGTTTGAGTTAAGTAAAAAACCCAACTATTTTGATATGAGGTCATTTCAGGGAGTTGGGCGTGGCATGCCCCAACATAGACTAGGAGCATGTGTCGATCCTCAGCGACATGCTCCAATTGCTCCTATTGTCCCTTCTCCTTCTCCTAGTGTTCCCACTACATTTCAGTAGTAGACCATGTTATTGACATTAGGAGAATTGAGTTCACTTTTAGGTCATCTCACTCAGCAGACTACACACGAGGTCACTGAAGTGTCCAATAGAGAGCATGGAGGCTCGGGCTATAGGGATACTTAGACATCCACTTCAGGCAATGCACTTGCATCGAGGACAGGGTCATACCTAAATTTACTATATTCTGAGGATCGTCCTACATAGGTATGCTCATCTTTTGAACTTAAATTTAATTCAAGTTTGAAATGTGAAAAATTTATGTAAATAATAACATCAAATTTTATATATAATATAATATTAATTCAATAAGTGTTTGGTGTAGACGCATGATCACATGATGCTTGAAACTCAATATGATCATCGTGTGTATATGTCAAGTGTTGTAGATTTGGGCTCACTTTTTGGACAGGTACTTGAACCAATATATATTAAATAATTTGTGTGGATATATATCTAATTTAATTTGAATTTGTACACATGTGTGAATTGATATATTATATCTAGATGTAGGGAGGTCATACGATACGTAGTACTAACCAACCACAAGTTACAGTGGTGAGCGCTCTTGAGACATCATCACCTCAGGTGCATGCTTTCAAAAGTTTGTTAAGTTTAAATTAAATACACATCATAGATCTAATTTAATTTTTTAATTTACATACACATGTTTCAATGATCTATACAAACTGTTGTACATCTATATGCAGGAATTTCATGAGATACCCATGGTGGGCCGTGCACCTGAGACATCATCAGCATTTATGCATGGTAAATCTCAGGTGCATGATCATGAGGTCATATCATTTGAGGTTGTAAACTTTACTTTAAATCTCCTATACAATTTTTACTAACCTTTTAAATATACATATTTGAGGTTTTCACATATTGTTTGCTTTATATGAATATGCAGGATATAGTAGATTAGGCATTTGCGTCTTCTCAAGTGACAGTTATGCTACCTGTTGAAGAAAATGTGCCAGTTTCAGATTCACATGATCATATGGTAATTTATGCATACTAGAAATCATTTTTACTATATTTACTAGATATTTAATTAAATTTATTTTTATCTAAAAGTTTATATTTTCAAGTTTAAATATGTTTAATTATATCAAAATTTCTAAATAAATTTAAATCTAATTTCAGGTTTATTGTACTCTTTTACAACATGATGCGGGTACATCTAGTCGATATGGAACAAAGAGGAGATTTGATTTGACCGATTAGCCTAAAAGTTAGATGGTTTTATATTTTATGGACTATCTATCTCTAGTTTTACTTTGAACATGTTATTGTCATATTTGTGTTTATTTATATCAGTTGACTTTAATATGATGATTATATATGCAATCAATTATGATATCGTGTTATGTTCATTTTCATGATTATATACACTCATACATATCTATATTTATATTTTATCTAATTCTCAAGTATTAAATGCACTATATAAATTCTTATCTAGAATCAAATTTAATATATATAATGTATCACATGGTTAGGTGACAAATTAAAACATTCCTTAAATAGTTTAGATCATATTCATAATAAATTAGGGGTAGGTAATTTTAACTATTTTCCAATTAGATAGCAAATATTTGAATCAATAAACAAAAAAACTATCTCCTTGTATGTATAAAATGTATAATCTATACAATTGAATAATTATATAAAATGTGGTAAATACAAGAAATGAAATGTATAATCTATAAAATTGGAACAAGATATTTAAAAAGTGACATCGAACAAACATATATAATGTATATCAAGATGTTTATTACAAATATATAATATGATGAAACATATATGTGCATGTAGATACAATTAAAACTTATCAACTTTTAGGTGAAGACCAAAAATTGATATTTACATAGTCTCTTGATAAAATAATTTTTCAGTTCAACAATCACTTCATAGACTAACTTGATGAGAACTTGGAAAAATAATTAATGTAAGTAACTACAATTTTTATGTGTCATTTAAGAAAAAAATTCATGCGAGAAAAGAACAGTATATAGTAAATTCCATACAAATTCAAAAGATGTTTGCCATAGGATGGATTAAGGGTACCTAAGAGGATATATAGATTAAGGGGGGTCTTAAGAGAATGCCTTAAGGGGAGTTAAGAGGATGGTTTAAGAGGATGCATCTCATGAACCCTAGGATATGGCTTAACAGGTCCTAAGAGGATGGCTTAAGGGGAATTATGAGAGTCCTTTAAGAGGATGGCTTAAGGGGATGTAAGAGGGTGAATTAAGGGGATTTGATAGAATGGATTAAAGGGATGTAAGATAGTGGATTAAGGGGATGCATGTCATGAACCTTACGATATGGATTAACAAGCCCTAGGAGGATGGCTTAAGGGGAATAATGAGAGTGACTTAAGGGATGCAAGATTATGGATTATGGGGATGTAAGAGGATATGACTTAAGGGTCCTTTAAGAGGACGACTTAAGGGGATGCAAGAGGGTGGATTAAGGGGAGTTGATATAATGACTTGAAGGGATGCAAGAGGTTGGATTAAGGGGATTTGATAGAATGACTTGAAGGGATGTAAGAGGGTGGATTAAGGGAAGTTGATAGAATGGATTAAAGGGATGCAAGATAGTGGATTAAGGGGATGCAAGAGGGTGGATTAAAGGGAGTTGATAAAATGACTTAAAGGGATGTAAGAGAGAGGATTGATGGGATGCAAGAGGGTGGATTAAGGGGAGTTGATAGAATGAATTGAAGGGATGCAAGAGGGTGCATTAAGGGGAGTTGATAGAATGAATTAAAGGGATGTAAGATAGTGGATTAAGGGGACGCATGTCATGAACCTTACGATATGGCTTAATATGCCCTAAGAGTATGGCTTAAGGGGAATTATGAGAGTGACTTAAGGGATGCAAGATTATGGATTATGGGGATGTAAGAGGATATGACTTAAGGGTCCTTTAAGAGGATGGCTTAAGGGGATGCAAGAGGTTGGATTAAGGGGAGTTGATAGAATGACTTGAAGGGATGCAAGAGGGTGGATTAAGGGGAGTTGAGAGAATGAATTTATACTATCAATTAAATGTATCTAGAACTATATATAGTTACCTGTCTCTAGATTTGAATTCTATTGTAATATATGTGCATCTCCTCTCTTTTTTGTAAAGCATCTAATTTTGGGAGACCTGAAACAAAAAAATGAGATAAAACTTTAATTAGGAAATGATTAAATACAAATATATATATCAATTAACTATATAAACAACTAGATATACTTACCAATATTTATTTACTTTGTTGTACCATCTGCATCCTCTTTTTTTATAATGCATCTATGATTGTCTCATGATCATCCATTGAAAGTGTCCATAAAACTCTATTATCAGGCCTCCCTTGATATCTAGCTAGTTTTATATTGGTTAACAAAATCAAATTTGAATAATGTATAATCTTCTTGTGTCTTTCATAATCTTCAAATGTAGGAAAGCCATTCTTTCTCATCAAATATTTTCAAAGCCAGGTGCCAACAACAACCACTGACCAGTTGGATACTCAAAGTTGTCATCATCCACTCTAGGATGTACCAACTTATGTTTTCTCTCAACACATCTAGCCAACCAGTAATCTGCCTCCTCTTCATTCCCCTTAGGTGCAACAACAACATACACATGTCCTACAAAAATAAATACAAAATTCAATAAAGAGTGACTTATATTTAATTCACATATAAACATGCATACATACAAAAGTCAACTCAATAAATAATGTACCTTCTTGTACAAGATCTGAAACACAATCATAATCATCTAATGCAAACATTTGATTATCTTCAATTGTCATTCCATGTTGAACATGTGTCGATGTAGGTGTTAAGGCTCTTTGTTGCCATTGTTCCACCCATTCCATATTTTCACATGCCTCCCTATCACCTGCAATACAAAATTGACAAAATCATGCGAACTCCCTTGTCCATATTGTCCATGTGTTTGCATTCGAACTCTTAAATGAATGTCATTTTGCAAATCCATTAATTGTTTCACAATCTTGTCGAGAAAAAATATAATTTTCTTCAACTAACCAAAAGAATCATCGAATTATTGAGCTCTCACTTGTTCTTGTAGATAATTTGGTATTGCACCAATCTACAATTGCATGTGCATCTCTAAATTTTGCAACATCCTCAAAATTTAGTTGCTCTCTAGCAAGAGCTCTTTTCACACATGCACCCACTCCATCGTGTTCTCCTTTACCATGACCAGCTTCAAAAAATCTCCATATGTGTTGGATATTATTTTCCTTATGAACTCTACATAACCAATAAAACATTCTAGCTTTTTTGAATTGACCCGTGCAATTATTTGGCCATATGAGATGTTCTAGCATTTGAATTTCTCTCTTTTAAATTTTTATAAAATATATCATAACAATATTGTACAAACTTAGATGAATGTAATCGATTATCACTTACATAAAAATGGTACTCTCTCAAAAAAATTCTATTATCTTCTGTACTATCTTCTACATGTCTATAAACAATGTGAACAAATATAGCTACTTGCACTGAATTATAATACTGTGATTGAATTTCTTCTTGTGGAGCAAGAGTATAATTTTCAGCAAAATCAACAATTGAAAATATAGTTCCAATTGGGAATGTGTTTTTACATAAATGAAATTGATTATCAAGCCAATGACCATTATGATAGTGTTGAACATATTTAGGTACAAACTTATCTTTAAATTCATGAATAAAAGCATGCACACTAACTTTTTCCACAATTAGCTCTACATGTTTTCTAATTTTTCCATCTTTTAAAGAATACTCAACATTTTTAAATTTTTTTTACATCCACTAATTATTGTCCAAATTCATCTAAACTAATTTCATGCATACATTCTCCTAATAATGAAAAGTTACCACATCTATCACATTCTCCAGAAATGGATATTTTTAAAAAAAATGAGTTTCCATTTAAAGAGGGATAACAAAAAAAACCTGCTATAAAATCTTTGATTCTTTTAGGTGGCATATTAATGCCACAAATGTCCTGCATAATTTGGTTAGCATTCAAAGTGCATCGTATATATCAAAATATATCATAATAATAATGAAATTGTACATGTGTCTTACAACAACAAGAGATTCATTGCTTATTAATTCTAACATACCAAGGTTTACGCTTTTCGAGTGATCTTTGACTTATGTTAATATTCAATGGTAAGATTGAAACATCTAAATTTTTTTATATAATTCAGTTTGAGTCATATCTAAGAGATGCTTTGGATGAGGTTCACGAATTTTGGAACCCACCCTTAATTTTAAGACATCTCTAATGTTAGGTGATACTCTTGTATTATCATGTCAAAATTTATTGATTAAAGATTTAATTTCATTAGTTAATTTCATGTCTGATCTTGGGAGTCTACCACTAAACTCCAACATTGATTAATAGGATCCTTTTCAATACTTTCTCTTCTTTTAGCAGCTATTATAAAAGTTCTAGGATTTACTTTTACACATTTACTAATCTTACTTAACATTCTTTTATTTGAAGTTGTTTTATCAACTAGAGTAGTTGTTATTGCATGATGAGCCACATTCTTATCTTTTGATCGAATTTTCTTACCAATAACATCAATAGCATTAGCAACACTAGATATGACTTGTTCTACTGAATCATCTTTCTTTTTTTATTTTACAAAAATGCCTAATTTTTTCATCACTTTTCTCATTTTCATCATTCTCATCAATTGCACCATGAGTTGACATTGGAATCCTAATTTCTTTCTATAAAAAAACTTTTTATATATTTTATTTCCATAATTTCTAATTTGTCTCGAAGAAACTTTACCACGAAGGTTATCTAGCACATCTGTTTCAATTGTAAAAAAACCATTTTCACCTTCATCCATAGGAGTTTCATTTTCATTCACACAAGGGGTTTAATTTTCATTTTCAAATGTAAAAGGTATTTCATTCTCATTTTCATCAATATGAGGGATTTCATTCTCATTTTCATCATATATTAGGGATTTCATTCTCATAAGATATAATTTCATCAATTTTTTTTGTTTCTGCATTGTTTCAACCCTAATATTATTGATCTCATCAATGGTGTATCCAACTTCATCTAAACAAACAATATCAATATTATCAAAACTTGGGTTTGAACACATACTTGGATAGATTGTTTGAATAGGTGCATTTTCCATATCATTGGGAGGTGGATTTGAAGACATACGCGAAGTTGTTTGCATATCATTCAAAGTTGAAGTTGAAGGAATAGTTGGGTTTGTCTCTGTAATTGCATTTTCTTCCATATTCACCATCTCCACATTTGCATCATCTACATTCATTTCCTCATTCATGGCTTCCTCTTGAACATTCTTGGAACTAGATGCTTCCAAATCTTTCATTTGACGAATCCTTTCTCTCCTTTCCCTTTGTCTTTTTGCCTCATTATCTTTATTTGCTTGAATTTCTTCGGGTTTCATTAACTTTCTACATCTTTTTTTTGTCTTTTCTTATCACCCATGGTTACCAAACACTTTTTGATGACAAAAAAACTAATTCAAAAAACCTATTTTCAAATTGCCACCTCCTTCAAATATTCAAATTAAACTATATACTATAAAGATCATTTTTTCTATAAACTCTAAAGTACAAAAACATCATGAGTACATCCAAAAATTCTCTTTTTCCAAATCTTCTTCTAAAAAGTTCTTGTACTTGATTCCACTTCAAAAAATTCAACCTGCACTTTGTCTCTTCCAACAATTTGAATAGAATATGCCCTGCACAAGACAAATTTGTAATAAAAAATGTAAAAGATGACACTTTCGGACTATACTGTAGAAAAAGAATGTTGCAGGAAAAAGTTTTTTTACCAGTATTTTTTAAATTAGGGAAAAATGACTATATTAGAAATGTGTATGTGTTATGTTCCAGGAACACGTATGCGTTAACCTTTACCCAACGAGTAAATAGATAGCGCGTATGTATTATTTAAAAGTTGAATTCCCACACCACATCCAGCCCTGGTTTTAGGCTTGGGAAAGGATTGGCAATCTGAGCCTTAGCCTTTGACCTGCAACTAAAAAACTAAGGCAGATTGAAGAAGAATGTCCAACTTTGACAACATGGCTGATGGACTTTTTTTCTAAATCAATGTATAAAATTAAAACCCATTAGATAACACGATGTATACTTTCCAAATATATAATTTTTATTAATATTGGATTATGTTTGCTATGTTTTAATTAATTTCTAGGAAAACTAGTCCTTAAACTTAAAATATTAGGATTTTTTTTTTAATAACTTTTTTTTAGTTAATTCTTTTGTAAATTTTTTTATATGGAATCAAACTTCAGAAAATTCTTTACACAATGAAAAAAATGAGTCAAAAAATGTTTGGTTTAGGTCCAATTATGTTTTCCATACACATTGATTTTTAAAAATAGCAATTAAGGCCAATAAAAATTTAATAAAAAAAAATTATTCAACCAAAAATTACAAAAAAAATTCCAGACCAAACCTTATATTGTTACTCTCTTTTCCCAAAAGGAATTAGTAAAATACTTTTATTTGGGTTAAAAAGTGTTGTCCGTACACATGCTTGGTATTGTAAAAAAATAGGGACTTTTAAAAAATGGTTTTTATAGATCCCTATCAAAATTTAATTTCTATAATCTGGGCATTTGAATAATTTACATATTTGGAAACTAGATTCAAAATTCAAAATTTCATATTACTGACTTTTTTTAAGATTCATTGTGTAAGTGCCTCAAATTTTTAGTCCAAGTGTGACAAATTCTGAAAAAAAGCAAAAACACTTCCACTTTTTGAGCTTTTTGTGTACCCAACTTCTTGCATCAGCCCTATATGTATATATATATATATATCATGATGATGTGTTACTAATTGTGTACATTGTCTATCTTACAGGAGTGATGAGAGACTGGAGAGAGTTCTATTGTCATGCCACCATAGAGATAGTACCTGCTTCCATCGACAAGGAGGAGATGGAGCCTAACTATGTGCCCCCACCGATGATGGAGGAAGAGCCAGAGTCACTCAGATCATTCACGAGATTATGGATAGCATATGAGAGTGTTATAAGACAACTCCATCGAGCTGAGAGTGCATTATAGTTATCACAGACCTCAGCAGAGGTAAAGAGACTACATGCAGAGCTAGCATAGACATGGGTAGAGAGGGATCGAGTGGTAGAGGAGCGGCTTGTAGCCGTTGGTCGAGTATAGGGTCTGAAGTATGCACTTAGACTAGGAAGTTTGTGATTGTGGTCACACATGACTATCTCATGATGTCCAAGGACTGAATCACAAGTTCCAGATCCCGAGGGGTCTAGCTCTCATAGACCATGATGACATTGTATATGATATGATGAGGTATATGTAAAACTTTGATATATATATAGACATGGGTGAATTTGATGTTATAATGATGATGCTCTTTATGTGAATGTTAAATGTTATGTGATTAATTAAATAACCTTAGGCAAAATTATTTAATTAATGGCTACATGATTTAATAGGATTGATGCAATCTAATGTAAAACATATTTCAGTTTTAACATAGATACAACATTGGGAATGAGAAAATAATGATGTTAAATTAAATACACTGATAAGGATCCAACTTAACACAACAAGAATGTGAATAGTATGAAACCTAAAGAAATTATAAAATGAATTTAAATAATTACATTAGCATTCAAGACAAATACCAATTTAGTTGTTAGGAACAAAGCAATGTGAAAGTTATCAAGGAACTTTAAATAACACTGCTATATCAACCATACTATTCAAAAAGAGGGTTAAAGATAATAACAATGCAAATGTGTTGCATTAATGGGTTCCCTAAGGGGTGTTTTATCAAGCTACATTAAGAGATAAGCACTATACCCATAATTGCTATTGACTATATGAACTTATCTTTATCTTTGTTGTCTGTACTAGCAATTCATTTATTTTCAATAAGAAAAAAATATCCCTTAGAAAATGATTGAGGGATGAAATGAATGTTGTGTTTGTGTTGTAATTGTTTGATATGGTCTTGGAGATGTTCAAGAGCATTAATGCATTGTTCATTGAGCATCTCAAGTTGATGTAATCATTGATCTTTATAAGTGTCATCATCAAAAATATCTCAGAGATCAACTCGTAAAGTAGGAATTTATAACTCCAAGGGCATAATCGCATCAATACCATAAACAAGGCTATAAGGAGTATTTCCTGTGGATGAGCAAAAATTATTAGCCCAAAGCACATAAGATAGTTGTGTATGCCAATCTCTATGATGCTTAGTAATAGTTTTCTTAAGGATTTGTTCAAGAATCTTATTAGTATTTTCAGCTTGTCCATTGGATTGTGGATAATATAGTGTAGAAAAGTGATGTTGAATGCTGAATGTTTCAAGGAATTTCTAAACTTTGTTATTTTTAAATGGAGTTCCATTTTCTGAAACAATTGTGGAAGGGAGTCCAAAGCGAGCAATTATGTGATCCAAGATGAAACGAAAAATTGCTTTAGTAGTTGTAGAACAAAGATGAATAGCTTCCACTCATTTCATGAAATAGTTCATTGTAGTTATGATAAATGTATTTCCAACAAAAGGTGGTGAAATTTTTCCAATAAGATCCAATCCCCATACTGAAAACAACCAAATGGGAACATTGGCACGTAGCTCAACAATAGGAGAGTGAATCAAATTGCTATTCTCTTGACATTTGTGACATCTTTTAACATAGGTGAAACAATCCTTCTCCATGTGTCTCAAATAATAATCCATACAGATAAGGTTTTTCACTAATGAACGACCTCCAAAATGACTACCACAGGCACCAGCATGAGCCTATTCAAGTGCTAAAGGGATTTCAGAATCTCTAAGACATCATAATAGGAGACCATTAAGTGATCTTCTATACAGTGCATTTGCAAGGATTACATATTTAGTCACGAGTTTACGTAGAATCAAGATTCGAGTATTCTTTGTGGTAGGTTCAGGAATGGTACCATCTTTCAAATAGTTGTATATTGTATCGTACCATTCACATGAAGCATCTTGAGTTATTGCCAAAAGGTCTTGTAATGGAGTATTGATCAAGGGTTTCATGATGGGATGGATAATAAAGGTGAAATCAGTAGAAGGATCATGTGGGGAGAGGAGAGAATATGCAGTCACCATTGCATGCGCATGTCGATTATCTTTTCACAGTTTATCAATGGTGAACGAGTCAAATTTTTCTAATAGCCTCATTATAAGATCCTTGTATTTTAATAATTTTTCATGTTTAGTTTGATATGTATCATTGATTTGTTTGATGACCAATTGTGAATCACCAAAGATCTTGATATGTTTAGCGTTTAAAGATAAAGCAGCTTGTAATCCTACAATCAAAGCCTCATACTTAGCTGTATTATTTGTGCATAGGAAATTTAATCGATAGGATGAGGGAATAGGTTTTCCATCAGGTGGAATGAGTACTACTCCAGCACTAGAACCTATTTTACACTTAGATCCATTGAAAAATAACTCCCATGGTTTAATGTCAGTGGTTAAGACATGATCATCAGGAAAGGAACTAGAAGTAGGTAAAGCAAAAGGAGAAGCGTTAGCTAAATGATCAGTTAAGGCTTGGCCTTTAATTGATTTTTGTGAAAAAAATTTAAGGTCAAACTCAGTTAACATCACCCACTTAGGTAAGCGTCCTGAGAGTTCTGTTTTATTGAAAAGATATTTAAGAGGATCAAATTTTGTGACAATTTGTATTTCAGCAGTTAGAAAATAATGTCACAACTTACTAGTAGTGAATACAAGAGCCAAAAAATATTTTTCAATTGGTGAATATTGTGTTTCATAATCAAACAAAGTGCAGCTAATGTAATAAACAGGGTGTTCTTTACCATTATCATCGTTTTGAGCCAACAATGCTACAAGAGCATGGGCCAATGCGGTGATGTACAAAATAAATGGTCTATGTGGCACAATAGGTTGTAAAATAAGTGGATTGGCTAGATATTCCTTGAGACTCTCAAAAGCCTATTTACAATCCTCATCCCATTCAAAAGGGACACCCTTTTTAATGAGATGTGTGAAAGGTATTGTGTGATCGGCTAAAGATGCAATGAAATGATCTAGATAGCTTGAATTTGACCTTGTGACATGTGCAATTGAGAAATATTCTTGGGAGGTGGCATATTAATAATTGCATCAATTTTCTTGGTGTCCAATTCAATGCCTCTGTGAGATATGACAAACCTAAAAAATTTACCACTATCTACGCCAAAGACACTTTTTTGGATTTAAGCACATGTTGTATTTACATATTCATTTGAAGATTATACGAAGGAATTTTACATTGTCTTGTCGTGTTAACGATTTAGCTAGGATATCATCGACATAATCTTCCAAAATTTTGTGAATGTAATCATGAAATATTAATGTCATTGCATGTTGATAAGTTGCATTGGCATTCTTTAGACCAAAGGGCATCACAACCCAACAAAATGTTCCCCAAATAGTTGTGAAAGTTGTTTTATATTTATCTTGAGGGTTAATAAGGATTTGATTATAACCAGAAAATCCATCCATGAATGACAACAAAGCATGTCCAGCAATTGAATCCACAATCATGTCTATATTAGGAAGCGGAAAATCATCTTTTAAAGAGGCTTTATTCAAGTCTCAAAAATCTGTGCATATCCTAATATGATTATCGGGTTTAGTAACTGCGACAATGTTTGAGATCCAAGGAGAATAATCAATAGGTCGAATAAATCCAACATCAAGGATTTTTTCAAGCTCCTATTTAACACGCAAGGCTACATTAGGATGCATTTTTAGAATCTTTTGATGAATAGGTTTAGCATTGTCAGCAAGGACAATGTTATGCATCACATTTTTTGGGTCAATTCCTGGGATGTCGAAATATTTCCAAGCAAAGATGTCAGGAAAATCAAGAAGTAAAGTGGTAGTATCTTCTTGTTCTTCATCAACATGACACTTCCCAATCTTAATAACTTTATCTTTATTAGTAATGTCCATTAACACATCAATTGTATAGTCTAAAGGGAGTGCATTGGATTTAGGATTTTCAAATTTAGGAAATTCTTCAATGATATCACTTGCTTCTTGCTTGATAATATTCATGGAACAAATAATGTTTTTCTTGTAAGTAGGAAAGGATGGGTAATCATAAATGCCTAACATTTGTTTTAAAGCCTCATCACTATTGGCATACTCCCATGAAGGTGGTAAGGTTATATCAAGAAAATCAGGATAATTGATTGTAAGTTTGTGTTGAGGGTGGCATGTTATAGCAGTAATGTTCAAGGAGGGTTGTTGAGTAGCTTTGGTCACTTTAGAAAAATAATATCCCAATCTGATTTTCATTTCTTGCGTATTAGGTTCTATAGGGACAAAAATACCTTGCTCATGTTTTCCACACCCTTTCCAAGTATATCCTAATTGTTTTACAAATTTATAGCCTTTTCCATAAAGTCGTTCCATTTCACAAAAAGTAGGTGGGGATTGGTAATCTATCTCATCAAAATTTGTTGTATATGCTGCATTGTTGTCCGAATTATAGGAGATAGATGTTTGAGAAGTTTTTTCAGAATTTTGAGTGGACATGATTGTTGGTTTATCTTGTTTCTCATTTTTCTTGTGTATGTATTTACCCATAAACGAGGGTGTGAATTCTAAGGATCCTCAATCATCACTAAATAATTTAGATATTGATTCCTTATCATTTTGCTCAATTTGAAGAGGGTCTATATTGGATGTTGGAATTAATGTTTTCAAAGGACTTGTCACCTCTTTTTCAAGGTGCAAGCAAATTTTAGGCTTGAGATCTATTTCAATTTGATATATGCGATTGTTATAAACATGTTTCAAGATACAATGAAGGGTGGAAGGCACAACATTCATCTCATGAATCCATGGTCAGCCTAAAAGAAGATTATATGAAAGATCATGAGGCATGACATGGATAGAAGTCCCAAAGTGACCAACCCAACTGTAAGAGGCAAAGTGATTATCCCAAGTGGTTGCTTTGTTAGATTATCAATTCCT